>PVIW01000106.1:297829-561606 GCA_004026585.1 Noctilio leporinus
TGCCCATTTTTTAATTGGGCTGTCTGTCTCCCTGGTGTTGAGTTGCATTAGTTCTTTATATATTTTGGAGATCAGACCCTTGTCTGAGGTATCATTGGCAATTATGTTTTCCCATACAGTTGGTTCCCTTTGAATTTTGCTGATGTTTTCTTTAGCTGAACAGAAACTTTTCAATTTGATATAGTCCCATTTGTTGATTTGTTCTTTTATTTTCTTTGCCCTTGGTGAAGTATCAGTAAACATATTTATGCGTAGGATATCCAAAAGTTTACTGCCTATATTTTTCTCCAGGACCTTTATGGTGGCACTGCTTATGTTTAAATCCTTTATCCATTTTGAGTTTATTCTGGTGTGTGGTATAAGTTGGTGGTCTAGTTTTATCTTTTTGCATGTTGTCTAATTCTCCCAACACCATTTGTTGAAGAGACTTGTTTTTACTCCATTTTATGTTCCTTCCCCCTTTGTCAAATATGAGTTGACCATAGAGTCCTGGGTTAATTTCTGGGCTCTCTATTCTGTTCCATTGGTCTAGATGTCTATTCTTATGCCAGTACCAGATAGTTTTGATGACAGTAGCCTTGTAGTATTGTTTGAAGTCCGGGATTGTGATTCCTCCTACCTTATTCTTCTTTCTCAAGATTGCGGTGGCTATTCGCGGGCATTTTTGGCTCCATATACATTTTTGAAGTATTTTTTCTACTCTGTGAAACAGAATAGTCTGTTATTGATATTTATTTGGGATTGCATTGAATCGCTTTGGGTAGTATGGACATTTTAATGATGTTAATTCTTCCCATCCATGAACATGCTTCCATTTATTTGTATCTTTCTTGATTTCTTTCTTCATCGTACAGGTCTTTTACCTCCAAGGAGGGAGATTTTTTTTTTTTTTTTTTTGAAGATTTTATTTCATTATTTTTAGAAAGAGGGGAAAGGAGAGAGGCAGAGAGGGAGACAGGCATCAATGTATGGTTGCTTTTCACCTGCCTCCAGCCACTGATCTGACTGGAGACCTAGCTTGCAACCTGGTTATGTACCCTGGCTGGGGAATCGAACCTGCGACCTTTGGGTTCGCAGGCCAGCACCTTAGCCACTGTGCTACCAGCCAGGACCAAGGAGGGAGATTTTTAATGCTCAGATCTACATGTGACGCACATCATTTTCATTCATCATCTATTGATAGCAACTCAATTACATGTTTGAACTGAGATTAGGAGATAGAGTCTAACTTGTACCAGGAAGAAAAGGAGAGACTGGATTTTGATGAGTAGGTTATCTCAACTGCAATAGTTTAACTAAAAAAAAAAAAAAAAAGGATTTGAAAGATATTTAGTGGATTAAATCAGTGCACATAATGTAGGAAGAATGAGAATATTAGTTAATGATAGTAGTTTAAGTTGTTTTACAGAAAGGCAGAACTAGAACTCAAATTCCTGAACTTTTGTTACCTATGTCATGTTTTGTAAAACAAAATTCAAAGTAACTGAGATTCAAATTTTAGCCTTGTTGCGTGGCAAAGTGTATAATTGGAAAGAAACATGATAAAAAACATGTCTATAGCCTCAAACCATCTGAATAAATACTACATTATTTTCACATTTACAGATAATGCTTTTTCTAGTAGTGTGTTAGCTGAGCATTGATAGTCAACACTTGATAAAATGAATGTTACCAAGAACAAATGATTGGAAAATTTAATTATCAGCAATTGTATCCTTGATAATTTATTTGAAATAATTTTGTGTTTTTTACTGATATCTAATGGGAATAAGTCAAAGGCATTTTTACTCATTTTTACTCATGCTTTAAAAATAAATTTTATGGAATAAATTATTCTTGAATTTTGTAGATAGTGCTTTTGACTTTTTAGGACTTCATCATAATTTGTTTTTCTTTGCAGCAGGCATTTGGAGATCAAAGATGGGTAGAAAAGATGCCTCCACTGTAAAACTTCCTGTTGATCAGTACAGAAAGCAAATTGGTAAGCAGTGACTTCCCTTTGCTACATTCCTGCAAATTAAGATAAAGGAAAAAAATGCAATTATATGTGGTATTAAGAAAATAACTTTTCCCTAATACATATAATATACAGAATATGAATAGCAAGAGCCTATATAGAGTTTTTAAGGAGCAAAATATCAAGTGCAGACCTGCATACCAATGGAGAAATACATTTTGTGTACCTGTGATTTTTCAAAGCTCTTATAATTTGTATTAGTTTAGTAAAAGCAAAAATATTTTTATTCTTAAGGCTAGGCAATTTTATATAATTAGTATTTTAATATTATTATAAATTAAATCTTTCTAGCCATATAAAACTTTAATTCTGTTGTCTATTAATGGTAATTATTTGATAACTTCAAAATTCTTCAGTAAAGTTTTACCTTAGTAAAATGATGGACTGAAGGAACGTCCACTTGTCAGCATAGAAAGATAACAAGATGCTTATCAATAAGTTTTAGGTTATGCTCTAGATGATGTAGGATTTCTACCCATTCTTTTTAAGAGTGCATGGAGTATTTATTAAAAATTACCCACATATTAGTTCCCCAGTTTTAAGGAATCAGTGTCCTACAACCACAGATCTGAACAAAGTGTAGCAAATTAGAAGTCAGAAGCAAAAAAGGTGACTTACCCTCCTTTCCATGTGATCCTTTCGATTTCACCCATTCTCATATTTTTTAAAATTAAGAAGTAGTTAGGCCCTGGCTGGTGGCTCAATGGATTGGCGCTAGCCTGCAAACCCAAAGGTCGCTGGTTCGATTCCCAGCCAGGGCACATAACCGGGTTGCAAACCAAGTCTCCAGCCAGGTCTGTGGCTGGAGGCAGATGAAAGGTAACCATGCATTGATGTCTCTCCCTCTCTCTGTTTCTTTCCCTTCCCCTCTCTCTAAAAATAATAAATAATATCTTTTTTTAAAAAAGTAGTTAGTATTCCCCAGCTGGGGTACATAACCAGGTTGCAAGCCAGGTCTCCAGCCTCATCTGTGGCTGGAGGCAGGTGAAGGGCAACCATACATTGATGTTTCTCCCCTCTTTCCTTCCTCTCTCTCTCTGGAAACAATAAATAAAATTTTAAAAATAAATAAATAAATAAATAAATAAAATAAAAATAAAAATAAAAAAGTAGTTAGTAAAAACCTTCTAAATAACTGAAGAATAAACAGAGAAGTTGCCAATAGAAGTCAGAAAATAAGGAGAAATTATTGATACCAAAAGAATATATACCTATTTTATAAATGCTCTCCATAAAGGAAAGATATTTCTGCAAAATAAGAGAGGCAAACAAAGTGAAAAAATATTGAGAATACAAATAACCAATTAAAAGTTATATGTAGAAAAATAAAGTCCTGCTACAAGTAAATAAAATAGTTTAGAAACCCATAGTAAAGTGGGCGAAAAATAGACAATTCTGAAAAAGAAAATTTAAATAGACAAACAATAAAACAAACTATTACAATAAAAAGGATAATTAAAGGGTCTTATGTGAATATCTAACTCACCTAAATGGTAGTCAGATAAATGTGAATTACAAAACAATATTTCTAACAATAATTTCTACAGGGGAGATTTACGTTTGATTTATTTTGTATTATCCTTTCTTATAGGATAGCTTATGGATAAATAGCGTGAGTTCTTATGTTATTTGTATGTTTAAATAAAAGGACTGATTTACAAGATTGAAGTCTGATCAGATGGTATGTGCTAAAATCACATAAATTTTTTAAAAAGAAACCATATTGCAAATCAATCCATGATCCAACCGTTAAACATACAGTTCTTAGAATTTTGACAGTATAGGACATTTCTGTCTTCTTGGATAGTTCCTTGTATCTGCTTTCAGTCATTCTCTACCCAGTCATCAATATGCTACCTCTCTTCTGATTTCTGTCACCAGAAAAAAGTTCTTTTTTCTACACAAGAAGGCTGCTAAGATTTTTATTGAAATGTAATAACCAATTTTGAGAATAGACATATTAAAACCTCATAGTACTCTGTTCTATAACCATGGCAGCATCTTCCTTTCCTTTAGTTTTATTTATTAGCACCAAGGAAGAATAAGGCAGAGAAAGTAGTTTAACTGTGGGAAGCCTTAGCTTTCTTTTGATACTAAATTGTTCTGAGGGGGATATGAAATGCATTATGTTCCCATACAAAGTTCCTATTTTTTTGTTTCACTTATTATTGAAAATACAGGGTGAGTCAAGGGTAGGCTTATAATTATGAGTATGGGAAACACAGAGTTTATTCTTATTTTATGTATTAATTATTGTGTTATTTTCCATATGAACAACTGCAAACCTACTTTTCCTCACCCTGTCTCACAGGGGTCTTATGAGATTCATGAGAAGTATTACAGCAGTTTGTAAACTAGAGTGCTGCATTGCATAGATATATGAGTTATTCTGTGTGTACTTTGCACATGTAGTACTGATAATCAAAGTATATGAAAATTAGAATAGTGAGGGTTTACTGTTGTTCAGGCTTTTTCAGGATAATGCCTGCAGCTTTAAGATTTTCATGCATATGCTCTATAATGATATACATATCATTCTAAATGTAGAAGGAGAAATGAAATAGAAAAACTCAAGAACCTAGTATAAAGGAACCATGGACATGGACAACAGGTGGGATTGACTTTGTGGGGGAATGGGTGGGTGGGGAGGGGGACAGAGGGGAGCAAAAAGGGGATGGATGTAATACAACAACAATAAATTTTTTAAAAAAAGAAAAACTATTAGTTAACTAATAAACAATACTTAAGATAGTAACTTAATTCAAGGAACTTCTCAAGGAAGGATTTTCTGTGACAGAGAAAATACCACAAGCGTAAACTCATAGTAAGGATGATAGATTTTCTACTACTGATACCATCTCTTTCAATTAATTAGAGTCCTATGCAGATGTTTCCAAGATATGATCTAAAATATGAGGAAGGAATGAAAGCCATTAAAATGATCTTGGGGAGCTATTTCAGCACTGGTGTTTTAAAAAAGGTACAAATAGCAAATGAACTGTTATAGTGTTTTGTGAATATTAAAACTATTAGTAAGCTAATTTAGATCGCTAAACTTTCACATATGTATTAATATCCCCTTTTTACTAAATCTCATTTATGTAAACTTAGTATGGTCAGTCAGTAGTCATATTTGGCAAGACTAGTGTCATTTTTGGAGTGAAGACTTTCACGTCAATGTTAATATTTATCATCTGCTAGAAGTTTTGCTTTTCAATTATGTACTAAGTGACAATGATTAATGGCTTTCATAAAATCCTATTTTTAGACAATATTCTTTCCTCAGGTAAGAATCAAATGAGCTGACACTGTGACTGGAAATACCTTGTAGTTAAAGAATCTTCAGAGTACATGGACACTTTAAATATTGTAGCATGGTATTATGTGTGTACTGAACTGAGATGAAAAACCCTACTTTCAAGACAATAAACAAAGAAAAATGAAATATTGCTGACTATAAGGGGAAATAAATTGTCTTGGACCTTATCATTTCTTGAGAAATAATTTTTACAAAATGATGGTATGACATTGGTTAATATTCCATGTATTATTCTAGAGATAACTAATTTGAAAAATGAAAAAAAAAATTTTTTTAAAACTTTTTCAATGTAATTAAGATATTTTATAAATAGTTATTAAATGTATCAGTTTAAATATATGTGCTAGGTGAATTATTGTAAAAATATAACTAATTTACTTTTAAAGTTTTGTTTTTCTTATATAATAGAAGTAGCTAACTTATTAGGCATCTTGTGCTGGGAACATCTTTTTTTTTCTAATCCTCACAGCAGCCTTATGAAATAGGAACTGTTATTATCTTAATTATTACAGATCAGGAAAACTCAGCACAGATGGATTGAAGAATTTTCCTAAGGCTCTACAATTGGAAGAGTTAAGAGCCAGGACTTGATTTCAAGAAAATAACCACAGAATCCCTTTACTATACTACTTCCCTAGCCATGTATTAGGTTTTACCAAATGCATAGATAATCATCATGAGATCTGAATTCATGAAATTGACAGTATAATAGCACTATAGCTATCATGAGCATCTCAGGTACCTTTGCTCCTGATTTAGAAATACGAAGGCCAAAATATGATTCTTGCATATCTTTATTCTTTTTGTATTTATCAAACACATAAGACTTTATTTCACTTTATTTAGTTAAAATTCATGTACAGTTGTATACATATTTAACACTTCATTTGCTCCTAATTCTCCTTTACATCCCAGGCTTTGTAGGATCCTTGAAATCATCTGATGGATATTTTTTTCCCCAGAATTTCTTATAGTATCTGCCTGTTGTGACAAGTTCTCAGTTTCTTTCTTCTCTGGTATTGTCATACCATTATTTTTGAAACAAGTTTCCTCTGGTTATAGAATTCTCATTTGGCAGGTTTTATTTTTATTTCATCATGTGTTCTTTCAACACATGAAAATATCATTTCATTGCATTTAGACAATTATTTTTGCTGCTGAGAGTTGTTCTAGCTAAATGTTGCTTCTTTGAAAATAATATGAATATTTTAAACATATCTATTGTAATTTCTATATTCAATTGATGCCATTTAATTTTACAATATCTTTTTTCTTCATCAATATTGACTGAGACTTATTTTATAGACAGTATATGGAATTAACTTTTCTTACTCTAGATTCTATTGTTTTTTCTATAATTCTTCTCTTTATGATTTCCTTCATTGTAATTTTTTAACTTTTCTCTTTTTTGTGATATTTGAGCTGAATGCTTTGCTATTTATTATTCAAACTTTTTTTACTAATATTCATTTAATGGATCTGTTGGCATCATTGGCATCATTATATTATTTAGAGCTTTCTTAAATTGTTCAATTATATAAATTACATACTGCAATATAATATATTCAATATATTATCTGTTGAATTATATAAAATTGATATATACAGATATATATTTCAAATTGATTTTTAACTAATTAATTTTTATTTTCAGAGAATATATTCAATATGTCAGATTTTGGAATTAAATTTTCTTCTGTTGCTTACTATATGACCAGTTTTATTAATTTATGTCTGTTCTTGAAAGGAGTAGGTATTTTCCAACATTAAGATGCAATACTGTTTATGTTAATTGTATTATCCATACTGTTTTGTCCTTTACATGAATGTTTGAGCTGTCATTCTATGAGAAAATATTAAAACATTCTCACTAAAACTCTGGAGACCATGAAGCTGTCAATTTTACTTTTTCTTTCAGTTTTGGTTTATATATTATAGCTTGAGGCTATGTTTTTGTTGCATAGCATTTCTAAGCTGGTATCTATTTTTGATAATTCCCCTTTTTCTATTAAATAATGGACTCCTTATTTATAAAATGCTGCTGTTCTTTTCTTAGAGTTATTTTTGTCTTACATTGATATTGGTAAATATCTCTCTTTTTTTAAGTATTCTGATATTTATTTTTCTGTCCCTTTTTTGTTCTAGACCTTAATGCTGTTTTATGTTTTTGATATAATCTAAGAGGTTTTGACTTTGAGAAACCAAATTTAATCCCGTATCATTTATTGTGAATGAACAATCTAAATTATCTTTTTGCAGTTTTATTATGCATTTTTAAATTTTGGTCTTTTTTTTTTTAAATTTTGTTTAAAAGTTTTTATTTGTTATTTTTAGAGAGAGGGGAAGTAAGAGAGGCAGAGAGGGAAACATCAATATATGATTGCCTTTCACCTGCCTCCAGCTGGGGACCTGGTTGGAGACCTGGTTTGTAACCTGGTTATGTGCCCTGGCTGGGAATCGAACCTTTGGGTTCCTAGGCTGGCACCTTATCCACTGTGCCACCAGCCAGGGTCTTATTTTTGGTCTTTTTTTTCTTGTTAATTTCTGCAACAACCTTCCTTTCTTAAAAAAATTTAAAGTTTTGTGATCAATTTCTTCTTTTAATTTTCTGAAATATTATGACTTAATGAAATCTAAAATATATCAATATCTTTATTATAAACAACATAAATATTTTTAACTCTATACCAGATTACTCCTGCTGTTGTTCATGTTGTTTGTATTTATTTCACTCTTATTTTTAAAAGCACAAACTCAGTGATTACAATTATTATTTTTAAGTTAGTAATCACCAGTAATTACTTAGAACTAACTTTAAGTTTGCTCTCTTTATTAATCACTTGTTTTTTTATTTCACATCTGCCTTCTGGTCAAGTTTCCTTGTTCCTTTTGCCTTTGTGCAAGTATCCATTAGTAACAAAATTTCTCCATGTCCACTTCTAAGACAGTATTGTTATATTGTATTCATATTTAAAAGTGTAATTTAGCTGGGTATGTAAATCTAGTTGATATTCGAATTGGTCTCTGTCTCACTGTCTCTCTGTCATGTATTGCTTTTTCTAACTTGTGCCCATGGATATATAATTTCACTGACATTTTTGTCATGTGTAAGATAGCTATTTGATAACCTAAAAATAATTTTTATTCTATTTCTTTGTTTTTTGTCCCTTAATTATTTTAAACTCCAATTATAGATTCTGTCACTATTCCTTCTTATGGTATCAACTTTCCCATTGGTTGTATAGGCTTATTCTACCTCATGCTCTTTTCTTCTTCCTTTCTTTTTTAAAACATCCCTTTGGGCTTTATGGTTCTGAGTGAGTGAGTGAGTGAATGTGTGTATATATTCATCTTCAACAGAGGTTTGTTTGTTTTTGTTTCTGTTTTCTCTTTTTGTGAGTCCCAACAGCCTGAATTGTGAAATCTTTTTACAGAGCAATGTACTACTTAATTACTGACAGTAAGGATTTTATAGATTTTAGACCATTATTCTGGATTTATTTGATGGTCTAATATTTCTGAAATTTGGACCTCACACCTTGTTTTGTCTCTAAAGGCTTAGGATTTGCATTTCTCACAGGACACACATCTTTCCTCCACACATCTGAGCTTAGAGGAAGCAGGAAGATTCATTTCTATTTCTCCAAACAAATGCAGATTATTTGTCTGTGTTCTTTGTATGACATGGTCAGCCCTTTGAGGACCTTAACTTGATTCATATATCTCAGTTTAATCTCTTTTCTCACAGTGGCAGGGTACATGCCTGGGCCTGAAAAGCCAATGTGCTTGACATCTAAAACCAAGTACTAGTACATCACCCACCACCTCCATGCCAGAGTTACCACAATGTCAGCGGGAGCTGGCTGTCTTGATTTGAGGTTATTTTGTTGTTTGTGAGTTTCTGGCATTTGAATATCCCCTTTATTTCCTTTTACCATAAATACATGTATGTGTGCCCCTGTAAATATGATGTATACATTTATCACATTATAGAATGGATATTTTCCTATTATTTTTATGTGCTTAGAGAGTGGTTCATCTCAGTTCAGCCTACCACTTTTTGTATTGGGAAAACTTCCTAACCAACTGAGCTACCTAACCAGGGCGTAAGATCTTTGAATATTTTACTTCACTGATTGCACATACAACCTTTTTCTACCTGTTTTAAATATAAATGCAAAGCCCTGGCTGGTGGCTCAGTGGATAGGGGCCAGCCTGCGAACCCAAAGTTTGCTAGTTCGATTCCCAGGCAGGGCACATAACCAGGTTGCAAGCCAGGTCTTCAGCCAGGTCTATAGCTGGAGGCAGGTGAAAGGAAAACAAACATACATTGATATTCCTCTGCCTTTCTTCCTCTCTCCCTTTCTCTCCCTCTAATAAATAAAATCTTAAAAAAAAAAAAAAAAAAATATATATATATATATACACACACATATATGCAGGTATGTGTATTTATATATTTATACTTAGAAACATTCTTCTTGCAGGTAGAGTCTTGATAATTTTATTTTTGCATCCCTAATGATTATATACCCTAACAATAGGATGTATTTAATGAACATTTGTTAAAATAATCAATAAAACAGTCTCCCTAATTCTTAGATAAAATTCTCTATACCCTTTGTTTAAACTCCTCTGTTTAAGTTAGATTTAAATGTTTTGTTATTTCCCTTAAAATAATAAACAGTATATTTAGCTGACTTAAAATTTTATTTAAATATGCTGTTTAACTTTTCCGAAGTTTTTAAAGCTTCCTTTGATACTTTGTGTTGTTTTCCTTTGGTTTTATCTCTGTATCCCCAAGGGTACATTGCACATAGCAGGTATTTAAGAGAAATGTTTGTTGAATATTTTGGTTAAGAGCAAACTAAACATTGATATACTTTGTAATATCTTCTTCTTCATTACATTTCCCTAAATACATAAGAAGTTGCTTGGTTAGCATTTTTAATATGATGTTTTGTAAAGTAATTTATATCTCACAAGCAACTTGTTGGTTTATCTTTATAACAGCCCAAAGCATAGTACTTATTTGTTAGTGCTTAATATGGTGTTAAAGGATGGTGTATTCTTTATGATGTTGGGTTAACATTAAGCTGTTCTGTCCAGCATTAAAAAATTATCATTGGTTTGAGTTGCCGCTATTACATAATATTTAAAAGTTTGCATGAGATATTAATTTATAACTATGAATTTACCAGCTTCCTCTCATCTGTCCAAATATCTCTAAATTTGAGAATAACATTTTTTTGCAAATTTTACTTCCATACAGAACACCTCTTTTTATTTTTAAGGCATCATTTTGCATGTCTGGCTAACTATAAAAGTGTACTATGTTGGTAACAATCCACTGGATCTGTATTTTATGATGTGTTTCTGCTTTATGATAATTTTCCTATCAACTTGATTAACATTTTTATTATTTCTTTGCCTGTGACCATGGCATTTGTGACTTGACTCATCTCATTGTTTTAAAAAAGCCTGCTCTTTTTAGTGACTGACACAGCTAGTGAGTTTGCTATAGGATTCTATAAGCAGCACTATTGACCCTTGCTTTTGTAATGAGTTTTCTACAGTTATTTGTGGCCTGTAATGTAGTAACTAAAAAATTGTGTTCATATTGGCAGTTGAGAAATTACTTTTCCAAATTGTGCTGCCCTTTTATATATAATTTTGTTAATATGAGAAAAGTAAGATGCCAAATAGTGTTTTGCTTATGGAGGAAACAAGGAAGGATTGGACCAGTTGATGAGAAATTATTCTAAAAATGTTGATGGAATTATAAAAGTCTTTACTCTCTTGATTACCAAATTTTAATTTTGTCAGTATTTTTGGCATGCTGTAAATAACTCATCTTCCAGTAATTCCTTTGAGCAATTAAATTTAGACTGCAAATTTTTCTTTTCAAATATTTGACTCTTACGTCTTTGCTTTGTATTGTATCTTAATTGGTGTGGTCTGTATAAATGGACAATAAATTATATATCTTTGTTATAGAGATCAGCCAGTGAATAGAACTTGGTATTCATCCCAGACAGAATTATGATTGAATGTATTTGCAAGATTAAAGCACTGAATTTACTTTTTTCTAATTAAAGGCAATTAAAGATTTCCAGACACAAATAAAAGACAATGAATTGAGGAATAAGTGTAGGAGCAAGTCCATTTGCAGGTGAAAAGATGTGCCTTTGAAGCAGAACCAGCTGTATTTTCATTCAAAGAAGAACAGTTTAGGAAGCTTTTCTGCATGGGCTTGCTTGATAGCATAATGTACTCATAAGCAGCTTATGCAGTATTCAGAAAATAACAGTGCATTAATTTTTTAAGCAGCAAAGGCAGAGCTGTACTGCCACATGATGATAATGAGTGTGGTTAGTATATGGTCCACTGTTGAAAAGAAAAACTGGGCTTCTGAAAGAGGAACATTTATAAAACAATAACCAGATATTCACATGATAATGAACTTTGGTAGCAATATCAACAAAGGGCAAAGATACAATCCTATTTCTGGCCAAAGCTAAGGAATCAAAAAGCAAATACTAAAAGCAGTTAAATAATCTTAATTTTTCACTAAACTATAAGGTAACTCAGTAAAACAGTGGCGTAGGCAAAACTGAGTATTACATTAAATATTAAATAATTCATAACAGAAACATGTTTTTGCATTGTATTAAATAGAGCATATAAATTAGTCTATTTCTAGATTAATGTAAAATGATAATATTAAGGTACCCACATATTGATGATTTTTATTATATATATGTTTTTATAGCTACTTGTAGTTATTTATAGAAACAGTACTGTCAAGTCCTGGCACTTTGAGAGCTTTCAGACCAGTAGGTTCTGATGGTGGCAGGCCTTTGGCCTGGCGATAAACATGGACTTGCATGGTGCTTTCGGGAAATTTGGCATGTTTTACTGCATGCGGTAGCAGGCTAACGACCGAAAAGGCCAGGCGGCTCAGGAGGGTGTTGGCGTTCCACTCATGGTTTGTCTGCCCTGTCCAACAGCTGTGCGCTGGCTTACAGCCGGGGCAGGCTTACATACCCATTAAAACAAAGGAGGCTGTATATACCTTAGGACAAAGAGGCAGCCTACCCAAAGGCAACACTTGCCTGCTCAAGGCTGCTGTGCGGGCCACTCCCAGGCTCAATGTTCCAGGGCACCTGGATAAGATTAGCTTCAAGGCTAACTATCTGGCAGACTCCAATGGAAGGGCCAGCCATGTACAGAGAGGAATAGGGGACCAGCCACCTCAACCTGACAAGTACCCTTGCTAAAGTTAAATGTATTCATTATACTGAATAAGAAAGGAACTTTTAACACAGATAGTACCTACTTATTAAAATTATAACTGAACATGGATTTTTCAAAATGTTGTTTAAAAAGCAGATGCTACATAGATTATCTGCAAAGTGTACATATAAAGTTATAAATATATGTGGTATCATCTTTGCTATCAAAAATCTAGACATAATTTGAAATTTTTTTCTGTATCAGTTTTCTTTTTAGCTATGATTTTGTTTTTAGTTGGTACCCATAACCCCTGTTTAAGGTTTGAAGCAGGAAATTCTGTTGATTATACCTTTAGTTTTCAAGTTTGTATTTTCAAGCCATGGTTAAGAGGAAAAGTAGGAGACAGACTACTTGCATTTGTCAAAGTTGCTCGTAGTGGGAAGTAGACACATATTATTAAGTGAATCTTAGTCTTCTGTAATTGGAAAAAACTTGATAATCATTTTGGGCATAAGATTGATTAAAGTGAATCCAAACAAAAGTAGCCATTGCCTTTTGGTCTTACTTTTATAGGAATTTGAGCCAGAACTAGAAATCACCATCATTCCAGAGTAAAACTGGAAATAGAAACTGGTGGTGGAAAGCTAAAGTTCTGCATAGTTAGTTAAGATGAGTTCATGTCCATTGCAACTAAACTCTTATTCTTATCTCCAGGAATCTATCAATAATGAGTTAATCTCCCTCCTATTTTCCTCCTTTTTGCCATCCCTCTCTCCCTTCCCTTCACTTTTATGCTATTTAAATTTGGGGTTTCCTGTCTTTTATTGTGAAAATAAACATGAAGAGGATCTAAGAAGACCCTTAACAATTATCTAGATGTTTTCCAACCAAGCCTGGAACTGCTGTTCTTCAATCCAGGTCCAGGATCTTGAGATATTGAATGATATTGAGTGATATTTTCTCTCTCTCTCTCCCTCTCCCCCCCCCCATGTGATCTAGCCTAAAGGAAGAAGTATTTTTTATAAATTTGATAATTCTTATTTTACAGAGAAATTGATTGTGTATGGAAACGGATATTACATTCTGAGAGCAAAGAAAGAAAGACAGGTTCAGTTTATCATTGTCAGTACTCTGTTTGGTCACAGTAGCTAAAATTTATGACCTGTCTCCTGCAATATGCATCCCCAATCTTCCTGTCTCTATCATGCACTGTGGTTTGATGAGCCTTTTGCCTTTAGTGGGTAACCCAGATCCTATTTTCTGAAGCTTCCTGTTGATTCTTCTAGTTATAAAATTATAGAGAAATTTTATTAAATTTTCCCATTGATCATCATAGTCTGTGGGATTATCCTAGGAGTTCCCGCACATGTTTTCATGTTCTGTCTGGCCTTCACTGTGTATCAACAAATCATTTAATCCTTGATAACCAGTATTTGTTATCTCCGCCAACACTGTGATTCCTCATTTTGCCTGTTTAATGATAGGCATGAAGAATCCAAACTGACCAGGTGACAAGCTGAGCGTCTCAGTCAGCAAAATTAATATCGTATCTTTTTTACATGACTTCTCTTTCCAGGTTCAGTGCACAACAAAATGTGTTACTCAAAATTTTGGCTACTGGGAAGATTTCCATTATATTTAGATGGTTTCGAGGTCATCTCTAAGTATGGCACTTTACTTCCAGCTGTGGTCAACATATTATAAAGAGCCATATACAAACCATTTAACTGCGAACACTTACAGTTTCTTGAATGAGATGAACCCCAGTTCATGCCTGGTAGCTCAGAACAGATGATCCCAGAGTCTTAAGATCAGGTAGCCAGTCTGTGTCAGAGCTTGGTAACAACTCATTAATTGTTTCTCTTTTTTTTTTAATTAAAAATATTTTATTGAATTTATTCAGGTAACATTGGTTAATAAAATTACATAGGTCTGAAGTGTATAGTTCTATAATGCGCCATCTGTACACTGTATTGTGTGTTCACCACCCCAAGTCACATCGCCTTCCATCTCCACTTTACTCTCTTCTGCATTCCCTGCCCACTCTCACCCCGACTCCTCTGGTAACCAAATCACCACCCTGTTGTGCCTATGAGTTCCTTTCTGCTAATGCATTTTGCTTCTTCAGGTTCCTTTAACTGTAAAGTTAGATTGTTTATTTGAGATTTTTCTTGTTTCTTAAGATAGGCCTGTAATTCTATGAATTTCCCTCCTCGTACTGCTTTGCCTGTGTCCTAGAGATTTTTGTTGTTGTTCTTGTTTTCATTTGTTTCAAGCTATCTTTTGATTTCTTCCTTGATTTCATTGTTAACCCATTCTTTGTTTAGTAACATGTTATTTAGTCTCCATGTCTTTGCATGTTATTTAGACTCCGTTTCTTTGTGTGTTTTTCAGTTTTCTCCTTGTGAGCCATTTCTGGTTTCATACCATTATGGTCAGAGAGGACACTTGATATGATTTCAATTTTCTTTAACATATTGAGGTTTCTTTTATGTCTTAATTTGTGGTCTGTCCTAGAAAATGTACCAGATAGGCTTGAAAAGAAGGTATAGTCTTCTGCTTTGGGGTGAAATGCTCTGTACATATCTATTAAATCTATCTGATATAGTGTGTGATTTAAGACCACAGTTTCCTTGTTGACTTTCTGTTTGGAGGTTTATTAATGTCAATGGGGTGTTAAAATCCTCTGTTATGACTGTTAATCTCTACCTTTATGTCTGTCAAGATGTTTACATACTATATGTAAGTGCTCTATGTTTGGTGGATAAATGTTTACAAGAGCTATATCTTCTTATCTTTTGTTGGATTGCTCTCTTTATCATCATGTAGTCTTCTTCATCTTTTACTATATTCTTTGTTTTAATGTGTGTTTTGTCAGATATAAGTATTGCCACCACAGATATTTTTCTTTTACTTTGCATGAACTATTACTTTCAGTTTGTGTGTATCTGTCGTTCTGAAGTGGGTCTTTTGTGGACAGCATATATATGATTAAGGTCTTGTTTTCTTATCCGTTCAGCTATGTCTTTTGATTGGAACATTTAAGCCATTCACATTGAAAGTGATTATTGATAGGTTCATCATTTTATCCTTTTAATTAAATTCCTCCTCCTCCTCTTTTGTTATTCAAGAAGGCATTTAACATTTCTTGTAATACTGGTTTGGTGATGATAAACTCCTTTGGCTTTTTCTTGTATGAGAAGCTCTTTATCTGTCCTTCAGTTTTAAATGATAGCTTTGCTGGGTAAAGTAGCCTTGGTTGCAGATCCTTAGTTTCATCACTTTGAATATTTCATGCCAATCCCTTCAGGCCTGAAATTCAAAACTCTGTCTTTTCTTTCTTTCTTTCTTTCTTTTTTTTAAGATTTTTATTTATCATTTTTAGAGAGAGGGTAAGGGGGAGAAGCAGAAAGGGAGAAAGACATCAATGTATGGTTGCCTTTCACCTGCCTCCAGCTAAGGATCTGGCTGGAGACCTGGCTTGCAACCTGGTTGTGTGCCCTGGCTAGCGATCAAACCAGTGACCTTTGGGTTTGCAGGCTGGTGCCTTATCCCTGTGACACCAACCAGGGTGAAATTGTGTCATTTTTTTAATCAGTGTATCCCAATAGATTCAGTAAAAATGAAAAAGATGTGAATGGCCTAAACCTACCATTTAAAGAACAGAGGGTTTGAAAATTTCTAAAAGTTAAAATGTTATAAAATGATCTAAATATAGGCTGTGTATAAGAAAATTATTTCAAAATGATATTTTAAAAAAGAGAAATGCTTCTTTTTTTTTTTTAAGATTTTATTTATTATTTCCAGAGTTGGGGGAAGGGAGAGAGGCAGAGAGAGAGAGACATCAATGTATGGTTGCTTTTCACCTGATTCCAGCTGAGGACCTGGCTGGAGACCTGGCTTGCAACCTGGTTATGTGCCCTGGCTGGGAATCAAACCGGTGACCTTTGGGTTTGCAGGCTGGTGCCTTATCCCTGTGACACCAGCCAGAGCTGAGAAATGCTTCTTGAATGGAAAGAAAGGTCTTCAAAATTGTACTCCCCTGTGAAAGCAACAAGAACAATGGCAAATGAAGTGAAAATCAACTTTTTTAGATATTGAGAAATTAACAAAAGATTCATACAACAGTCCAGATAATTTTTATTCAAGAAAAATATCTGAATTTAAAAATATATATATTTCTTATTTATTATTTCTGGAGAGAGGGGAAAAGAGGGAGGGAGATATCAGTGTCTGGTTGCCTTTCACCTGCCTCCAGCTATGGACCTGTCTGAATTTTAATAAGAACATCAAGCTATGTTTTAAACTTGCCTTAATTCCATGTTTCTTTCCTCACCTTTGCAATTACAGTAGTTGTGAAAAACTGCATTCTGTAGCCACTAGAGAAGGCATAAAGGGTTTGGATCTACCCCAAAATTAATTCTCAGGGAACTGTCACTATTTGACATGTCTGGAAGCTCACTGAAAAGCCCTGTTCTCAGAACTTGTCTTGATTTGCCTGATATAGGGCTCAGTCTTGGTGAAATGCCCTTTCTGTGGCATTTGACATAAACAATGAGTAGCAAGTACTTAACATCACAACAGCCTGAGTCCGTGTTACCAGTGGGAGGCTAGCATAGGGCTGAACTAAAACCTTAGATAAAACTGGGCAGTGCGATATCCCTAGGACATTCACAAGTCTTTGATGTAGATTTTTGGGAATCAGAAAGTCGTGAGACTGCACAGCTGTCCCGTGTCAAAGAAAGATGTAAAGGGATATAATTTCTCCTCTTGTTGATCTTGAGGAAGCTAACAGGAAGTGAAGACTAAGGCGGAACTGAAAGTACCTGTCAGAGGAGGAAAAATGTCCTAGGTCTGTCCAGAAAGTACCCAGCCATGCACTATGAGGAAAAAGAGGCATTTACTAAAGAAGGTAACAAGAAACATTGTACATAGGACAATGATGCCTTAGTCCCCTTCAAAGTAGGTACCCATGATTCATCTCCAGTTTGACCTTTTTGAAGAAATCTGGTTCATTGGTAGTGGTTTGAATCAAGTCACTAGCTAAACTGCAACATGATGTTCTTTCTACTCTGGTAGCAGAAACCACAGAACGAATTTTGCCATGACACCTTTTATGCGAAGATCCTATGTCAAAATCTCAGACACAGTGGTTTTTGGAATCCCCAGATCAGCTTCTAGTTCTCCCACTGTTGGTGGCTGACCTTTGTTGATTGTACCCTACATATTTAACTTTGTCAGGTGCTCTGCTTGTTGCAGGCCTTCCAGAACATGGACCACTTTCAACAGATTCTCAATCGTCTTGGAAGCATTTGTGCCTTTTATTTGTGTTACATTTGTTGCACTCTCCCCCAAAGCCTTCTGAACCATCTGAATAGTTTCCACAGAAGCATGGTCAAGCTTAATGCAAAATTTGATGCAGATTTGTTGCTCTGCTTGCTCAGTCATTTTGAATGCGATGGCCACACAGTACACACACTCAACAGTATTTGCCTCCCCGACTCACTAGGACAGTGAAGTCATCGTTGTCCCACATGTTCATTATAGTCCACTCTCTGGACTACCAGTTTACATTGATGTTGTGCAAACCGTTCTGTTATGTTAATGGTTGGAATTTTCCCAGACCTCTTTCTTACCACACGTCTCAGCAACTCAACTCAGATAAATGAAAACATGTGTTCATACATAAACCTGAACACCTGTGTTTATAGGAGCTCTGGTCATACTTGCCAAACACCGGGCTGTAACCTAAATGTACTTCATTGAGTGAATAGATAAACTATGGTACCTTCATAATACGAAATACTGATCAGCAGTAGAAAACAATGAATTTCTCATATCCGCCTTGAAATACAACTTGCTTATGGCACATGATTGAAAAGACAAATCTATAGAAATGAACAATAGATCAATGGTTTCCAGGAATTCAGGTGGAAAGTAGAGTGGGTATAGAAGGATAGCACAAGCATGTTTTTTGGAATGATAGAACTATTCTATGTCCTAATTATGATAGTAGTTACATGACTCTATACATGAATGTGAACATTCATAGAACTCTGTACCAAAAAGGAAAAATATCAATTTTACTGTATGATAATTAAAAATAAAAATATAATTCTATGCATGGTATCAGATGGGGACTAGACATCATGGTGATTACTTCATAAGGTATATAAATGTCTAATCACTATATTCTGTACACCTGAAACTAATAATATTTCATGTCAACTGCAATTGAAAATTATTTTAAAACTATAAAAACAATAAAATGAAATAGTATTGTAGGATAATGTGGGAGGATGAAAACACAAATCAGTCAATAGGAGAAATGTAGTGGGAAAGCTGTTGTTACCTAAATTATATCGTGGGAAGAAATGACATAAATAGAGTCATTGAGAATAGAAAAACTAAATGACTAAGTCCTCAGATTGTTTTTTTGGTTTGAATCATCCCATTTTCCCTCATATAAAACATTATAAGCAATTGCTAAATTCTGACTTTGGTTATTGCATTAATGATATAACCAAAATCAGACCCAATTGCATTCAAGAAACCATCTATGTATAAAATCTAGATTTAATAAATGTATTTTTTCTAAGTGTAAGTATTCAGCAAGTGGGGACTTATGTTTTGTTTTTTTTTTTCATATTTTTGCAATCAGGTGAACGTAGGTATCCTTCATGAAGCCATAAAAAATAAAATGCTGGAAACCTCTTTGGCTATAATGGAAAGATCTGGTTTTAGTTATAAAAAGCTTAATAGATGCTGCTGTAAATGGTTTTCAGAGTAGGTTGGAACTGTTTTAAAGCAGTATATACTTCTGGATATCATAGCAAGGAGAATGCTAAATTAATGAGAAATTCAGTATTTGGAGCAATACCAGATGTACAATAATTTTTTAAACTACTTATAAATAGTTTTAAAATTCATATCAAATGTAATATATATCTAGAATATCATTCTCTAAGAGATTATAGGATTTGAATTGAAATGGAACACTTTTATTTAAACAGTGGTTATATGGCATGTGAAGTAGAGTGATAAATCCTCATTTTAACATTAACTCTTTGAAGTATATTTGAATTTGTTTTATGACAGACACATTATCCAGAGTATTGCATATGTGTATGGAAAGCATATGGGTTAAGTTAATCCTTTCTCATTTGTTTATTTTTTCCCCTTTGCACCCAAGATGATTATTATAGGGTACATATATATGAGAGAAAACAAGAATGACTTCATGGCCTCAAATCTATAATCTTTTAGTTTCATTACAGATTCTCATTAGAAACTTGCTTTGTAACCTTGAGTGTCAGAGGCATTTGATGATATGTCACCATTTTTATTGTTCTGAACTGTTTTATATCTCAGCAGGAATAATGACATGAGTAGTCTGACCATCGAAATGTGAAGTCAGAGTGAATATTTGTTAAGGTTTTTTCAATGAAATTAAATGTTGCTAATTTAAAATGGGTCAGAGTAATATTTTTCTGTATTGTGTTCATTCCATAATTTAAATTTAGATAATTTGATACACACATTTATATAGTTGGCTTATTTCTGGATTATTAGACCTGCATCATCAAGTGACATTCATTAAGCTTTTGCATGTGCATAGATCCAGAATGACTGCTATACAGTGTGATAAGAACATAGCATATGCTTTCTCTTAAAAAAAATAATACCTCCAGCCAAACACTTTTGTGTCTAGTGAACACAACTCACTTCTCTGCCATTTCTAATTTTAAGAAATATTTTAGGAATTTTAAACATAAATTTGAATCACTAGCAGACACATTAAGAAATACACATTGAATTTTTGTGATTTAGTTTAGTTTAGATCAACTGCTTTCAGGTTTATTTCAGTGTGTGGAAGATGTGGAAATTAAAAGAAATAAAGGAGTAAGCTTTGGAAAAGAACTGATCACTGAAAAGAAAGAGTAAGATGGAAATAAGGCCACATCACGATATAAAATTGTTGCACAAATGTTAATTCCCACTCAGAATGACATACTACACTGTTATGTTTCAGACTTATTTGACCCAGTTCCTAGTTAAGAATGTGGTGAACAAAAGTGTATATTCTAGTTAGTGCTTTTGTTGTTGTTAAATCTATTTTCACAGATTGTCATAGCTCTTTTATTAGTGGAGTCAACAAGATGGTACACACACACACACTAAAGAAATTTGGTGACACTAAGTCATTTTTGTTCTTTTTTTTGCTGTGAAATATGGTAGAGAAGATCAAAACTAATATCTAAATGTAGCCATCCTGTATCTTTATGCTGTCTTCTATTAGAAGCAAACAAACGTTAAATCCATCTTTTCTCTAATGAAATCATGAGCAAAAGTTAATTATTTATACATCCTATTTTATTTTCATTTTTTAGTTTCTTATTTGGAAAAATTTGAGAATACTTAACAAGTTGGTTATTTAAATAATATATACATAATAAAATAAATGTATAATGAGCTGTTCTCAAATTACAAAGTTAACTTTACCTGTAATGGCATCTTAGGTATACTCGTTTATTTATGTATTTGCTTCCAAATGCTTCCGCAGGTTTATTCTCTGTGTTTGCAACATCTTATTCTGTAAAAGTATTTATCTTCTTTTTTTATAATCACTGTACAGCAAATCAAAGATGTCTGTCAAATCTTTTTCCTGAAAAAATAAAGAAGGGAAAGTTGACCTTAGGGAGACAAGTTTATGGTTTTCATAACTGGGAACGACTTTGCAACTTTGTGTCCCAGTTTTACTCTATTTAAACATTCTTTGACATTTCGGATAGCTGTATAACTCATTGTCTGAAATTATTTCTTTCTAGGTAAACAGGATTATAAAAAAACCAAACCTATTTTACGAGCAACCAAATTAAAAGCAGAAGCAAAGAAAACAGCAATAGGCATAAAGGTACATGTATTTGATAATTTTAAAATTTGATGCGCATACCATTTTATTTTCTAAAACTGAATTGCAGTTGCATAAATGTTGAACTCTAAATGTTTTATCACATTTGAAATCTAAGTTAAATGCCAGAATAGTAGATTTTTAAATGAATTTATGTAATAGGAAACATCCTTCTTAGCCTGAGATTTCACCAGGTCTTAAAATAAACACAATGTTACTTGCAAGAACCACTTATGCTTCAAGTTGCAGTTTATTTTTTTCTCTAGCTACTGTATATGCATTTCACTGATATATGTGGCTTGAATCAAAAACTCATTTTCAATAAATTTTATTGGACAGCTGTTTAAATTTTAGTTGTAATTATATATACTTAGATTATTAATATATGTAAATGTACTCTTTGAATTATTATTGTTTTCAGTGCTCTCCATGATAAAATTCTAATGACATTCCCATACTTTTTCTCTTAAAAAGCAGTGTTTTAGCTACTGAAGAGGGAGATGTGCAGCTGAGAATGATGTTAGCAGATATTAATCCAATGCGTTAGTACAATGAAATTCAATAAAATTACATTTCCATTATTACCCATGGCAATTCTTTGCCAAGTATTTACAGTCAAATTATTTAGAGTCAAATTAAACTATAAATAGAAAAATTAATTTGGTGGCTCTACTGTCAAGTGTGTAAAATTATATTGACTAGTACTTATATTTTATTTAAATATTAAAATGTTAAAAGGAGATTTTGGGTTTTATCTGACAGACGAGAAAAATCAATTTTTCTAAGTTATAGCTGATAGCAAATGCCAAGGTATTACTACCAAGCTGTAACAGCTGTTGAACTGCCAGATGATCTATTTGGTTGTCTTCCAGAATTTGCTATTATGATTAGGAAACACTGTCTTTTTACTTGTGATTGCTGATTTTGATCAAGCATTGCCGTGTGATGCGGCATGTTTTTACAATACAGTCTCCTCAGTTAGTGCTGTCAGTTTCTAATGAAAAAGAGAGATGATTAATCTTTTGAAGTTTTCCTCTAATTTCATATGAAATTTTATTCATCTTTAAAATTATTTCCATGACATGATCTTTCTAAAAGTAGTGCTTAGTTTTTTTGTTTTTATTTTTTTAATTCTACAATTAGTCACTTGATTATTGTCTCTTGTAATGAGAGCATTGTTTGTTGTTTTTCACCAAGGGAATATGACACATACTTTTATCTTTCATAATGTAGTATTTTTGGTTTGTTTTTTGTTTTTGTTATTTTTAATAAAAATATATGTGTAGCAAACTCCTTGTGGAACAATGTAATGAACAGCTATAAATAGAATTTGAAAACTAGTGTAGCCATTTGTCTATAAATGTACACCACTTTCTTATATAGTTCCTCTTTTTAATATGCTCTTATAATTTTTATTATTGTTTTCATTTAAGGAAATAACTGTGTTAGCAGTATAAGTCTACCTTATAATGCATTTGTTTGTCTTTTTAACAGCAATGTGGAATTTGTTTCTCTTTATGAAAAAATGTTTCTTAGATTTCATTTATGATTTGAAGTATGTGCAGAAGAGTTTCTAACATCAGAACCTAACTTTTCATTAAATAAGCTACCATATCATTTTGATTTATGAACCTATGGGGAAATAACCTTAACTTTAAACATTGTTTACTTTGCTTGAAAGTTTTGTAAAGAACTCATTAAAATAATATGAAACTTTAAAAAATCAGAACCATGGAGATGTTTTACATTTCATGTCTGGCATACTAATTACTTGGCCCTGTCAAATTTTGATTGCGTTGTTGTTTTAGCATAGGATTTTAAATAACAAGGTTTCTTTTAGCAATTGCTATTTAATGCTATGTAATTTCCCCAGTGAGTGATTTTATCCATATTGATAATGTCAGAGAAGCAACTAGGGACTAATGAACATCAAACATGTTTGACTCATATCTAGTTGATATGGGATGGCCATAATATATTTTATTACTTCACTACTTATTCTTTAAAATGAATTATAGTTATACTCTTCAAATAATTTAAATATACTGAAACTATGAATAGCTGCATGGAATGGAAAAGTCACAGTGATGACAACACTGAACACAACATAAAGGGGCTGGGATCAAATCTCTCTTGTGTCTTGCTCTTAACCATGAGCGGCTGGGTTCACACTGGCCCATGTGTAAAATGGAGATTATGCCATTTACTTCACAGTGTTGTCAGGAGAGTTGAAAAATCAAATGAAAACGCTTAACACTGAACCTAGCAAATAGAAGTCACTTATGAAGTGTTAGCAGGTTGAAGAAATATTTCTTTGAATTAGTTATAACTGGTTTGTGTAAATAAGACCTTCCTCAGGTTCTTGTTCTCAGTTTTGCTGTGGAGATAGTGTTTTGTGATAGTATTATGACTGTTGTAAAGTTTTCAGACCATGATCTAATTTTAAGGTACTTTGGACGTAAATCTTACTTGAGCCTTTGTTATTAACTTAGAAATTTAAAAAGTTGCTTGGAAAGGCAAAGAACTGAAAAGCACCCATTAGAGGTGATTATCAGTGAGTTGAGAGTGATGGCCTCCAATTGAGTGTAAAAACATTATTCTGGCATTAAACCTGTGTGAACGGTCATCTCTGCTGTTAAACATTTTGTTGCCACTCTACAGGACAGATGGATTTTGCAGTTGTGTATTGCTTGTTTATTACATCTTCCTAAAATTGGTTGCTGTGTAACCAGATGGGTCTGGGAGCACAGCTGTGGATATAAGAAAATAAATGAAACCTGTCTGATGCTACCATGCCCTTTTGAGATGCCAAAGTATTACAAACTTAAGCAAAGAAAAATTCACTTTCATTTGTCATAATATTGGTATATTAGATTGAAAAATTAAATCTCACAAAAATAGTTGATGCTGAGTCTTTCAACTCCCTAGTGTTTATTAATATTTACTTTTATAGTTTGCAAATCTAAAAAATGTTAATTATGAGCTAAAAATCTGTATAAGGTATCCATTCTAATTTCAACATTCAGGTACAAATTTCATGTTTATTATAAACCATATTCACTTTCATGTTTTTAATATTAAGTTGGCTTATGTTGAATTACTGATACTGCATCCTTATGAAATGCAAAAGGCTTTCATGTAGATGCAAATAAGTTACTTTCTCATAAAATAATCCCAGGAAGGGGTGTGATAAATGAGTGAAAATTAGGAAGGAATCTTAGGCCCTTTAGGAGACTGACGTGGCACTGTGCTCTTTTTTTTTTTCTATTTTGCCAAATGATATGTTAATATTGAGGATGTTCTTTGATAGTGTGTATATATTTAAAAATTTTATAGACTTTTTGAGACATAATATGAATTTTGCCATTGTATATGTAGTAAATTTCTTGGCTATTATTTCAAGATAATTGATTAATATAATCCACATTAAATCACCAAAGGAAATAGCCTGGACCATCCTTCACAGCTGCAATAAATTACACTGTGTCATGCTTCATGAGCTAAGCACTCAGTTTTGTCCCACCCCATTATAAACTGTAGAACTTCTAAATATAAAAATTAGAGGTTTAACAAATAATATTTAATAAAAATGTTTAAAGAGGCATAATCTAGAAACTGGTTATAATAGTTTCTTTCCATTAGAAAAGAAATGATAATTTTAAAAAACGTGTGTTCATGTGCTGTAACCGATAATGAATTTATTGAAGCAAGAAATGAAGTTAAACATAACCAAATAGGGAACAGATAAACTTCATAGGCACAAACTACATTGCTTGCCCCCAACATTTTTCAATCCAAACTATGAATATTATATAAAAGTGTAAATATTAATTTTACCATTAATAAAATAGTTTTTAAAAAAGTAATAGAAAAGACTTGCTCACTGGTGTACTTGCCACTGAAATGGCTACTGTCAGCTACAAAATAAGTTTCTCAGTGGCAAAGAGTGTTAAAAATAAATGTGATTATTAGGTTTAAATTGTTCATTCTGGACCCTGGAATTATATGGTTATTTTAATGATGAAACTGATAACATTAGCCAGTCTCATGTCATCAAGTCTACTGTTTGTTTGAAGTCTATATTTTCTTGTTCTTTCTTCCTCAGGAAGTTGGCCTTGTACTTGCAGCTATATTGGCCCTACTCCTGGCTTTCTATGCTGTCTTTTACCTCAGACTAACTGCAGAGGATGATGCTGATCTGGAACCTGATGAAGATTAGCTGAGCAGCAATGAATGCATTATCAGGAAATAATTTTATAAAAGCATCTCTTGGGCCCAATGCTTTCTGAAGTACTGAAACTACAACATCTTGAATTCTTTCTGCTGGTATTTTCAGTTTGCAGACATATCTTTTTAAATAGTGGCATAATATATCAAGAAAAGAATCTTAACCTAGTAACGTAGTGTAATGTGTGCTACCAAATACTTTCAACTTTGACAGGCAACCTATTCATGGTGCATTTAGATAAAATGGACAACTGATCCCAGATTCTTCAGAATATATTAGCCAATCTGTGTGTGCAGCACCATCACTTACAGATCATTAAACCTGTTCTTTGTTCCACGTATAAATGAGAAATAAAAGTATATATCCTTATTTACAGAGACATACTCAAACCACATTCAAAGCCGAAAAAGGAACGAGAAGTCATGGGAAAAAATTTTCACTTTACGAAGAAGTCCTACTCTTTTTCCAGACGTATTTTGTATCATTAGAAAGACTATCTGCACATACATCTACAGTAATCTCTTTCCTTCTTTGCCAACTGTTCAGTGCACATGTGCTCCATCAGAAATGGCACCTGGATGACAGAAGCGCAAAGAGCCACATATGTCTCTAAAATAGAGCTCCTTTCCTCTAGGCTGTCTAAACTGGTATAAATAGAAAGTTCAGCTGATCCTGATTTTAATGAACTGATTACTAATATAAACTTGGAATTCGATTTTAATTATGTTGTTCTGGCTGCTTACAGTATCAGTTTGCTCTTCTTGTTAGGGGTGTATGTAGCAATCTGTCATTTAATTGTGCATCTTCTTCACGTAAAAATGATAGAAGTCCTACCTACTCTGAGTAATTTCTGGGGGTTATCTCTTAAAGATGAACAATAAAATATTTTTTAAAAATTACATTTATCTCTTGACAGATAATCAATTAGAATGCTTTCAAGAAAAATAGAAAATACATCTCATATTGCAGATGCAGTTTTCTGTTTAAATAATTTTTTCCAGGTATTTTGCATTTGTTGGAATATAATGACAAATATTTCAGTTTTTTACTGGTAATGGAGTTTTTCATATTTTTAGAGCACATGAATACATAAAGCTTAGAAAATGGAAAAATATGTGTTCACTGCAGAGTTGTTAGCTACTACCTTACATAAAGTTTTATAGAAAATGAATAGTTTGAAACACGCACACTGTTTTATAGTATGTACATTGTATTTATGAGGAGTAAATAAAATGTTAAGATTGTTCCCATACTTGCCAAGAGAAGAAAGCTCTCATAAATACCCTACAGAGTCTTTGAGACTTTTGCAAATAGTTGTAACTGTAGCATTATGCTCTGCAGAATGTTTTCAAGTAGCATAATTATTCACCAGTGTGAAAACAGCCAAAATTTCTAATATCCTCACAAATCATTTGTGCCAAATATCTGGGGGCACAATTTAGACAGTGTTGTAGACTGGATTCATCATCTCTGTGAAATCACACACGTAAGAGACAGACCAAGAGTTCCTCCACACTCACCACAGCAGACCCATCCAAGTGGCATTTTTAGGAAAGGTTACAGCATTTAATGCCATGTGGTATGTCTGTCTGTGAAGTGGGTGGCAAGGAGACATCCAAGCTGGCATTTTGGATATGATGAGCCTTTTACTTTCCCAAGTGACATGCCACATGTCAAGAAATACACCCCCCCCAATCACATTTACGTGAACAATTTTCATTTGGTTATTTCCCCCATATGGTGTTTAAAAAAGTTTTATTAAATAAAGTTATTGCTAATTGCAGTGGTAATTTAAGTGAGAGCACATGTAATAATTGTTTGTTAGATACCAGTTCAAGTAAGATATGACAGAATTTGCAGTATATAAAATAGATGAATAGATGATTATAGTCTTTGAAATATTTGTATATTCATTACCCTGAAAAACAACTTCACTGTCCCATTCTACTCTTGAGGTATTTCTTGGGGAAAATATGTTGTTTATTTTTTAAAATGTAGTTAATATACAACATCATATTAATTTCAGGTGTACAATAGAGTTATTTGATTCAAATTTTCTGATAGCAATGAATATTAGTGTAAGCATAGTGTAATTATAGTCAAGTTTCATCACCTAGTTTTCTGATATCCTGTACCTATGGCTAGTCTATTTGTATGACTGATTGATTTATAATGGCCCCAGACAATCATAAATGCCAAACGCTAAACTCTGATTTTAATAAATAGCAGGTAAAGTGAGACAATACATGTTTATATAACACTGCTTTTGTGAAGTGCAAGTATTTCATACACACATTAACTGGGATGCAGCCTGTCCTCTGTAGAAAAACCCCAGATTGAAGTCTGGTTTCAATCTTTGAAGAGGTAATAGTCAGTCTGCAGTTTCAGGAGACCACACTTTTTGAATAGCAAGTGGTGTTTGGCATAAATCAGAGACTGGCACCAGACACAAATTTTAAGCATGGTTTTTCCCCCTCCAATAATTGCTCAGAGTAATTCAGAAGACAAAAGCAAAAAAAATTATAATGACTTTTCAGAATGTTAGAGTCTGTTAACATATTCCGCGGAATAAATTGCAAGTAATGGAGCTGACTTAACATATAGCCTATGTGAATGAAGCTGGAAGAGTTGCTGGCTCCTACTTTGCATACAAAATCAAGAATGTAAAATGCATTTGAGAGGAAATGTAAAAGTATAACCTCATCTAGCATTTCTTTGAAAACAAATGAACCAAAAGCCTATCATAGTACCAGTAGAGGTTTTGTTATTGTTTAAAGGTGACAAAACACTTGAAGATTTTCTCTCTTTCAATATTTCATGAAGATGGAAGGAATACTCTCATCCCAACCAATGATGCAAGATTCTGATAATATGTTCTTAGTGTTGTAATTCCAATAGTAAAGTGATCACATATTTAATAAGTGCATGTTAAAATTTCAGTTAATATGCTTTAGTTCTCTTAGAGCCTGAGACAGTTTTTTGCAAGTAGTGGACGATCAAAGTTATCTGCACTTAATAAATTAAACTCTAAAATCACAATATTAAGCAACTCCACATTTAGCATTTATGGCCATAAGTTGTATTGGGATATATGTGTTTTATCCTATTTCCCTTTTAAAACCAAGACAACTAGCATTACCTTTGCTATGTAATAAAAGAATTATTCTTCTTTAGGAAATCAAATATGCAATTTTTATCTTAGTATTGTTAAAGACCATACTCAATGGTTTTAATATAACTTAGTGTACATCTTCATCCCCAATGAAAATAAAACTAAATTTTTATTATGATGTTTATATTTATGTGAATACTAAAGACTATGGTTTCCATGATTCTAAAATTTAGAGTCATTGATAATTCAGCAGTGAAAATTATGCTTTAGATAAAATTCAGAAATAAACTTACATTTTAATTTATAAATTAAACATATTTTAAATCTTATTATTTTTTTTATAACATAAGGTTGTCAAGCCAGAGACTATCTAAAATATTTTCTTCCCTCTTCTTATCAGCAATTAGGTTTCTTTTTACTTACCTGAGGCTTCTCTTGGGAGATTTCTACCTCATCTTTCACAGCAGTACTGCTTTCTTTTATTACCATGGCTCCAATGCAGATTACATAGAATGATGTTTGCTAAATTTTGTTTCATTGACATCGTTTCTAGAATCAGTGCAACCCACAATAAAACACTGTAGTGGATGAATTCATTACCTACAGAAACGTTCTCCCTGTTTTGTATGAGGTTTAGCTGTACACAGGTAGGTAAAGAGGGATCTGAGAGAGTCAAAGAACTAGAGCGATGTGGGAATATCCATAGTGAGTCAGTAAATTCATTTAAAATGTGGAAATGCTGCTGTATTCTGCATTGTGCTGCCTCCTTGTTAATTTTTTTTTTTTTTTTTTTTTTATCTCCAGCAACAGGCTTGAGATTCCTATTTCAAGAAAAATAAAGATACCTTAAATGCCATGTTTTTTTTTTTTAATAGATGACAGCACCTCCCCCTATTCATTTTTAAAACAACAACCAATTTGGTGGAGAGGCAGCCAAAATTCGAGGTACCAGTGCCTCTCGAGCAGATGTCACAGCATTATTTTTTAGCTCGTTTGGATGAATAAACATGTTAAACTGTGAAGTTTTACATTTTAGATTTTTTCATTAAAAAAGGAGACAATCTGTTTACTGTCCTAATTGGGACAACAATCCTGTGGTTGCCAGTTTTGGCAGTCATAACAATGAACTATAAATATTTGGACCAACCGAGTGAATGGTGACTAGAAAGGCTATAGCATGCGTAAGGTTCTGTTTTTAAGGACAGGCATCTTAGTATGGCATTTTTCCCCACTGACTTATTTAAATACAATTGTTTGTGTAAATCTGAGGTTGCATGGTAAGCCTAAAAGAAATCGAATCCAGTGTCTAATTTCATTCTAGTTTATGCTTTTTAATGTTCAGCTGTCCATCTGATTGTGAAAACTGCTTCTGTAATTGTTCTATTGAATGTGGCAAGACAGGTCTTTGTTGGATTGCCTCATCTGTACATCCTAGGGTAACACAAAATTCAGAGGACTCTTTTTCTGTTTTCATATTTATCAGGTGAGCTTGAAGACATTAAAAGTCTTAGATTTTAGTAATTCTGAGGCTTTATAGATAAACAATGGTGAGATATAACTCCTGCAGTAACTGTCATGAGGATCATAATCTTAGCCTTCATTAGGATGCTTTACACAGCCTGTGGGAGAAGTAGGTAGACCAAAGAGACACAGTTCAGACATAAAAAGTTACTTATTACTCCAGTTTCCAAACATGTGTGACCCAGCTAGGAAGTTTTGCTCCCTTCTACTCCTATCTGCCTCAACCCTGGACCCGAGGAGTTCTCTAAGGTTCCCTTTCTTAGGGTGTGTGGACCCCACTTCTGCTTTGTCCTACTTAATTATGTTCTTACCTTTTTAACCGCTGTTTTACTTTGAATCATCATTAATCTTTACCTATTTTTCCCACTGCTTTTGACTTTTTTATTTATTACTAACTACATGCCTTCATTACATAAAACTAGGAGGCTGATATAATGAATCACAAGTCTCCCTATCACCAAGTACCAACAATTAGCAATATTTTGCCAGTCACCTACCCCTGCCCCTATCTTTGTAACCCAGGTATTTTAAAGCAAACCTCAGATATGGTAACAGTTTACCTATAAATATCTCAGTATAAATCTCTGACAAGAACTTCAGTATTTTGTTTGTTGCTTGTTGTTTTCCCCCTTGCATTACAAAGTATTACAGCTTATAGAATTAATTATTCTTTAATATCATTTGTTAATGTGGCCATATGCAAATGTCTCTGGTTGTCCCTGAGATGGCTATTTATAATAGGTTTTGAATCAAGATCTGTACTGCATTAGATTGTATATCTCTTTTATTCTGTAACATCCTTACATCCTTTTCTTTCATGCTATTGATTTGTTGAAGAAGCTCAGCTATGTGTACTGAATGTCCAATATTCTAGATTTGGTCTTTTTTTATCATGTTCATTTTAGTCCTTTACTTTCTTTATTTTCTGTAATCTGTTTTAGAGTAGATTAGACCCAGACAATTTTTTTTTTTTTTTTGTTATTTAAGGCAAGAATTTTCTTAATAAGATATATAATATTTGGTTGTCTCACTTATGATGGTGAAATTTATCAGTAGGTTTATGTAATATCCTGATGGCCTCAAAAATAAGGTTTTACACCAACATTTTACCTAAAATTTTTAGCATCCTTTTGTAATGATTACACCTTATAATAGAAGATACCACCTTTTTAAGGTATGTGAATCATGTAATTATATGTTAGGTCAAATAGAAAACATCAGCAAATTCCATAAAATAGAAATATTGTAAACAACACTAATTACAGTATAGTAAACTTGAACTTAAAAATTAAAACTTAGCCCTGGTTGGTGTGGCTCAGTGGACCGAGCACTGGCCTGAGAATCAAAGGGTTGCCAGTTCAATTCCTGGTCAGGGCACATGCCTGGGCTGCAGGCCAGGTCCCCAGTTGGGGGCACATGTGGAGCAACCACACAGATATTTCTCTCCCTTTCTGTCTCCCTCCCTTGCCTTCTCTGTAAAAATAAATAAAATGTTCATGAAAAATTAAAATTTAAATAATAGGCCATTCTACCTGTAAACATATATTATTTTTTATTTCTATTAAATAACACTTGCATTAAAGGAAAAATCCAAATAATGATAATTAGAAAAAACAAATTATCTCTATTTACAAATGACAGGATAGTAATTTTGAAACCTTTAGAGAATTAATGTTAAAACTAAGTAAAATGACAAAGATAATTAGGAATATGAAAAATTTTAAATGAACATTTATATACTCTTCAAATGGCAAAAATAAAAATGGCAGATATTATCGAATATAAATTAGGCACTAGATAAATGGGTACTCATTTGATTCTTTTGCAATAGCATGTATGTACATATATAAATACTAAGTGTTTTTTAAAATTTTTGAGTTGTTTCATATTAAGAAACAATAATTGTGAATCATGTGATCACTGCATTCATGAAAAATATATCGATTAACATTTCAAAAAGGTCTCTGAGAATGACGTGTTTCTAAGTCTGATGATTTGGCTACTTATGTATAAAATTTATTGATGCATTTGAATATGGATCATGTAAAAAGATAATTTATTGAATGTATTGAGCTCTGGCTGGTGTGACTCAGTGTATTGAATATTAGCTTGCAAACTAAAGTTTTTAGCCAGTTCAATTCCCAGTCAGGGCACATGTCTTGGTTGCGGACAAGGTCCCCAGTTGGGGGTGTGTGAGAGGCAACCACACATTGATGTTTCTCTCTCTTTCTTCCTCCCTTCCCCGCTTTTTTTTTCTAAATAAATAAATTTAAATAAAGAAATAAATGTATTGAAACAACTGAGTATTCATTTGGAAATTAAAAGACACTTATACCACAACCTTAAACACAATTAATTTTTCATGCTACTTGTGGTTTCTGTGTGAAAAAAAATGAAACTATAGAAACTATTAGAAGAAATGGCAGACATTTTTAGAATAAGAAGGGGAATTCTAGGCATTGATTCATGTGTCAGAAATCATAAAGGAATTACTGTTGGGATTATAACATATTAAATTAAAGTATTATATGTAGCTCATTGGCCAGTGTTAAGGATGCGAGGAAATAGTCTCATGCTGGTCGCAGGGAACGGTAATCTTGAAACTGGAAAAGCCACACCTGTCACGATCAGTCCCAATAAACAAAACTGGATTGAATCTGCATGGACATTTAGTCAGATGGCTGGCAATCTGAGAAGGTAGCAGATTACGTGCCCTACCAGGCCATTGTATGTTTCCTTTCAAGCCAGCCGTTTTTATAAGGAGGTGAGGAATTTAGAATTCAAGGGGGAAAACAGTGTAAGGGATTTAGAATTTAGAAAAGAGAGAAAAGCTGCTGCCAAGCAGTTTCCCTAACATCCTTCCATTGACTGGTGGTTTTCTCTCCAGTTCCTGTGTCCTGTGTCCTGTGTCCTCTGCCCTGGGCATCAGGATGTTTCTCCCCAGAACACAAGGGCTCAGGTACCATCTTGATTGCTTATGGTCTCTTCTGGAGCACACTGGTTGAATTGCTCATGGCCTCCTGTAGCCATGGTGGGCCGTCCTTTCAATTCCTAAAACAATAGCTTCTTACAGTCATTAACTACTAAGCTTATTAACTATTAGCTAAAACTAAAGTTTTCCAACTCTTGAGTTTCCTCATCAGTCTCACTTTCTGGAAAGCACTTCTGCAGTATACATTAATAAAAGCCTTTCTTCTTTTGCATCCATTTGACTTGCCTTGTACTGAGATTGGTATGGTATCTCTTATTTCTCCATGCATCTTCTGTATTTCCTGCTTTTTGAACATGATTGCTCTGCTATTTAGCATATTGATAATTTATAGCTTTTATATCTATTTTGAGTTTTGACTTCTAGCATTATAGAATATCTTTGCTGCTTTGTCTTGAATTTTATTTTTCTTATATTTAATATCACAATTACTGCTGTCTTAATAGTTTCATTTTCCTGATATATACTTTCCCATATCTATAATTTCAACCTTTTGAATCACTGGTCCCTTGCATAAAACCATAGAGTTGAAATTTGTTTTATGAGCCAACTTGAATTATTTTTCTCATAATAGAGATGGCTGATATGTTGGTATCAATTCTGTATATAATTTTATGTTATAGTTACCCTGTGTATTTTATTATATATACTTTGTATCTATATTTGGTATGTCTTTGTTCTAAAAAGATTTTGATAGTATTTTTGAACATTGGTATTTTACTTAGAGGTTTCTCTTATATTTTGTAACTTTGTAGTGCCCTTACATGTAATTTTTATAAATAATGATTTATTCTGTGGACTGTCAGTCTCCTTACATGGTATCCTTGACTATGATCCATTTCCTATAAAACAATCAATAATCTTAATCTCTTTTGTCTTTCTTTTCCTCTATTTCTTGTTTTCTTTCCACTTTGCCAGAACATATTATATGTAATACATAACATGCACAATTTTCCACCCATGCCACTACCCTCTTTTTAAGTATATAAGTCTTCAATTTAACTCTAAAATTAAATATATGAAATGATTTTCATCACTTCTTTAGCTAAAAATTTCCCAAACATTTCCTAGCTGAATGAGGCTCATCTAACCAATGTGTGGCTCACATGTGAAGCATCTCTGGATTTGTTGAGAATCTTTAAAAGTGTTTTTCTATTGCAGTTGGATGGTTATAAAACACTTGGTTTGCAATTATTTTAAATTTAATTTTATTGTTGTTGTATTACATCCATCCCCTTTTTGCTCCCCTCTGTCCTCTTCCCTACCCACCCATTCCCCCACAAAGTCAATCCCACTTGTCCATGTCCATGGTTCTTCCATACTAGGTTCTTGTCTAAACTGCTCCCCTTCTTTGCCTCTTCCTCCCCCCTCCCCCCCTCCCCCCTTCCCCCTGCCCACCAAAGGCCTATTCACTGTATTCATATATCTGGTTCTGTTTTGCTTGTTGTTAGTTTTGTTCATTATTGTCCTGTAATGGGTGAGATCATATAGTATTTGTCCTTCATTGACTGGCTTATTGGTTTGCAATTTTTAAAAATTTCTTTAAAATGTAGCTCCACTATTGTTTTGTTCCATATGTTGCCTTTCAGAAGTTTGATGCCAGACTGTTTTTTTCTTTTTACCCTAGTAAGTAATTTGATCTTAATGCCTGAACACCTTGAATGTTTTTTTACCCTTTGAATATGAAAAATAGTTTTTTTCTTGGATTATAATTTTACAAATCAGTTATAGCACATGTTTTATTTTCCTTCTTAGATTTCAGCTATGGATGTCTTCCATTTCCACCATTTTCTCTGACCTTTTCACTTGTTACCTTGTCTCATTGTTATCTGGTTTTTCTTCAAAGTGTGTTAGTAACCTTCCCTATAATCTAATATACTGTGGGTACTTTTAATTCTTTATTTCTAAAATGGACTTGTTTCCTTTTAATTTCTTTAATGAGATCAATCAACTCATTGCATTATGTTATTTTTCCCCCACTTATGGTCTTTTAAGAGTTATTACCCAAATTTACACCTATATCTACATCTTAATGCATAACTGCATGTCTACATCTGATCTCAAAATACTGGTTTGAGGATTTTGGAAAAAAATCATGTTAGAGTATTGTTCTGTTTTATGATTTTTTAGAGCATTTCATCAGAAGTATTTTGATTTAAATTTTCTGTTTTCATCTTTCATGGGCTTTGCACGGAGTTGGCTTGATCCTTTCTTTCTGTTCCTAGTCATTTGGGGCATAGAGTCCCTAGTCCAGCAGTGCCCACTTCTGTCAGCCTTGTGAGGTCATTTTGTTTTAATGAAGACTCTTAGTGGTAGGAGAGAGGCAAAGGGTTGGCACATTTTGCTTCTCTTTCATCTCTGAAAGCTCCTCAGTTTTCTCCTTTCTCATTTCTGCTACAACCTCCAGGGCATAATCTTCACTTTTATCATTCTCTCCAAAACAATACATTTTGAAGCTTCAACACCAATCATTTTCAATCCTTTTCCTCCAGCTGGTACTGTGAACTACCAGACCCCCAGTACAGACACTTAGTGTTGTCCTTTCTTTTTCTGGATTCGTGCTTTTTCTATGTGCTCTACTTTTTAATATCTTTTAAGCTTCCCTGTTCTTTTAGCACCCACAGGCTTATATTAATCTTACATGGTCTGTTGGAATGTGATGTTTATACCTCTATAGGTAACTTGATTATGGTACTTTCTACCTCCTAGTAAATTTAAAGTCTTGAGTCATTTGTGACTTTATTTACACTTTTTTTGATACTATTATTTTGGGGGAAGACGAGAGATTCAGGTTCAGGAGGACACCATTATCTCCAGCCCCATAATTTCCTTGGAAATAGAGTTTCAAAAGTGACTATTTTCTAGGATAAACATATAAAGTCACCTTGGATTTGTTTTCTGTAGATTGTATTAATTCTGAATTTAAAAATGTTTTGTGTCTTAAATTGGACATCCCTAATTGGGCTCTATATTTTAAGGGGAGAGATCTTGTAGTTTTAATTTTTACCACGTATAATAACCTACATATTATAGTTTCTCAATAAATATTAATTATTTAGTTACTAAGACTCATTTATTGATATAAGAAAACCTTTTTATGTAAGAAGTTGTAAACAAAACATTTGGGCTATTTATATGTTTCTTATAAGATTTTTGATGTAGATTAATGTTGAGAAGTATCTTCTAAAATAATGAAAATCTATTTCTATTTTGCTTCTTAAGTAAATTTCATAAAAAGGAGCTACATTTTAAGGAAAAAAGCCCATCTGAGAACATATTCTCATGATAAAACTGGAAATAATCAAGACTAAGTAATTTCTTTAACACATATTTTTCTTAATATCTTCTCTGTAAGAAACAAATAAAAACCCATATTTTTATTTTAGCATGTACAAAAATTAAAGCAATAAACAATATGAAAATATAACATTATTGTCATCTTTATTAATTCATTTAATTTAAATGCAAATTATATGTTTTAATAATCATAAATTGCCTGGCATCAGGTTGTTCCCAGTAATGAGCAGATCGCGAGATGGCACTTTTTTGAAATTCTAATAAACTACTCCATGAACCCTCTTCTTTTGTGAACATGGTTACCCCTGGAAGCATTCTGAAATGCAGAGCTGAAATGATTTAAAACCTCACAAGAAGGTTTTTAAGGCTGACATAGAAAGCTACTTTTGGCTGCATGGCTAGATCTGAACACTAAAGCTAAGCAGTAATTTCAAATCAATCTGTAGAAAGACTTCACCTCTGATCATGAGCAAACAGAGGCTCTTCTCCCCAGTGGGAGAGTCATGTGATGGACACTAATGATGTCTGCTGCCTTTTATCATCTGTCAGGGACAAGTCACATTTCCACGCACAGTGAGAACATTTAATGAAACAAAACAGCATTATTGAGCTCCATGTTTCCCAATCCTCTTTGGTCCTAGAAACGAGATTCCACGTTCATTAAATTGTGGCTTGTGGAGGTATACCATGATTATATTTTATTGAACCCAAAATTCTAATAAGGTCCCAACTCACAGCTTTAATACACGCTTATCTCCTCTGTTTCTAAAGTTCAAATCCAGAAAATATTACAGGTTTAGAATTATATATATTACCACTTTCTAACATATGTTCATTATAAAAATACAAAAATAATTAAAAAGTCAACCCAAATCATATTACCCAGAAATGTTCTCTAATAGTGTTTACATATTTGTTATTTTGCTTTTAGCCTTCTAAACTTTATGATACATTCATATTCTTATAAAAACATGTAATTTATTTGTTTTTAGGCCTTAATAGCCTATAAACACAGCAACACACCAATTTTTGCTGCCTTTAATCAAAAGATTCATAAATATAGATATAGACCCACCATTCTGTCTTATTTATTCATTCACTCAACAAATATTTATTACCTTTCTACTACATGCAAGGTACTTTTTAGCACCTGGAAAAACAGCAGTGAACTAAGACTAGCAAAATCTCTGCCCACACAGAGCCCACACCCTGAAGGAATAAGTAAGCAGACATGAAATAAACAAATGAAAATAATATAAATATATAAACATAATAAGCCAGATGGTGAGAAGTGCTATGGAGAAAAAGAAGGTAGGGAGGCAGAGAGAGAGACCCCACTTGTTCCACTTGACCTGCAGTGGCACAATTCAGAGTGCTCTTCAGACTTGCTCAATCCGAGGACTTTGGCCTTGACCATGCTTTCTGTTTGACTCATTCTTGTCACCTCTTCCTAATCTTTGTTCAAATGTCACCTTCTCAACAAGGCCTATCAGAACTAGCCTATTTAAAATTGCACGTGATGCCACATGCTACCTGCCCCACTCCAGCATTCCCAGATCTCTTGCTATAGTCTTTATTTTTTTAAACTACGTAACACTTTTTACTTTTGGACATCCTTCATACATATTTTACTTAGTTATATGCATATTGCCCATTTTCAATCTCCCTCCGCAGAAAGATAAGGTTCAGAACAGCAGAGATTTTAGCTTAGTAATTAAGGTACTCTAAGTGCTTGACATGAGATAAGTTTAAAAAACTAATTGTTGGATGATGAAAATGGAAATGTTAAGTAAGTGGTTGAATAGCCAAGACTTGAGTTTTGGGGGGAAATCCAGGCTAAAAATTCAGATTTGGGAGTCAAATAAAGTGACATTTTCAGTCACAAAATTGGAAAAGATCTCTGATAGAATGACTAAAAATGAAGAAAAGGAGTGGTCTTTGGAAAAATCCCTAGGCAAGTCAATGTTAAGAAATCAACATTTGAAGAAGCTCCAGGGAAAAGGCTGAGAAAAGTAGATGGTAAAAAGTAGGAGCCCTGACTGGTGGCACAGTGGATAAGGCGCCGGCCTGCAAACCCAAAAGTTGCTTGTTTGATTCCCAGCCAGGTCACATACCCAGGTTGCAAGCCAGGTCTCCAGCCAGGTCCTTAGCTGGAGGCAGGTGAAAGGCAACCATACATTGGTGTTTCTCTCCCTCTCTGCCTCTCTCCTTTTCCTTATCTCTAAAAATAGTAAATAAAATCTTAAAAAAAAAAAAAATTTAGGAGGAAAATAAAATGAGCATTTTCACTTCTCTTTCGCAGGCTCTTGAGTGTTCCTTAGGATTCAATCTGTAGTCCTTTTAGTACTCTGTGGGCTTTAATCTCTTTACATGAACCCCTTGTCCCAATATAATTAGACTTGTTTGTTCCTCAATGCTCACCCATGTCTCCCTCTTGCTCTTTGATTATGCTGTTTCTACTCTCCAGGTTCTTAACCTACTTTCACCACCACCACCCCAAGAACTATAGACCTGGTGCTTCAAGGCTCAACTGAAATGGCATTTTCCCTTCCTTCCTAGAGCTCATAGCTTTCCTAAGCACTTGCCACAGTTCATCAAGCAAGAGAAAGATTTATGTAGTCTGGTATCCCCTGTGGGCTGTCTCCATATCTAGTTCACCCTTTCCTATACATTGGCCTGGGATAGCGGAAACTCAATAAATGAACTGACTGAAGAATAAACAAATAAGAATGTCCTAATATTTCAATGGCACAGTACAGTCACTGTGAAAAGGTCACTTAGTTAGCAATGTCCAGAATTGCCTAGCGTATGCCCAAACGAAGGAGTGAGCAAAGGAATTCCCGTCCTGTTTTAGCTACTGTACTTAACAAGGTATCCAAGTGAGTAATGGGTATGGCAGTTTCACTGAAGTAGGTATCCTTCCACAACTCTGAATAACTGGACAATAAAATGTAGGAACACATTTGCTAGTGTGCAAATGATAGTGGTTATCTTTTCTGCAGTTATTTCCAAAGAGCCATTTATTGATACTGTTATTTCACATGCCTTTATAATGTCTTAGACATTATGTATGACTTCACACTTCTCTGAGTACCTTGGCAAACTTCACTCTGAAATAAAATTAGCACTAATGATTATTAATTACAGTTAAATGGAGCTTTATATTAACACATGAGATTAGAGCTTATTAGACTTTCTACTAATATTTTTCATCTGATAATTCCTTTAACAGTTTTAAAATGTATTACGCCATTATATTGACCCCTTTCCCTTGAGCATCGCTTGGGCTTACAACTACCAAAACCATTCCATTTAATTAGCTAGAAATAATTAAAGCAACAAAAGCTACCATTTACTGAGCATGGTGCCAGTCTAGGCTCACTGGTGAACCATTTATGTGTATCTTTCTCTTTGGTTCTCACAGAATCCTGGATAATACCGCTATCCCCATTTTACATAAAAACTGAGGCTTGGAATAGTAAAGGGATTTTTTCAAGGTCAAGATCTAGAAATAATTGATGTAGCTTTCCAAAAAATAAAAACGTCTCATTCCAGAGCCAGTCTTTTAACCATGGTTATTTAGCTGCTAAATTGTTTTGCTTTCAGCAGGATATTATTTGAGTAGGTGGTACTACTTCCCTTGAGTTTTCTAGTTTTCACATTTTATTATCTGTAAAGTAATGTTGTATTTTGCTCTAGAAAAAAAAAGTTCTTAAACAGGGAACTCATGAAACATATATGGCATGCAGTATGTTTACTGCATTTCCGTTATCTTTTATTTTAAAATATTTTTCTTTTAGTTTTAAAAGAAAGTAATCCTGAGATAAGTTGGCTTCATGTTAAGTGTTCGCAAGATGTATTTTAAACAATCCATTACAGGCTCTTGACTGGAGTCAAGTTCCCTGACTTGACTTAGAATATCAGAGCTAAATTTGCTCATGTCCAGTTTTCCAAAATTTCAAATCTTCATTATTCCATAAGGATATCCAAGCTAGACTAATGAACTGCTTTAAGTTTCCTTAAAGTTCTAAATAATAGTTATAAGATAGGAGACACATGCAATTGAGACAGGTAGAAATTCTTATAGTCTTTTACAGATTTCAGGCTTCTATTTGCCTTCCCAGTATTTATCCTACTTTTCTATTTCAAAAATCACTCTACTTGACAACTGTCAGGATGGGGGACGGGTCCCCCATTTCTTTCTGTACATGGCTGGCCCTTCTGCTGGAGCCTGCCAACTAGCTAGCCTTGAAGCTTATCTTATCCCAGAGTCCTGGAATACTGAGCCCCAAGAGTGGTCACCATAGAGGCCCTGGGCAGGCAGGTGTCGCCTTTGGGCAGACTGCCTCTTTGTCCTAGTGTGTATATAAGATGCCCTTACTGTAAGCTAGTGCGTGCTGCTGCTGTATAAGGTGGACAGACCATGCATGGACTGCTGACATCCTTGCCCAAGCTGCCCAGACGCCTGCAAAGGAGAGTGGGTGCAGGATGCTTAGACTCTCTCTCTCTCATTGTTAACCTAAGTGCAGCTGTAATAAGGGTGGGATAACCATGTGTGGGGACGCCAACATCCTAGCTGCCTGAGCTGTGTGGTTGTAAACTTGCCTTCTGCGATAAAGCATGCCGAATCTCCTGAAAGCTCCCTGTAAGTCCATGTTTATCACCAGACCTGAGGCCTCCCTGCTCTCAGAATCTACTGGTCCAAAGCTAAAAGCCACAGGACCTGACAACAACCAAGACAGAAAAATAAATCGGATCTTACCACACCTGCCCTCTACTTGTCATCTGTCAATATTACACAATCAGACCTGAGCAACAGGTGAAGTGGATCTTCCTGGCTCTTACTTGTAACGTAAGTGAAACTTTTTAATATTTTTTTAAACAATTTTTACAAACCTCAATTTGTTTAGGAGCTAAGAATTCCTGATGGTATTCTATAGCGACCTCTGTTATTTTTTTGGTATGTGTTTTCCTTTAATATGTAAACCCTTTAACATTGAAATCTATTAGAAAATTCCCTTTTGGGGACATTTGTAATTTATAAATAGATGATTCTAGACCATTTGAATGAACAGACTTTGGTACTCTTATGAAAGCTATGAACACCCCTACCTTCCATATTCAAGTTTAAGTTCAAAGAATTTATTTTCATTTATTTATATTTTAATTGAACTTATTAGGGTGACATTGGTTAATAAAATCATACAGGTTTTGAGTGTTCAATTCTATGATACATTATCTAGATATTGCATTGTGTGTCCACCACTCAAAATCAAATGCCTGTCACCATAAATTTGACCCTTTTTACCCTTTACTACCCCTTGCCCCCTTCCCTCTGGCAACCACCATACTGTTTCCTGTGTTTATAAGTTTTTGTTTCTTTTTTCTTATTTGTTCATTTGTTGCTTTCAGTTTTATAACTGACATTTGAGTGAAATCATGTGATTCTTTAGCTTTTCTGTCTGACTTATTTGCTTAGCATGGTATTCTCAAGATCCATCCATGTTGTTGCAAATGGAGGTATTTCACCTTTTTTTAAAGTTTAAAAAATTTTTTATTTATTATTTTTAGAGAAAGGGGAAGGGAGAGAAGCAGATAGGGAGAGAAACATCAATACATGGTTGCCTTTCACCTGCCTCCAGCTACAGACTTGGCTGGAGATCTGGCTTGCAACCTTATTATGTGCCCTGGTTGGGGAATCAAACCAGCAATCACCTTTTCTTATGGCTGAGTAGTATTCATTGTATATATGCTCATTGAATATATATATGTATATATATATTCAATCATCTATCAAAGGATATTTTGGTTGTTCCCATGTCTTGGCCACTATGAATAATGCTTCAAGGACATAGAGGCATGTATATTTTTGTGAATATATGTTTTCACAATTTTGGGGTAGATATCCAGAAGAAGGGGTATTAGGTCATGTGGTAACTCTAGTCTTAATTTTTTGAGGAGCCTTCATACTGTTTTCCATAGTGGATAGACAGTCCCACCAGCAATGAATGAGGGCTCCTTTTTCTCCACAACCCCTCCAATTTTTGTTATTACTTGTCTTGTTCATAATAGTCATTCTATCAGGTATGAGTTGGTATCTCATTATAGTTTTGATTTGCATTTCCCTAATAGCTAGTGAAATTGAGCATAAGACCTGAAACAAATAACATAGGAAAAAACATAGCTACTAAACTAATGGGCCTTAATCTTAGGATTTTATGACTTTTTTTTCAATTACAGTTTCATTCAATAATTTTTGTATTAGTTTCAGGTATGCAGCGTAGTGGTTAGATAAGCATATACTTTACAAAGTGTTCTCCCTGGCATCATATGTAGTTATTACAATATTATTGATTATATTTCCTATGCTATACTTTACATCCCCATGAATAGTTTGTTACCACCAGTCTGTACTTCTAAATGGCTTCATCTTTTTTCACTTTATCCTCCAAACCCGCTTCCCTCTGGCAGCCATCTGCCTGTTCTTTATATTTATGACAATGTTTCTTTTATTTGTTTGTTAATTTATATTGTTTTTAGGTTCCACATAAAGTGAAATCATATGGTGTTTGCCTTTGACTGACTTATTTAACTTAACATAAATCCACTGTCTAGGTCCACCCATGCTATCGCAAATGGTGAGATTTCATTCTTTTCTATGGTTGAGTAATATTCCATTGGATATATGTACCATTTTTCTTTATCAAATGATATATTAATGGGCATTTAGGTTACTTGTATATCATGGCTATTATAAATAATGCTGCAAAGAATATGGGATGTATATAACTTTTCAGATTAGTGCTTTAGATTTCTTCAGATAAGTACCCAGAAGGAGTATCACTGGGCTGAAAGGTAATTTTATTTTAAATTTTTTGAGAACCCTCCATACTGTTTCAATAGTGGCTGCATCAATCTACATTTCCATCAATAGTATATGAGGCTCCCTTTTCTCCACATCCTCACCAACACTTGCTGTTTATTGATGATGGCCATTCTGACAGATGTGAGGTGATATCTCACTGTAGCTTTAATTTGCATTTTTCTGACATTAGTGATGTTGAGCATCTTTTCATGGCAGTTGCCTGTATGTCCTCTTTGGCAAAATGTTATTCAGGTCCTTTGTCCAGCTTTTAATTGGATTGTTTTTTGTTTTTGTTTGTTTTTTCTTTTGTTTTGATTTGTATCAGTATTTTATAAATTTTGGATGTTAAACCCTTATTAGATGCATCATTGGTGAATATGTTGCCCTGTTCAATGAGTTGTCTTTTCATTTTCTTTGCTCTACAAAAAAGTTTTAGTTTGATATTGTCCCATTTGCTTAAGTTTTTCTTGTGCTGCCCTTGCCCAACAGATACATCATAGAAAATATGACTAATAGAATTGTCTGAGATTTTACTGCCTATGTTTTCCCCTAGGCATTGTATGTAAATCAATGAATTTAATCCATGCACACTTTTGGATAAAATTCTAATTCAAAACAATACTAAAGACTTTCTCATTTTTCTTCATTAGGATTATCACAATTGTATTAAGGTAATCAGGATTTTAATGTAAGTAATTTTAATGGTATTTATTTTTAAAGACTTTATTTAATATTTTCAGAAAGAAGGGCAGGGAGGGAAGAAAGGGAGAAAGAAGCATCAATGTATGGTTGCCTTTTACCTGCCTCCAGCTAAGGACCTGGTTGGAGACCTGACTTGCAACCTGGTTTTGTGACCTAACTGGGGAATTGAACCAGTGACCTTTGGGTTCGCAGGCCAGCACCAATCCACTCAGCCACACCGTCCAGGGCTAATGGTATTTATTTTAAAATGTCACTTCACAGGTGTATACCTGTCTCTACTCTGAATATTCTGAGGACAACTTTTATAAGATTTAATTACCACTTGCATTTTCCACTACAACTGTTTTTTGTATTATTGTTTAATTTAAAGTCAGTATGTATAATAGCAAAATTCAAGGGTTTAAAATATTATGTTAATCAAGGTATTTAATAGCTTTAAGCTATAATATTCCCATCTGCTAAATGTGATTAGGGTAGACTTCATTTTTTTTAATTTATGAGAAATAGATTAATGGGAATGTCAGCTCCTCAGTAGCAGAAATTTCATTACTATTTCTTAGCACATGACCAGAACAGTGCCTGGCATATAGTAGGTGCTTAGTGAATAGTGATTGAATAAATCCATAAAGTGCACAAAATTCTCAGCAGATGGTATGTCCTTAGTAATGATTTTATAATCACAGTGGTTGCAATAATATTTCAGAAATGAAATCATCACCAGGCAAGTCAAGAATTCTTTGGATCATGCCTTTCAGCTATATTGCACTTGCATTAGGTATTTAGCTCATTGTTAATTCCCTTTATTACTTTATATTTGTATTCACTTCTTCAGAGTGCCTTTCTTTTTAAAATTTTTTATCCTTACCTGAGGATGTGTTAAGAATATGCTTAGTGATTTTAGAGAGGAGTGGGGAGGGGGAAGAGAAGGAAAGAGAGATGTGAGAGAAAAACATTGATGGAAACATCTATCAATTGCCTCCCATATGTGCTGTAACCAGAAGACCAGGGATTGAATCTACAATCTAGGTAAGTACCCTGACCAGGAATCGAACCTGCAGCCTGCAACCTTTTGGTGTACATCACAATGTTTTAAGTAACTGAGCTAGTTGGCCAGGGCACAGTTCCTTAATGAAGTGAGCTAAGGTTCCCTGTTCCTTTTCTAAATCGAGAACTCAACTATTTTGCAGTTTCGGTTTCTTCACAATCTGAAAAATTACTTTATGTGTTTAATTTGCTCATTATTTGTTTCTCCTGTTAGAGAGAAAGTTTTATGAGATTAAGAACTTCGTTTTGTTCATTTGTCATAACCACAAGCCAACTATAGAGTCAGGCACATAGTAAGCACTCACCAAACATTTATTAAAGAACAAGAGCCCTGGCAGTGGCAGAGTGGACAAGGCACTGGCCTGCGAACCCAAAGGTTGCTGGTTTGATTCCCAGCTAGGGTGCATAATGAGGTTGCAAGCCAGGTCTCCAGCCAAGTCCGTAGCTGGAGGCAGGTGAAAAAGGCAAGTGTACATTAATGTCTCTCTTACTCTCTGCCTCTCTCCCTTCCCTTCTCTCTAAAAATAACAAAATAAAACCTTAAAAAAGAACAACAAGAGAAAGGTATGCAATTCTTATTCCTCCTAGGATAAGTTAAGCTTATCCTCACACCTGCAAACAGTGTAGGTTTTAGTCTCACAGAATGTGGAACTTTACTTTCTCTCTAGAAGGTCCAGCTTTAGTCATCTTATTCTTCTGGGAACAATTCTGTGAGGTATTATTCAGATCCTGTTCTAGTCTTTGCTGTACTTTAAATATTGCTAATGATCCTCATAGCAAATACTGTTGGTTTCTGGCATAGCAATCATTCTCTCCTTTATTCTTTCTAACAGAACCCAACTTCTGTTCAGGTGTCCACATTCACACAGCCATTGCTTCAGGGGAAGTTGCGCCAGTCCCAATCCCAGGGAATGAGTCATGATAATCCAGTTCAATCATATGGCCTCAGTCCGTTTCCTGATGGTTGGTTTTAATATGCTATTTGACTTAGTACTGGCCAATAAGCTGTGAGGGGCATTTTTGGAAGGTTCTGTGAACTGGTAACAACATAGACATAACCCCATATTATAAGCTTCAGAGAACTGTGGAGAGCATTAGCATGTGAGAGTATAAGAGAGCCTTCCCCAGCTGGTGTGGTTCAATAGGGCATCTTCTTACAAATGAAAAGGTCGCTGGTTTGATTCCTGGTCAGGACCACATACCTGGGTTGTGGGCTCTCAGTCCCTGGCCAGGGCGCACGTGGAAGGCAACCAGTCAGTGTTTCTCTCCCTCTCTTCCCCCCTCCTTCAAAATCAAAATTAAAATAAATTTAAAAAATGTACTCTTATTTAACTGATAAGAAACTTTCTATAGAGGCAGCACAACATGCATCGTTCTACTTGCTGCTTATTGTTAAATGACTATGTGATAAACTTCAATTTATTACATTGTCTCGGAGACCCTAAATATGTCTACAAGCTATGTCTCAAATATTCAGAATCCTGGAATGTGCACGGAAATCTTATTTATTTTATTTTACTTTATTGTATTTTTTGGTAATTGTCAGCATCTACTTGAATAACATCACTCATGATGCACTTCCTGTAAGGATGTGAAGGGATGGCCACAGGTGTCTGACACATTTTGACGGTGGCCAGAAGACCAACATCATTAGGATAATGACCATGAGTCATCTTACTTGGCTATGTGTTTGAAATCAAAATAAGAGGCAAAAACCAACATAACTGCAGTTAATTTAAGGCACTTTCTGTTTATTAAAGCTAATTGCCATTCTGGCCTACAATTAATAACTGACCAAAGGATTAAATTGCCTGTGTCACTTGACAGAGTGTCCACAGCCCTGCCCCCTGGATTTAATGATTCCAGGAATGGATTTCATTACCTGTGATGTTGTAGCTGGAAAGGGTCCTGCAGCCAAGTAAGTATCAACAATATTTTGGCAACTCCAAAGCAATATATGATTTTTTGACAGTCTATAGTGGTGTCTAATATTAAAGCAATGCGGCTGGAAGCTAATGAATAGATACAGGTAGGACGTTCCACCCTGTGAGAAGGAGGCTGCAGCCGCTAATACTGATAGCATGTTGTTGCCAGTGCCGCCACCTCATTAGAAAATTAGCTTTTAATTAACTTCGGAAGCTGTTGCATGGGTTTCAATAGGAGGCATACATTTGTACATATCTTGTTGCAGAATTAAACCTCGCCTTCATGATTCTAATGGGTCTCTCCTGCCTTGCAGAAAAGCAGCAGTCTAGCCACTGACAGGCAGTGGCTTTGTGGGGAGTGGTGGCCACGCAGCTCCGGATGGCTCCCAATTACAAAGAGATGTCCTTTGCTGCCCTTCTGGGCAGCCACTGACTCCAAGGCCACTTGAGACATTGAACAGCAGCAAAGAGGACCACAGTCCCAGACGCTCCCCTTCCATTCTTCTGACCCTCCAACCTGGCTTTAATGGCACATGGTCTGGCAAGAATGTGCCTTACCTCATTTTTATCTTTAAACATCTCTTTCTGAGCACAGTGGTGATAAACCTACAGACAAGATAAATAGCTGGATTATTACTCTTCTCCCCGGGGGAAAGGCACGCTGTCAATTAGGCTAATGGGGGTTCCGGGTTTCACTTTGGCGTGACCTAACACTATGGAAGACTTTCTGCCTTGTGTAGCTGCAAAGCCCGAAGATGGATTTGAAAAGTGACTGCGACCCTAGGGTGGTTAGTCGGCAAAGTGGAAAGTCAAGAACCTGGTGATTAATCATCTGCCACAACAATGGGAGGGCAAGGGAAATGAGGCCCATGAGACCAGATCTCTTGAGCTTTATTATAATTATACATAACCTCTTTCAATTCCATTTGTGGGCTTAAAAGCGATATGGGTGCTTTCCGTTCAAGAACTGAGACTCAATTTTTTACTAAAGATAAGGGTTCCTTTGTTATATTTTTTCAAAGCACCTACTCTGACATCTCATTTGATCTTATTCCCAGTCTCTGAGGAACTTAGGGCAGGTGGCATTCTTTTTCTGCTGCAGCTGATGAAGCTATGTGACACAGCAGAGTTTAGTAGTGTCCCTGCGATCACACAGCCAGCTGGTGACAGCACCAGGATGAGAACCTGAATTTAATTATCCTTATTTATGGTTCTCCATTGCATCAAACTGCCCCCTCCAACCACAGAAATTAAAGTATGACCTGTCAGCAACCAATTTTTGTAATTTTATCCATCATGTTATTTGTGATGCATAGGTGACAAACCTACAAATTAACTTCACGTGGCAAATACAGTCTGCTAAACAATAACATAATTTATTTAGTGCAAAAGTGAGAAGAATAATGTTATCCCTGACTTATTCTACAATAAAGACTTTTTTTGGATACCAGCAAAAGATGACAGACTGTACAATATTTGTATTTTCCATTCCAAAGACAAGCTCTTTGTGCAATGGAGGTTGGAATATAAACAGGATAAGCAAATAATCTCCTGATTTTCCTAGGAAGATCCCATTTTCATCTGCTGTCTAGGCATTCCATTCCCTTTAGCCTTTTGTCTTGGACAAAAATGGCCAAGTTGGATAGCAGATTTTGTGGCAGCCCAATTTGAGGTCAAATGTTTATCTTCTAGTTACATTGTCCCACTGAAGAACCAACCCTTCCACAGTTTAACTATTGGATGTTTTCAAGAAATGCTTTATTGGTTGACGACTTTCAGTGCCTGCCTGGGAGCAGATGACAGTGGTGATTGATGAAGATGACAGCCATTTACTTACTGGGCAATCCCTCTGGTCCAGGCATCACACTTTGTTGTTTCTCTGCATTTATGATCTCCTGTAAGCATCCCCAGGCCCTCTGAGGTAGCCATCATTGGTACCCACATTTTACAGAGGAGGAAGCTGAGGCTCACAGTGATGAGGTAATAGCCTCAAGATTCAACAGTAAGTAGGTGGCAAAGCCAGAGTTTAAGTTTCAAGTCTGTCCGTCTTTAAAGCCCAGACTCAGAATAGCTATGTTGCAGAGGAGTCAAAGTCTTCATCCAGACCTGTTCACCAGTGTGTTTGGATCCTGCAAATGGGGGGAAGCCGGAGCACTGACTATTCTGGCCTCCCAGGCTGTTCTCACTGGCTTCAGTGAAATAATTCCTTCTCATGCTTTAGCATGAGTCACCTGAGGTGCTTTAATGAAATGCATGTCTCTGGGCCTTTCCTCAAAGGCTCTGATTTAGTAGAATCTAGGAATTTTCTTATTTTTTATGTTTATTTTTGGTTATATTCATAAATGTTTTGTTTTAGTTTCAGATTTACAGCATAGTAGACAGACAATCATAAACTTTACAAAGTGTTCCCTCCTATAATATTTCAAGAACCCACCTAGCTATCATATTAAATGGACCAGATATGCAGGGTGGACATAAGTAGGTTTATAGTTGTTTGAATGGAAAATAATACAATAATTAATTAAGAATGATACAAGAATAAATTCTGTGTTTTGCAAACTCACAACTGTAAACTTATTTTTCCTCACCCTGTATGACATTTCCATCATGGCAACTACTTCTATGAGATGGTAGCCCTAATACTGAAACTAAACTGAACTTGCCAATAAAAGCCAATACTTGTGAGACAGGTGCTGGTGAAAAGGAAAGACATTTATCCAGGTGCTAGTCTCCTGAGAAGATGGGGGACCCTTGTCCCCAAGCTCATCTTAACATGTCAGTGCAGGCAGAGGACTTTTTGTTTTTGTTTCTTTTTCTTTTTCTCTTTCTTTCTTTCTTTCTTTCTTTCTTTCTTTCTTTCTTTTGTAAAGAGGAAGATGGACAACAGAACAAAGAGAGCAAGGTTCTCTACATGCAGAGCAGCACATTCTATTGTGATAAGGGCCTTGAAACTGCTCAAGTGATGGTCTGGTTATATGGCTGAAAGTCAGCCAATCTCCTGGAGGTGGAATGTCTGAAGGTTTGAGTCTGTATCTTGGGTAGTTCCCAGGGTTCTTATACAAACATGCTATTTTCTATAAGCTACATATTAGAGCCAGCATTTTTAGAAACAATGTGAAAAGAATGGTGGGTGAGTTACAATACTGTACCAATAATTTCTATAAGAAAATATATATTTTTTGCCTTCTTTCCCTCTTTCCCAACCTAGTAGAATTGTCAGTCACTACCTGAGTTAGCAGACACTGCTCTAAAATGATTTATCTCAAAGACATTTCATATCTGTCAATTTAAGCACTTTAAAAACATTTAAAAAAATAACGTGTAAGTAGCTAGAGGAATATAAATATTGAATTGCAAGGAAGAAGCTGAAACTGGCCTATCTGCCTGAAACAAGTTCACTTAACTGGAGACATTGCATATATATTTTATTTGGCCAGTAGTTTATTTGAGTTTTTGTTCCTTATTAATTAAGCTAGTGTCCAACATTTAAAAATAAAAAGACTTCCTTTAAAAAAAAAAGCTGTTGGGCCTTTCTCTAAAAATAGAAACATTTAGAAACCTGAGCCTATACCTTTTGATAGAAAATCTCTGCCAGGGCTTAGTAATGGGGCCTTCCATTTGGTAGGGCACAAGTTCCTTCGTAGACACCTGTTCTTCACCACTTCACTCATGTTTGGCATCTGCCTGACCCTTGTAGGCTTTTTAGTAGGTGACTCCTGCTCCCAATCTAGAAAAATGGTTTTATTTCTTTCTAGAATACCCAAACACTCAAGGGCTCCCTTCTATCTCATTGCATGTGGTTGACCACACCAATCTGCCTCGAAATAAGTCTTTGACAGTCACTTGAACTTGAAAAGGCTAAGACATCAATTAATTAGTTGTGCTAAGATATTTTACGATGAGCATATGATTCTCTGCATATGGTTATTTCTTTGGTTGTATTTATATAGACATATTTTTTGCATCTGACAACTGTTATTTTCAGGAATAAATTAGAGGTGAAGGTCCAGTCATCTTCAGCTGTTAGAAGCTAATATTCTCTTCACAGATACACCAGAAATGGCTAACACTATATCACTTTGTTTACATATGAATTGGGGAGACAGAGGGGGGAAGCACAGAAAAGAAACATAATGTTTTAAAGAAACATAAATGTTAAAACCAGTGTCTAATTGCTTTTAGGAAAGAATACCTGACCATTCTTCACATCTGACCTGAATTCCTTCTCTTAATTAAGCAACCATAACATTAACATAACCATTCAGGCAGAAGTTAAACGGCTGCTTTTTGGAAATATTGTAAAAAGAATTGATACTTTGTTAACTAACATAACTTATGTTAATTATTTGGTTTCTAGACATCTTAGGGATAAGACAAAGTTAGCAAGTCTAAATGTTTTCAGTGACTGGGGACAGGGCTAGAAAGAAGGATTGACAAGACTCCCAACTATTAGGACACATTCAAGACTTCTTCTGGAAAAAAAAAAAACCCCAAAATGACAAAGTTAAGAATTGAAGGGCAGAGTTGGATCACAGAAACAGATCCTTACTGTGGTTCAACTTTACAGCTAACCAAAGATATTGGGGGAGTTAGGATTCATTCCAACACTATATCTCTTTAGATTGCTGTTTCAAACTTCATTGAGTAATCCATTTGTAGGTCTTCAAAAAAAAAACCACCAAGATAATTTTTAAACAATATTTAATATTTCTGTTGCCTTGTTTTTATTTCTTTTCATTCTATTTTCTCAAGAAATATTGGCCATGACGGTTCCATTCTCTTCCTTGGTCTTTCTATTTTCTTACATATACAATAAGGAAATGAGGCCAAGTAAGAAGGAAAAATACTATAGATAAACTATTAGTTGCCATCTTATTCTAGGCAGCTGCATCTATTGCATCTTTTTTTTTTCCTTTAGCCCTATCTTTTACCAGGTTTTCTAAGTTTAAAGAAAAGTCAAACCTTCTGCCACTCTGATAAACAAACAACAGGGGATTATATATTTATACATTGTGATGTTTGAAGTCTAAAACATTAATCAATAGTAAGGTGTAAATGATGTGGGCTGATTCCCAAAGTCCAATAACCCATCATACTCACTAGAGTATCAATAAGAATTTAGTAACATAGAATCAATCTATTTCAGCTTCTCTAACCAGGAAATAATTTTCTACAGGGAATTAGATAGGTTACAAAACTTCAGAGGCATCCTAGGGCTTATTTATAATGGAATGTAAGACAACCTGTTAGGGTACAAACACTCTGGCTTCCTAGATCGCCAAACATCTGACTAAAGCACCCGTGAAGATTCAGTCTCTGTCTCTGTTTATTGGGTCTGGTAGGTAACAGGCAGTACAAACATTACCTTTTCCAATTTCAATACCTCTGTGACTTCCTAAGTGAAAATTTTCTTGTATCTGAGTCTTGGCTCTGAATTCTTAGCCAAAACTCAAAAGACCAAGTTCTGATATTCTAGTGCTATTCCCCATTAACACCTTGACAATAAAAGATACCCGAATTCCAGATTCTCTTAGGATGGATTCAAAAATTAGTTCTCCCATCTTCTTGAGCTAGGCCTTCTTGATCAATCAACATTTCCTTACTCAGACTCCAATATGTTGACTATAGATAGTCCTTTCTTCTTAAGCATTTGGTACATAAGCCTTGTACTTGTAAAAATAGTATCTGTTTTAATTTAATTTAGTTTCCAAGTGAGCAAATGCTGGGACAGTCTGGTGGAGAAAGTATAACTTGTAATCTATATTCTTCTTTTCAGAAGAGTATACCTCGTATAGTCACCATCTTTGTTCTTTGCTCAGACTTGGAGCCTTAGTCAATAGACCTCTGACTGCTGTAGTCTCTTCCATGCTCTTTGCTGCCTGTAACTAATAAACATCATTGGATCTTTACAAAGAAAAGCAAGACAAAATGCTTGTGTTTTGTTTTTTTTTTTGCCACCTCTGTGAGAAAAATTAGTACATTACATAGTTCTGAGAAATACAAATATTGCTGAGTTGGCTTTTATTATTGTTATTTAAAGACCTGAATCATTAGAATTCCTAAGTGAAAAAAAAAACAAAACAAAACATTTAAACAGTCCATAGGTGAAACATTAATTGAAATGATAAAGTGAGAATCTAATAGGTGTAGGAAAACTGGACTATTTGCTCTTGATTACTTTGATAGTAAGTTAATAATGGGATAAGAGCAGGAAAAAGAGAAGTCTTTTAAAATCAGCCATTTGTTGGAAATGAAGCAGATCCTGGCAAGCCATTTTGCTGTATAAAATAAGATTATGTTATGTCATATTCACTGATGATAAATCTTCTAGGTACTTCACACATACTAAATAATAATATCTTACACTATATAACAATTACAAAATTAAACTTGGCTTACTTTTGAATGATAAAATTCCTTTTCAGAATATACATATTGTGACAAAATCTGTGGGTGTCGTAAGCCCTTGAGTATCAGCGAGACTGAACTTTCAAGCAAATAAAAGGCACACAGCCTATATTTTCCCCATGGAGTGAAGAGTGCCAAACATAAATATTGCAGCACTGAACATAAAACACCCTATGCAAAAATATAGACTTCTGTTTGTTTGATTCCCCTAATGCTTTAAAAAAGCTTACATCAAGGGTACTATAAGTACTATATTTAAGAATCTAATTCAATTTAAGGGGTTCTTCTACACTGCCTATAAATTTTTCTATTGAATTGCTGCCTATTTTCAATTCAAGGCAATGCATTGTTCCATGCCAACAAACCTTGTTAGCTACTTCATAATAGCAATCATATATAGGGAGTGACTAAAGTGCTTGTTGAAAAATTAGTCAATATTAGTAATTACTGGCAACTTCTTCCCATTACAGTTCAGGCACTGTATAGTTCAAAGACTATCATTATTTTTAAACTAGTTTTATGCAATACCTGCTATGTGTGTGATTGTATTTAATCATTTTACCAGTCCTGCCAGGTAGGTTTTTAGGGGAGGAGTCCTTTATATTCCCATATAAGTGGCCAGTTTGGGGAATCCTGAAGAAGGGCATTTCTGGCTTTATTCCCTTTATGTACTTTTTCCCACAGGAGGAAGAACAGGTAATATGACTGTTGAGGACATAGCAGCCAGCAGATCACATCCCACACATCCCACCCAGTTGTCCCATAATAATGGGAGAAATGCTTCTTTCTGGCTCTACTGAGCTGCTTGTTTAAATGAGTGAGAGATAGACGGTCCTTCCTCAGCTCCCTCTGCCCTTGAAATAACAACCAAGAAAAATTCCCCAACTCATTGTACTCTCTTGGGCTCCCTGGTGCCTTCCCCTTTTCCAGCACTGTATGAGCATTTCTGCCCATTACTGAGACAGAAACAGATTCTCTGAGCAGCGAACACAGAGCATACATTCCGAGGCTGCTTTGCAGACATTGCTCTTCCTTATGGTTGGGTGCTGAAGTTGAGACCCAGGAAAGATGGAGGTGGGTAGGAGAAAGCCATGTTGATCTCAATTATCAGTCACTTTCTCCATTCTTAAACTTGGACATGACAGCAGACATCCCTCAATAAGCTGAGACTTGAATTTACACTATTCCCTGTTCTATTCCTTACCATTAGGCCTTGAAAGAGATAAGGACTATGTAATTGGGACTCTACAACAAGAATGGCTATCTTTATTTTAAATGAGGAATCAGAGAGATGCAGGGAGATGAATAAATTGCCCCAATTGACCTTATAAATAGAGTGTGATTTAGAGTAGTGGTCATTAAAGTGGATTGTGCAAGATGATTTATTGGCTGTGTAAGGTAAATATTACAAGTTGTATTTACACTTAATTTTTATTAAGCTTAAGTAATATTTAACACGATGTTCCAAAATTGTACCTGTGTTGTTAGGTTTGTGTATCAGGCAATCATTTGCCCCATGCAATGTACAGGGTTCATCCACAATGCTGAAAGGACGCTTGGCAGATTATTCCTATGTGAACTATCTCATTTTTATAAGGACACCATCGAGCTTTTGCTGTCTCTTTCTGGTTCATTGTGAAGTGGTTGCCAACACATCTAACCTGTGCCTGCTTCTTTCCTTTTCCAATTATTCAACCCTGGGCTTGTATTATACAAATACAGTGCTTCCACTTTACCTTTTTCCCCAGGTTTTGCCTTGCAGAAGACCTAAGCAAAGACAACTAGCTCCCAGAATGTTAACAAATGATGTAATAATAATAAAAATGAAATATTTTGTGGTCAAGTATACTTAGAAGACTTTATATTAAATAAAAATAAATAGATTTACTTACTGTAGAGCTTCCCAAATAAGGTATATTCTATTCAGTGCCTTTCCTATTACTTAGAAATCTTCTCCCAGGGGGCACATGTAATTTATATGAATTAATTTTTGGAATGCTGTTCTAATTGGCAAAATGAGCAGCTATGTTTAAGCTCATCTTGAAGGACATTTTTTTTTTTTTTTGCTAGAATTGTTCAAAGGTAGAATAAAGAAACTTCAGGAAGTTCTTCTGTTACTAGGTTTAACCATATATCCTAGGGAATAAAGAGGATTCAACTCATTAGGTGATTTTCTATGCCCATTCTAGTATTTGAAATCTACTGCTTTACTTCATTATCTAACATTTCTATTTTAAAGACCAGAATGCCTCTGCCATTATGTGTATATATGGACACTTCATTTATAATATCATATTTAGGCATCTCTTTGAAAGAGTTGTTCTCATCCTTCACCTTGAGCTTGCCCATTTCAGCTCACCACATACTATTTGCACACCAAAAACAGCTAGTAATAGTGTACGATGCATAATTGGTGACAAGTGATGCTTTTATTACCATTATTTTTCAAGATTTGGTAAATAATTCAAAACATGGATTTAGAGAGGATTAGCTAAATGCCAACATTAGTAATTACTGGCATCATTCAGAACTGTCAGAAGTTGAGTTGAATGGAAGTCCAATGGAATTAAAGAAACCACATCCATTCAGATTGGTAGGAGGGCAGAAATGCAACACAGGTTGGTCCCCCACCTACATGTGGTAGATAAAAATTCAGGAGGGATACCTCAGGATTGAGGAGTCCCAGCCCCACACCAGGCACCCAGCCCAGGGTTCCAGTACCAGGAAGAGAAGTCCCCATAACACTGGCTGCAAAAAACCGCAGGGATTGAGTCAGTGGAAGAAAATTCTGGAGTCCCAAGCAGTTCCTCTTAATGAACCCCTATGCAGACTTACTCAGACTCATTCTCTCTGAGCTCCAGCATGAGGTAGAAGCTTGGAAGGCACCAATAATACACAGAGAGAAAGCGAAGTGTCTCGTGTCAAGGTGAGAACTGGATACAGTTTTCTCCCCGACAGAAAAGTGGGCAAAAGCCATTGTTCCTTTTTGAACCCTCCCTCTACAGAACCGCAGAGCCAGCAGATGGGTGTCTTCTCTTAGATTCCCTCCATCAACCTAGCTAATACTGTTTGCCCTGCCTGGGACACCTGTTAAGGCTTCACCACCCCCCTCCCTGAAACTTAAGGGCCACCCAAGCTGTTAACTGTTGCTTTCCATATGAATGGCTGATGTTGGCTCATTCTTCTCAACTTTTTAAATTCTCTCAAATAAGGACCAGCCAGCCTCAGCCTCCATGCATCTTGTTAAGTGACCCCAGGCCTGGAACTAGCAGCAGCCAGCTTAGGTTCACAGCTTGGCTTCCCTTGGGAACTTCCAAACCCAGCCACCTGCAGATTGTTTTAAAGCTCAGGCCAGGTGGCCCCAGGCAGAACACAGTTCTTGAAATTGACTGGCCTGATTAAATCCCTCCCATTGAACTTCCAGTAGCAATCAAGGCTCAACGTGGAGGAGTACTCAGCCCACAGGAAGGGTGCACATCAAATACCCAACTTGAGTGACAGGGGAAACTGTGTTGCTGGAACCTACAGGACACCTACTATATTAGGCCACAATAGTAAGATGGAGTCATAGCAACTCTATCTAATACATAGAAACAAAGTCAGGGAGGCTGCCAAAATGAAGAGACAAAGAAACATGGCCCAAATGAAAGAGCAGATCAAAACTCTAGAAAAAGAACTAAACAAAATGGAGATAGCCAACCTATCAAATGTGGAGTTTAAAACACTGTTATAAGGATGCTCAAGGAACTTAGTGGGGACCTCAACAGTATAAAAAAAGATCCGGTCAGATACAAAAGATACACTAATTGAAATAAAGAACAATTAACAAGAAAAAAAATAGTAGAGTGTATGAAGCTGAGAATCAAATCAATTATTTGGAACATAAGGAAGCAGAAAACCCCCAACTAATTAGAACTCCAGGAAGAAAAAGTAATCCAAAAAATGAGGATAGTGTAAGCACCCTCTGGACAACTTCAGTCATTCCACCATTCACATTATAGGGGTGCCAGAAGGAGAAGAAAAAGAGCAAGAAATTGGAAATCTATTTTTAAAAAATAATGAAAGAATAGGTCTTTAATTTGGTGTAGGAAACAGATGTGCAAGTCCAGGATGCACAAAGAGTCCCAAACAAGATGGATGCAAAGAGCCCCACTCTAAGACACATCATAATTAAAATGTCAAAGGTTAAAGATGAAGAGAGAATCTTAAAAGTAGAAAGAGAAAACAGTTTGTTATGTATAGGGGAGTTCCCATAAAACCTTTGGCTGATTTCTCAAAAGAAACTTTGCAGGCCAGAAATGAGTGGCAAGAAATGTTCAAAGTAATGAGAGTGACATGTGGAGAGACAATGGTTTCCTCTGCAGGAACCAAGACTGCAATGTTATCCTAGGAGTCCCTCAAGCCTTTGGATTCCTTCTATGCTGGGGAAACCTCGCTTGCCAGTGTGTAACATAAATCAAGTTAAGAAACACTGCCTTACACACTATTTTTTAAATATGAATTTTTAAACTGTTTTTGATAGAAAATGGATGGCAGCCAACACAAGATGGAGTTCACTAAAGAGACTAAAGTAGATGCACTTAGTGTTCTTGATTTAAAAAGTTCAGCATTTTGAGTTCTTGATGGTGGGATGCCAAAAAAGGACCAACTTGCACTGAAGAGGCGTAAATATGTGTTGGGTGACAATTGTGCCAGACATTGAGTTCCGCACTGGTGAAGTCATGGTGAGCTAGACAAACAGCAAACTCCGAGGTGGAATCCCCATGGGGGAGACAGTGATGAGTACACCTGTCAGTTAAAAAGCTACGTTAAGAAATCATGTCATAGGTATCTCTGGAAGTAGTTGAGCGAAGTTACTTAAACATTCTACTTTAAGCATGCTAATATTTTCATGTTAGGGCTAGGAATCATTGGTGTGATAAAAATTATTATTTTAAAATTGCCACTATCATTTCCTCTTACCTTATTTTTTTTCTGACTGTGATTCCAATATTTTGTGATTATTATTTTATTTCTAATTTTAGGTGGTTTGGATTTGAAAAATTCTTTCTGAGAAGGTATTTTATTTTTACCCAAAATAAGAAATACTTTGTGTATGCATGTCTGCATGCACACATGTTCACATGTGTGTGTGGGAGGGCATGCCTCATGTGTATGTTCATGCATGTCAGTAGCAGAAGAGATACCGTTGCCATAGTGTTGACAGACATTTTTAGTAGAATTTAGATGATGCTTACATGTATTGAGTAATGATGAGGCAGGTTGTGTTTTTTAACATCACACTTCATTATTTTTTAAGGATGTTCTCTTTCAGTTAAATGCTGAGAGTAGACCACTAATCAGTTTAGAGACCTGATTAGAACCAGGTCTCTAAACTAAGAAAGACTGAGTAGGAACCCAGCTGGCAGGTGGAGCCCGCCATGTTACCACAGTGGCCATTCCCCGATCCCGTCCTGTCACTTGGAATTGGCTGATGAATTTGAGGTCTTTTAAACAACAAACTCCACTTTCTTTTGGTTAGGCAGTCAGCCTCACCACCTTCAAGTGTGACTCTAAAGTGCCATGAAAGAAGCCATTTCTAAAGGGACCCATGGAAAGGAAACCATTTCTAAGAAATACCACACACAGTCTAATAAATAGCCATCACTTCATTTGTACTTCATAACTCTGGGTTGTTATTCTCTGGAATGAGACCTCACCTTTCCTGGAGTGGAACGGTGTAAATAGAGTGACTGTGACAGCTGACAGGTGAGGCAGGCCCTTTTGCAAAGCAAGCAAGCTTTCTGATCTTGGGCCAGTGGGTCTCACCTGTCAGGAACTGCTGACAGTACAGGACTCACTGCCAAGACCAGGAGCCCTGAGCCTTTGACATGGCAGACAGGATCAGGTATAATATATGACAGGTGAGATGGGCAGCCCAGGGAACATTCTCCTGCATTCTCCAGGGTCAGGGTTTAAAAAAAATATGTCTGTGGCTCTGTCTGATTATCCCAGTGGCTGGACCATTTTCTGTAGTTCTAACAAAAAGGTGGCATCTGAAGGTCTCAGGTAATCACCAGGATTCAGTGCCTATTATGTAGCAGATATTTACAAATATTTTCTCTATTCTCGGGATGACTCTCCAAAGTCATGGTGATTGTTTTGCAGGCAAAGTGCTGAGGGCCAGTTGGATGAGCTTCTCAGTCGGGGCTGCACACTTAGGAATGAGAAGAGCCTAGATCAGACGCAGATGTGCCCAGCTCCCACGCTGGGCAGTTTCCAATATTCTGTTGCTGGCTTCCCAGCAATTTCCTGTGTCTAAAACTCAGTCAATTATTTTCATTTCACTTTTGTAGTGAGAGGGAGGAACTAATAATAACAGGAAGAAACTGTAAAGTAAAAAAGAAATAGTCAGTTACAAAGATGAGCATGTGCTCATTTCTGCTGTGTACAGTAATTGGTTTATTACATATTTAAATAGTACATGTTTTCCCTACTTGACTTATCCCACATAACTGGTAGAGTTTTTTCAAGTAGCAGAGCTAAACATGAATAGGAATAAGTTTAGGAATCTCCTTAAAAGTGTGATAAGAAATTTATATGTAATATGAATATAATTGGAAAGAAAACAAAAGGTTTCACTTTTTAAAAAATTACAGCACTTTTTACATTGTAGCAACAAACAGAGTTTCGTATAGGAAGGAAACTGGTTTTTTTTTTGAAAACATTGTACTAGAACTTGAAATGTACCATGGTAGGATCAAGAGTCTGTATGAGATAGAGAAGTTGAGAAAAAGCAAAGCTAAATTGTAATTTGAAAAAAGAAAGGTAGCTTTGTTGGGGGTAGGAAAAGTATAGTTTGGGGGAGTAGGAATAGGAGAAGAAAGTTTTCCTTTTCTGTAAGGCCAAATTTCCTGTGATGGATAGTGATTTTTTTCTGTCTTCTCTACATACCGGTGCCCTTGGCCGAGTTAATGAAGGGAGGAGGTTCTCCTATATGTGCTCATAAAAGGCCAGAGAAGGAGAGAAGCTCAGCTCTCTAGCTGAGACTAGTATGGTGTGGCAGCATCCATGCAGGAAAAATTTGGAATCCTTTGTGAATCCAGGAACTGACCAGCGACCCATCTCCATTTCCAGGGCGGAGCTGATAGTATTGGGTATGAGCTGAGTCACTCTGGCGGAGTGAGATGTCTCATTACTATCTTCTCTTCTTCATGTAACCTACCTATTTGGTAATCTGCCTCATGGCTTTAAATCCTAATAATAAGTACTAATAATACTTAAAGCTAATGTTCAGTTCCAACCTCTTTTCTGCCTACCTAGCATCTTCATTTAGATATCTAACAGACATCTCAAATTTAACGTGCTCCCCAAGAACCTCTTGATTCGCTAATTTCCCCCCAATATTTCTCTTTCTTAATGTTTCCCATCTTTGTAAATCTCATCACCATTCATTTTCAGACAGGGTGAAAAATAAAACATATTACCATCTTTGACCCCTTTCTAACATGGATTCCACCTTGAAGATATTTCTTAAATCTGATTGTTTCTCACAATATTCACTACTAATGCTCTAACCAAAATCACTGCCCTAACTCTGGTCTGCTACAATGGCCACTGACAGGAATCTGTGTCCTCACTGTTGCTCCCTCCCGTGGCTCACGCTATGTGGCACCTTCATATAGCAGTGAGATTAACTCCTTTACAACCTAAATCAGAGAAATCCTTTGTTTAATAGCCATCTTTCAGTGACCTTCCTGAGGAAGTATAGTTGGCTATTGTCTCAAGAATCCTTAGCCCTGGCTGGTGACACAGTGGATAGGCACTGGCCTGTGAACCCAAAGGACACTGGTTCGATTCCCAGCCAGGGCACATAACCAGGTTGCAAGACAGGTTTGTAGCTGGAGGCAGGTGAAAGGCAACCATACATTGAGATGGGATGTTTCTCTCCCTCTCTCTACAAATGATAAATAAAAAATCTAAAAAAAAAAAAAAAAAAAAAAAAAAAAAAAAAAAAAAAAAAAAAAAAAAAAAAAAAAAAAAAAAGATTCCTTGTAACTAGCACAGTGCCTAGAATAAAAGTTTAGTAATACTAACTATTTAGTAATACCTGCTTGTTCACTGATGAGAAAGATATAACATTTTTCTTCCCAAATAGGAAGGCAGTAGGAATTGGGGAGGTGTGTACTACTCAAGAAGGTGCTATGTACTCTTCAGCAGCTTTCTTTTCAAGGGTAATTTTATAGCAAACATGGGAATTATGTTTTAACAGTTTCTGAGAAATGATAGCAAATGGCAGGAAATCTGTACATTAGCAACAGAGACAACTTCATGGCTCAGGAAATGAGAAAATGCAAAATTGTGATAGCATAAATAGGGGTTTTTCTGTATATATAGCTTCCTCTTTCAGTCCAATCTTGCATTTATTGAATATTCATTGAGGTATGTTAGAACATTGAACAATATTTTTATGAGTTTGGCAGAGAGATAAATTGCTGAATGGCCTACATTTTTGCTATCAAGAAAAGTACCACAAAATGGGCGCAATGTGGCTCTTTGGCAGGTACCCATCAAAGGTGATTGAAAAGTAATTTGTTTCACTGCCCCTATCTTTTCAGTCTCCTTCTCTATTTGCTGAATCTTCCTATTTTGTGCTCCTCAACTACTATCCACATTTTTAAAAATATATTTTTAAAAGATTTTATTCATTATTCTGAGAGAGAAAGGCAGGGAGAGAAGATGAAAGGAAGGGAAACATCAATGTATGATTACCTTTCCACCTGCCTCCAGCTATGGACCTGACTGGACACCTGGCTTGCATCCTGGTTATGTGCCCTGGTTGGGAATCGAACCAGCGACCTTTGGGTTCGCAGGCCAGTGCCTATCCACTGTGCCACCAGCCAGGGCTATCAATATATTTTTAATCAAGTTTTGTCCCTTTTATGTGTCCTTTCCTCTTCTCCTTGATATATAATCTTCCAATCTCTTCCCTCTTTAACAACCTTTTTTTTTTTTTTTTTTTTTTCCCAAGTACTTCCTCTTGGAAAGAATTGCACTGATAGCCCAGGTATTTCAGAAATTGTAGGGTAAGGACCACATTTCTTTATTACTAACCAAAACTTGAAGGACTTTTCTGGAATTTATTTGCTATCAAAGGAAGATCATAGTGATAGTAACTATTTATAGGTATACGTCAGCTATTTGTTGAGGAATTTTACAAGATACTTTGCTTATGGTAACAGCATTCAGTTAAACAGTAAAACAAAGTATCTGACACATTGTAGACATATAAACTTCCTTAGAATGAACAAAATGACAGTAAGACTGAATGAGTGATTGAATATGCGATTTAGTAGCTTTTAGCCTTAACATGCTAGTTTGTATGCAGGTGTGAAATTTTAATTCAATTTTAATGTGATATTTTAAATAACCAATGATTTTAATATGATACACATATCAGAGTGGTTTATGATGCACGTTGCAATCCTGTCACTAAATATATGATCATTACCTAATACAGTGTTAGAAACATTGCCAGCCAAAATTATCAATAAGCATGGGTTATCCCATGTAAAAAATAACTTTGTTTCAAAACTAGCTTATCATAATTGCCTTTAAAGACTTGTTGATAGATTTAATTAGTTATCTAAAAATATTATTTTCTATCTTTTTAGATGAGTGAAATTCAGGAGAGAAATAGTTTAAAATGTCCAAAACATTATATATATTTTTTCTTTACTTAGTTTGCCTAGCATGTTCTTATTTTCTCTTTTTCTTTTGTTAGTCCTTGCCTCTGGCTTTTAAAATTTTTCCAAAAGATTTCAACTTTTGTTTACTCACCATCTTTTAAAAAATGATTAAGAATTTTCAAGACAGCAACAGCAGAATATTAAACCAATCATGGGGTCCTCCTATGCACAGGATCCTCTATGACTGTAAGGTAACACACCCCTGATCCATTCTGTCCAAAACGTCTGAATAGGATTTTGCAATTTCTTCCTCGGGATATAAATATATCCCACCTCCTACTGCCGATTGGGTGAAATGGTCTGAATGGGCCCCTTCCCCCATTCATATGATGAAGTCCTAATGTCCAATATGATGGTATTAGGAAGTGTGTCCTTTGAGGGGTGCTTAGGTCGTGCCACTAGAGTCCTCACGAATGGGATTAGTGTTCCTTTAAGAGGGGACCAGACAAGTCATCATGCCCCATGTATCATGTGAGTTTACAGGGAGAAGATAATTGTCAGTCAGGAAACAGGCTTTCATTAGACACCAAATCTTGGACTCCCCAGTCTTCAGAACTGTGAGAAATAAATGTTTGCTGTTTATAAGCCACCCAGTTAATGTCAGTTTTGTTATTGCAGCCTGAATGGTCTAAGACATTGGTCTTGACTATGTTTTTTGCTTTGGCCAATGGAATGTGGGCAGAAGTGACATGAGCTAGGCCTCTGTGGGTCCTGAAAAGACATCAGACATCTTTGCTTGTCCCTTTGTTTTTCTGTCATAGGCATATGAAAAATAAATCTCAACTAACCCACAGAACCATGGGAGACCCAACCTGTGGCCTAAAGTTAAATCCAGCTGATCTCAGACTGCCTCAGTTAGGTTCAGCTGGACTTCAGACGTGTCAATGAAAATGCATGATTGACGTTTTGATCTATTGAGTTTTGGGGTGATTTGTTAGATAACAAAAACTAATTCATACACTCATTGAACACAGTTCACCTAAGAGGTCCGAGGCAGGATTGTTTTTACTTACAGATCCACAGTTTTTCCTTTCTAACATTTCTCTGACCCAACTCAAGGAGATTACTGCCCAGAGAGTTGTCTTATCAAGGCACTGGCTATGGCTAAGAGTGACTGGGATCCTGTCAAGATCGCAACATGGGTAAATGTGATGCTTGAATCCCCCCATTACCACATCTAAATTACAACTAAACTACAGGACAGCTGTCATTAGAGGCACCCGAATTCCAGCTGAATGGAAGCCACACAACAAGGAATTGAAAGAAGCAGCCACCCTGAGACTGGGAGGAGGGGCAGCGATGCAGAATGGGCTGGTCACACATCAACATGTGCTGGATAAAAATCGAGAGGGACATCTTGGCTGCAGAGGTTTCCCCCGAGGAGCAAATAATCTCAGCCCCACACTCAGCCCCAGGTTCCAGGGCCAGGAAGAGAAATCCTCACAACTTGGCTCTAAGGGAGGAACAGAATTGTCCCGCATCAAGGTGAGAGCTGGAGGGGCAGCTTCCTGCCAGTACAAAGTACTGACAGAGACCATGGTTCATTTTCTAAGGCTCCACCTCCCCACTGAGCCAGCAGGAGTGTGCCATATCTGAATCACCATCAACTGGCTCAGTTTGTTTGCCTCCCCCCACAACCCGCCCCCGGCAATTCCCTGAGACCCCACCTCACCCAACTTATGGGCCTGTCCAAGCTGTTTCCAGTGGCTTCTCCACACAAGCTGCCTTTCTTGGCTTCTGGTGTGGGCTTTTCTAAAATCTCTTAAAGGTTCCCATATTGCAAAAAAGAAGCATGGGGCATGCTCTGTAGTTCTCATTATGTGGCCCCAGGCCCAGTATGAGAAAAAGATGGCCTTGCTTTATAGTGTGGCCTCTCCAAGGCACCTCCAAGCCGAGCATAAGCAGCAGCCATCTTCGGGTTGCTCAGTAGCCTGGGCTGGGTGTCCTTGCACCTCCCAAGAAGCCCCAGAGCCAGTGCATCCAGTGGATAGCTTTAGACGAAGCCAGATGACACCACCATAAGCAACACTCAAGAGGTGGACTCCATGAGCATCAAGGTCTAGATGAAGCAAGTGCTGCACCCTGCAGTGGGCTCTTGCACAGTAGGTCCTTCGCACAGTAGTCACAGGTGGTCCTCACAGCCCATTGGCTTGGGGATTAATCTTTCATGGTGATGCCAACAACCATCAAGGCTCTATCACTAAAGGACAATGCACACAGAGCACCCAGCTCGGGCGACTGGTGAGGTTGTACCATTGGGCCATACAAGACAACCACTACTGTACCAAATGTGGAAGACATAGCAGCTTTTCCTAATATATAATCAAACTTAGGGAAGCGGCCAAAATGTGAAGACAAAGAAACAGGTCCCAAGTGAAAAAAAAGAAAAAAAGAAAAGAAAAAAGAAAAAGAAATCTCCAAATGGAGGCAAGCAAACTATCAGATACAGGGTTCAAAATCATGATTATAAGGATGCTAAAGAAACTCAGTGAGGATTTCAACAGCATGACACAGGACAGAGAAACCTTAAAAAAATAATAATAATAATAACAATCAGAAATGAAGGATACCCTAACTGAAATGAAGAATAATTTATAGGGAATTAATAGGAGAGTAGATGTAGTGGAGAATCAAATCAGCAATTTGAAAGATAAGGAATTAAAAAAAAATACCCAGTCAGAACAACAAAAAGAAAAATGAATCCAAAAAGGTAAAATGAAGATAGGGTAAGGAGCTTCTGGAACAACTTCAAGAGTAACATTTGCACCATGGTGTGCTGAGAGGAGGAGATAGAGGGCAACAAACTGAAATGCTGTCAATGCATCTTAATTTTGCATAATAATGCTAATTATCAAAAATAATTAAGTATGTTAAAAGAATTTTAGGGAGACTATATCAGAAACTATTAAGCACAGTCTATTTTAAACTGGAATTTGATCACATTCTTTAGTTTTTTTCATTATTTTATCTTTTTGTGTTTGACCATGTGCACCCATTTTTTATTCACAAAATAAACTACCTATAGAAAAATTCTTATAAAAATTTCTTTAAAATGTCTTTATTCTTCACCAAGAAAAAAATGATATTTTAAAATAATTTTAAAAGAAATAAGCAATAACATTACTGCTTACTATGATTACAAAAAAAGTGGAAATATAATGGATAAAGAAATGTTATACTAAACAATGATCATGTAGGACTTGAGTGCAAAGGTTATAAGCCACAACCAAGATCAACAAGAATAATGATTAAGGCCAAGAGTTTGACCACAGCAAGGGACTACTACATGAAATGAACTAAAATTTTGTCAAGCTTGGTGACGAATCATAACAGACAGAGTAAAGGAAAGGTGGGTCTCATCTATTGATGGCCAGGGATGAGACTGAAATATTCTAAGGCTGTATAGTTATAAGCAGTAGGACAAGAATTTAGTTGTTTATTCTTCATATGATGTATGGAGAAAGAATGATGCCTTCCAATGAAGGTGGGAGATAGGAGCATGGCAGAAACTAGTCTGTCTTATGTCTGAATAGGACTAGACCCTTGGAAATATTTCCACTAAAAATGGAAAACAAACCAGAATATATGGGAAAGGAAAAGAACGTTGTAACTTGCAAGTATCTGGTTGGTCAGATGAGTCTGGGATATAGCTGGGAAGCCATGCTGCTTTCAGAATGAATCTGAAATATTACTTTTGCAGTGTCTTGCATGGTATTCATTCAAATAGTACCTTAAACATTCTCCTAATTGAAGATACTAACATTTAATATAAAAATATGTTGGATAAGTTGATAAATTCATTCATTTATTTTATATGAATTGTGTTTCAATAGGTAAAATATTTTACTTTCAGAAAATTTCATAAAGAAAAAAAAAGGGGGGAAAAAAGGAAAAAGGTTGACATGATTTTCCTCAACCTTAATTCTTATGTATAATTCTTATTTATGTATCTAGAATTTTGACCTTATCATTGGTGAATTTTATTATAAATTGTATATTCTGTAGCAAGAGTATTTATTAATGATTTTGCCTTAATTTTTATAACCATTTCATGAATCATTATAACGCATAAAAGCATTTAATTTTTCTTCTAAAGCTAAATCATCCTCATTTTTGAATTTTGTATTTCTGTGCATCTTTGGATTAAGTAAATAACATGTGAGTAATTTTTCCAGGAAAACATTTTTAGTAGTAAAATTTGTTAACCATTAATTATTCGACAACTTGGCTGGGTATAAAATTCTTCAGCTACATCTTTTGCCCTTAAGTACTGTAAAAAATTGTTCTGTTATTTTCTGACATTATGTCTCATAGAAATAAATGAAAAAAAGTAAAAAATCTGCATGAGTTTTTCTTTTACATGTGAGCTACTTTTTTTTTTCTTCCTGGATGCTCACATCAGCCTTCATTTTTGGAAGTTATTTTTCAGCAGGTTATTATCTTGATGTTTATTTGTTTACATTAATCATTTTTAGTAAAGTTAACCTAGTTACTTGAAGCCTCATTTAAATATTTTGCTTATAAGATTCAGCATATTGTAACACTATGGATTATTTAGTTCTGGGGAAAATTAGTGTATTTGAAATTTTATTTCATTTTTATGTTAAATTAATATCAGTGTTTTCTGCTACTTAAGTTTTTAAGTCAATAAAGCTTTGTTTAGCACTAATTTGGTTGATGGATACTGTGATAGGTGAAGGAAATAGAGAAAAAATAAAATAAGTTTTCTGTCCTTAGTAAATTTATAGATATTCTATGTTGTGACTCTTGGTAATCACTGATGCCAGTCCAAGAATGTAGAAAAGGGCTTGAATTTGTCTCTGAAGAAAAGAAATCCAGTTCAATTGACTTTCACTTGCTGTCTGAGTAAAAAATCTCATAAAAATTCTGTTGTGTGCTTAACAATAACAAATATATACATAAATCTATGTGCAGCAGTTTATAAATATATCCATAGAAACAGATGCTTTACAAAAATAGCTTCTATGTTTATCGTGTGGGACATGCTGTGCTAACCCTTTTTTAGATAGTCTAACTTATCTTCACAATAACTCCCTGAGTTATATTTTATCTCTCTTTTAGGAGTGAGGAAGTGAAACTGATTTGAATTTCAAGGTCAGACAATGCTTAGCACAAATAAGACAATCAAAACTTACTAAATGAGAAAAGATACTGGGAATTGAAGCCAGGACAATGTGAACACAAGACATTTGTCTTAACCACCATGCTAAACAACTCAGTAAGGAAAAAAAGAAAAAAGAAAGAAAGAAAACAATACAATTCTGGCTAATGTTCAAAGATGAGAATACTAGAATTAAGCCAATCATAAATTATGATTTTACTATCAAAATCAGTTTTCTGATATCTTTCCTTGTGAGTTGAACTTTAATTAGACATTTTAGCACATAAAACTTGATACAACTTGGCTAAAAGACAGAAATCCCAAGTATGAACTCCTCCAAGATTTTGTGTCCAGGAACCAATAATAGAATTAACAAAGGCTAGATGAAACTTTAAATCACAATTAGGTCTGTAAATTTACATTTAAAGATTTTTATTTATTGTTTTTAGAGAGAGGGGTAGGGAGAGAGGCAGAGAGGGAGAGAGATAGCAATGTGTGGTTGCCTTTCACCTGCTTTCAGCTACAGACCTGGCTGGAGACCTGGCTTGCAACCTGGTTATGTGCCCTGGCTGGGGAATTGAACCAGCAACCTTTGGGTTTGCAAGTCGGAGCCTTATCCACTGGGCCACCAGTTAGGGCAATTTACATTTAAATAGAAGAACTTATATATTTTAAGAAACTTATTATGGGAGATTATTCACTGTTTAGGTTAATACACTTTCTCTTAATTTATACACTAAAAAATAATAGCAAAGCAAATATATATCTAAGTCATAGCCACTGCACTTAATGAGCCAGAAACTGATAGGTGACAGCTTTTATTACAGACAACAGAAGACGTCTTCTGCATCTAGTTTATGTAACAGTTTTATAACATAATCTCTTTCATTTTGAAACAGTAATCAAGTATATTTCTGTAAATATATTTAAAAAAACAAATACAATTTATATAATAAACAAACTATAAATGACATTTTTATGCTACTATATGTAATAAACACTTATTGTGAAAAGTTTCAAAATAGAAAATACAGGAAATACAAGAAGAACATCAATGTTGCTCATTATCCCATTACCTTTAGATAACAACTGTTGACATTTTTATAACATCTTCATTCATTTAACATCTTGAACACAGTGGTGATTTCTGGCTAGAGGTCATTAGTAATGTAGCTGGTCAATCTAATTACTACACTGATCACTTTCCACAAAGAAAAATATATTTGAAGTCAAATACATATGATTGGTTTTTTATTAGTTTTTTTCCTGTATGTTCTCTGTAGCATGAAATATAAAAAGTAGTATTATGAAATATAACTTATAATTTTACAAAGTATAGAGAATAAACAAAAAAATTGTCAGTAGAAAAGAAGCCAATACAAGCATTGTAATATAAAGAACTAGTATTATTTTTAAATTAATGAATAACAGTAAATGAAAAAATATTCTACACATTTAGACCAATACAGAAATTGTCACACTTCTTACTTCCCAAATTTCTTATGCGGGCTCTGAAAGCTTCAGTGTAAAAACAAAGATCTAATGGTTTGCTTTAAAAACTGGTTACACAATTTACCCAGCTTATCTTGAACAACAAAGGAGGGATTTGGGGACCAGAGTGGAGGATGGGGTGGCTGGATAATCCACGGTTTGAGGCATGGGAAAGAGGAGTCCTTTAGGAAAGCATTGCATTTATGGCAGCAGTAGATTACTAAGTGGATAATTAATGGTGGCAAAAAATAGGAGATTTCTCCTTGTCCTTGGGTTTATTCTCACACTGAGGTTATAGCCCTGAGGAAGGTTTTTGCTTTAAAGACCATTCTATCTAAAACTTTTGGTCTTTCTGTGGTTTATTGAGCTAGTCTCTAAGGTTCACTGGGGGTCAAAACAGAAGATATCTTCTCCAAGGCACTAAACAGACATTAAAGGAACAAAGCCAGTCTGAAGAGTTTTCACAGGGTCTTCTTCAAAGATTTAATCTACAAAGGAATTTTTTTTACCCCACATAAGAAATTTACTTAATGACTTTAGGAGTCTTAATTTATATTTTTTCTCTTTTAGTAGAAGTTTAAAATGGATCACATTTGAACAATGTAGGTAACCCTAAAGACTAAGTGAAGAGTTTGAAGGTAAGAGACAATTTATGATAGATTTGTATTTTGATCCCTCCCACATACTGGAATTTTTTAGATGCACTAATGAACAGTGTGTAAATATACAATAAAAGTGTGTATAATGTTTTCCACCTTCAAATAAACTATGAATTATATATGCATGCAAACAAGTAAAATTTACTCTTAGATTATTTTAAATAATATCACATTATTTTAGTAAATCTTTTTAGTGTACAGGCAGCAAAAAACAACATACATGATTCATTAAAGCATTTTCTCTATTGATGTCATTGCCCTATTTGTATAGGGCGAAGAATAGGTAACATTAACAGTAAAATGTATATAGAGGAATATTTATCAAGTTACTCAATAAAGTAGTATTATAAGACTATAATAATGATTATCTTTGTATGTCCTTATAATCATACCTATCATATGAATAAAAACAACCTTCATATCATTTGAGCAATAATGTCTTGTATTTTAAGTTATAATATCAATAATTATGGAAAATAACTTTTTAAATGTCTCATTTTACTGCATGTGTATGTATGTTCACACATGCACATAGATCATGTGTCTTCATTTAAAAGCTGTGGCTTCTATAAAATTTAATTACATCTCCCGCAGCTTTAAATTGCGAGTAGCTTTAAATCATGTGTGTCTTCAAAACAGGGGCAGTTTCCATTAAATTTAATGTTTCCCTACATATTGAACAGTGGAAGTGTAGCTGCTAAATTAGAGTGTCTTCTACAAAAGTGGTGTAGGAAAGATGTAGGAACAAGCAGGATGGCCCTCTCATCTCTTTGATATGGATAAAATACTATTGTCTTGCCATAGTCAAAACCCTCTTGAACCAGCCTTATAATGCAAGACAATGCCAAGATTGAATTTTTCATGCTTTTTTTCACATATGATGTGTACATTTTGAAAGTGTTCTACTTATGTTGATTTTTCCATACATGAAATATAAATTAAAATGACTGAAATGTAGAAAGTCTTTTGCATTATATTTGAATTTCAGAACCATATGCGTCACTAATTTCAAGCCATACAAAAGGGATTAAAGAGGCAAAACAGCTTGAAATTATAATTTCTTTAGTTAAAAAACACGAGAGAGAGAAAGAGAGAGAGAGAGAGAAAGAGAGAAATACAAGGGGTTTCTTATCTCCAAAGATAACTTCTTTAAAAATAAAAATTATGATTTGATATCTCTTAATAATTGCTTGATTATATAAGACTAACTTTTATGAGAATACATATTTGATCACTTATGTGTTAATTATTCAAAACTGGCTTCTAAAACACTGGTGTAAACAGAAAACTAATGAATGAATTCACCTGTAAAATGAAATTGACTCATAGCCTGCATTTTAAGCACTTATTGATTGATATTATAAATTAGGGTAATATATTGCTTAAATAAGGTCTATACGGGTGCAAGCTAAGTAAAGTTAATAGTTATTTCTATATGTTTCAATTATTTAATACTACATTATCATATAACTTATTATTATTAATATTATTATTATAAATTTACTTCTGGGAGGGTGGCAGGAAGTTCATTATCTCAACATTCCTCTCTTTGTAGGGTATAGATTTTTTAAATGTTACAATGTAGGGGGTGTAATAAAGAAGAAGGCGTAGTTAAATTAAACATTACAGAAAGTCGTGTTTCCTTACTTGACGTAATAGTCTTTTCATTTTTTTGCTTTGCCTTCTTATAAGCAGGGGTTCTTACAGAGAATGGAAGCAAAACTAGATATTTGTAGCTTTTTCTTCAATAGCCGTGAGCAAAGTAAAATCTTGGTCAAACATTTTTCAAACTTGTCTAGAAATAAAATGAACTCACTGAATGAGCATTTCTTTTGATATGCAGACTTTTGTAATGTTATGCTCTGGTCTTCGGAACAACCATACATAGGAGCCCACATGTTTACATGTGATACACAACTTGTGATAATGGAATATTCTCACAACTTTCTATCTTCTAAACCATAGACAAATGTTCTAAAAAAAAAATACCACAGGTGAAAACAGTGACTTCAGTAATCTTCCAGGTGTTGAAACTGCATCTACATAACCACACAGAAGTGAAAAGTTGACATGATCATCTTCTAATCTAGGTGGAAACTTTTCAAAGTAAGTTAGTCTTTCAGGATCAAATTTTCATTATTTTCTGTCTTCACCAGCTGAAATAAGATAAAATGGGATTTTCAACTCTAGAGATTCTGTTTTTTGCATTAGTTCAGGTTGAGAATTCACATTTAATCAGTGGACTTTCTATTATTTGGAATACATCTATAATAAGAGCCATTATATTTCTGTTAAATTTATCAATATATTACAACTTAATAACCATAGCTTGTAAAAATGATTTTTAGATTATTTCTTTGAAGTATGGTCATTGGGCTGGTAGCCGGTTGTCCTAGATTAAATAAATATACCCAAATAAATGACAAATTAAGGTTTTTGTTAGTAACTTGAGAGCGTGAGTGTGGAAGAAGTAAAAACCAGCTGGATGCACAGAGTTTAGCTGAGTGTAGATGTACTCAGATACCAACATATGTTACCTGCTCATCAGTCTTTAATGAGTATCTTGCTTCACTGAACAGAAGTAGAAAAGGTTCCATTTTCATGGCATGTAAGACTGTACTATATACACATAGTGTTGTAGTATGTATGCATTCAATTCCAAAGCTTTCCTTATTCAATTCCCACTATTTCTAAATACTACATAAGATAAAATGATTAAAATGTCAGTGAATCTACATGCCTTCCCTTTTTGTAATAAGCATTTGTTTCTGCAAAAAAATGCTGTTTTATTTCAGTGTGATTGTGAATTCTGTAAAATGAGAATGTAATAGCATTTTACTTAAACTTATAGTATCTTCTGCTCATATTGTGTTTCAGAACAGTTCCTTCATAATTAAAGTGTCCAAAAAAAAACACATTTTAACAAGAATGATGAAATTCATTCTGAATAATCTGTCAGCAAATAACAACCGGCATTTTCTACTCTCACTCAAGCAGAATCATTTAGTATCTTTCACTTGTTTCTTCACTCTTTTTTCTTTTTCTTGTCACTCTTAGAAAAAACTTCCTTTAAAAGCTTAAAAACTATATATTTTTGTGTGTGTGCTTACTGGAAGCTTTTCTCCTCTGCAATGTCATATGGTTACCAATGTCTCCATAAATATGCAAGCTCAGTCCCCACTCTATGCTTCCCAAGTAGAGCATTTTGAAAACAATAGACACAGAAAGAAAAGAATGCTTCAGAATAATCATAACTTTCCCTTTCCCTCCAAACATTGTCCATCTATTTTTCTATCTTACCAATAAAAACAAATCATACTGAGTGGTATCCTTCCTCTTTTTAAGAGAGATAAAGTCAGGTTGATATTTAGGTGCCGTAACATGTTATGTTTTTGAAATACTGAAGGAGCAGGTCAGATTATTTAAAGTGGATTTTCTTCATGTAAGATCTTGTTTTTACTGTTGCCTTGTAAAAATGACATTCATTTTGTTTTTATAACTTTTTAAAATTTTAATGAAAATACATAATATTTATGTTATGTATGTGTATATATTCCTGCCAGGAATTGTAATAAAATGCAAATGTGAATAAGCAAGTAATGTCCAAGTAAATAATTTAGCTTATATCATGAGGATCAGTGTTCTGGTTGGTTTAATATTTTCATACTACATATGCTTGAAACTTAACTTCAGGAGAATTGTTGACTTAGGCACTCTATGTCAGGATGATAAACATATTTTATACAGTCCATACACCCTAAGTTTTCACAGCTCTCTCTTTTGCATAAAGGTTAGTACAATATTCAAATGCTGAAAGGCACAGAAGCCATAAATTACTTGATAGTGTATCTTAAGATTTTACCTAACACAGGTCAAGCATAATTGTAGGGGGGAAAAACAAAAACCTTTTTAAATAATTTATTCTTTTAAAAATTCTTGTACCATCCACTGCAGCTGCAGGACCATAATGCTTTCATTAAGGATCACATCTGGACTGAATTAAAACAGGAGCCTTTCCCAGCCCTGAAATGCTTGTCAGGTTGAAAGTTTTTCTCAAAGCTCCTGAAGCTTTTCCAAAAATCGATGGCTAAGACAGAGAACAGGCCTTGTCACAAGCTGGTACCAGGCTTTAAGTACATTCCTGCTATGTTATTCACCGTCTGGCTCTAATTTGAGTACATCTCCCTTGTGTTCATTTTATTAACTTACATATGACTAGCTCTTTTGTTTCATATGGAAATAAAGAAAATAGGGTTTGTTGAAGAACAGTGCCATAGACTGACATATTTTTTCACACATTTGCTTTTTTGCTATATCTGCTCTTTGAAGCAATTTTTATATTTGAACCACTTGCATAAGAAAAAGGTAGATATTATAAGGAATTCATAATAGATCTTGTTTTCTCCTACATTTAACAGAAAGAAAGCAAAAACCTACACAGATATTAAAATATTGTATTTTTATGTTTATTGTGAATTTTAAAACTATTTAAAAAAGTCTGTTAGTGTTATTCATAAACACAGTGATATAAAAGTAAAATTATCTACATTTTGGAGAAATTATTTTAACAATAGATGTATTGAATAGTATGTCAGCTAAGTGTTGACATGCCATGACATTGAAGAATAGAGGTATATTCACAACTTCCAAAAAATATCCAAAGATATATTAACATGAAATAAATCACCAACCAAAGAGAAAGGGAGCTTTAAAAGATTTATTAGAAAAACGTTAATGTTCCAGATAATTAATACACAATAATTTATCAGTTGTATTGCACACACCTGTATTAAAGCCCCAAATTTTGGGGCAAAAGAAAAATACAAACTCTGTTAACCTCAACGTATCAAAGGAGGAACATACAAGTGGACATATAATTATAATGCAATGGGAAATGTACTGAAATACAGGTAAGTGCATAGTAGTAGTAGTGATTAACTCCGCCTGAGGGGGTCACCTTTGAGCTGGTCTTTGAAGGATGAATAGAAGTTTACCAGCCAGAATGCTCACAAATTTTAGCAAATTTTTAACATTTATTGATTATCATAAAATTGCCACTAGGTATACTTTTGAGGTAAAGAATGCACATCATTATTGCAATAATTTATTTTCCACTCTATTGATTCTAAAACTAACATTATCCTGATAGATTATTGTCCTAAATTCCTTAATAGTATTATAATTTATAAATGTGCTTTTTTCTTCTCCTATGGAAGTAGAGCTTACTTTCAGCACATGTAATAGGAAAAAAAACTAAAAAGTCAAGGGATATGGATGATAAGTGAGAATGGAAATTTAATTAGTGTTTCCAAACTTAAATTTCTAAAAAAAAAAGAAAGAAAGAAAGAAAGAAAAGGGGAATAATACCTACTCATGGAATGAGGAGGGTGAAATGAGATGATTTACTCTGTGAACTAGGACACTAGCTAACTCCTAGTAAACCAATGTTGAGTAAATGGTAATTTTCTTCCCAGTTTTTAGCTACAAATAGAAAAAATAAACCTTGGCTTTAACTAGTTTTCTTTTCCAGCAAACAAATACTATATTTCAGAGTATGATAAAATGTACTCTGATAGTGAACATTAATATTCACATACATGAACATCTAAGCCAAGTCGACTCACTTGGGTCTCTATGTGGAAGCATCATTGTTTATGAAATATTACACCAACAAAGAAATACTTTTAAGTGTAAAACAAATTAAATGCTATAACATCATTGATTGTATCTAGGAAATGAAGCTATCAGCTTCCTAGGTACATAAAATATAAACATTTAAAAGCCTATAGGTTGGAAAACAGGTTCTTTCTTTCTTATCACTGCTCTTTAGTTGTACTTCTTTATTAGACTATGAAGGTAAAAGGATCTGTTTTACTTAACAAAACCAGCTAGCTGTTTTTATGGAAATTATTTCTCAGTTTGTAACTCATGGGAATGTCAATGTGAAAGTAACAACTGCACCACTGGGATGAAATGGATAAAAGACTCCTGGTCAGATAAAGTTCTCTTTCCATTAAAATTTACTCTTTATGTTTTCCATTAAGTATTGTCAACTCAGCTTCTTCATTGAAAGTGGCCAGCTGATGGATGCTTGTGTGTAATGTGGTGCAAGATAAAATAAACCAAAACAAAACATAAACTTCTATGTGCTTCTAAAGCTCTTTAATAAAGAACAAAATTTGACAGTATTTCTAGATGATGTTGTTTTGCATATAAATTATGAAATTCTCATGATTTATCAAATATCTGCAAAATTTTTTATTTCTTGGTAGAAATAAAATAGAAAACTATGAAATAATGAAAAAATTTTTTCATTGTTACTTTTTTAAATGAAAAATGGTATTTATGACAACTTTAAAAAGGCACAAATAACACTTTAATTTTAAAACTGATCCAGCCTTCAAACAATTTAGAAGAATATATGCATATATATAGTATAAATAAATATATATATTTTTATATATAAGCACTCAACCTTCCAATTTGAACATAGATTGCAATTTCTTACTAACTTTTTAATTTCAATTCAGTAAACTTGCTACTTTTTCTGAGTTTTGCTTATTTTTGCTAATTTTAAATGTCAAATTATGGTATTGTGCTTAAATACTTTCTACTAATCTCCTTAAAAATCTTTCTTACCATATTTCAATCTTGTTGCAGCCCTTTGACTGGAATGACTGCAAATTACAGTTTGAAAATGACTGACCTCTTCCTCTCTGCTAATATAGTTAGAATGAAGCTATAATGACACCTCTCAGGATAACCAGATTAGAGCAGTTCACATAAGGCAGACACACGTATAAATGAACTTATGTACCAGATAGATCCCTCAATGGGAAAATGACAGCCGCTCAGATAAAATGCCTTTCTTATTTACTTTCAATAATTATCTATAGCTGTGGCATGACTATTGTTGAACCATTTCAATAATCTTGTTATAAGGCTGGTAATAAAAGCAAAAGCACTTCAGCAGAGTACCTCTGACATCTTCAGAGGTATTGGATGGCAGTGATATGTAGATTACTTTTCTATTCAAACAAACAAAACTGTTGCCAGGCTTATTTTTTAAGTCTAGTTTATTTCTTGAAAGCACTGATGTAGACTTGACAAGGAAGACAGGAGGTTACCCAAGTAATATCATCACCGCCAGAAAGCAGAGTAGTTGGTGCTACTTGACCTGTTAAGAAGATGAAAGCACTCTTAGGAAAACTTTATAGTTACCGAAAAATTAAATGACTTCTGCAAAGACTGTATCTTCTACATATAAGCAAGCACTGATGAATAATGATGCTTGGAAATATAAAAGATTTTTGAATTGATTAAACCAAGCAGAGACAGAAATCTCACAATTCATATGTATGCTTTATCTTTCAAAGCCCAATATACAAGTAATGCATAAGTATTTTATCTGATGATAATATTTAGGAGACAGAGATTTCTTTGTAATTAATAGTAATTCCTATGCAACTAAGAACTTTCAAGAATATTAGTAAATTCTAACATTTAAAGATTTCATTGTGTTACTCTATACTCTATTGGATCTATTCTCAGATAGTCTTCATATCAGAAAAAGGAAAGAAGCATTTCTTGTCCTTTCGTTCTCACATTTTTTTCAGTAATAGTCAAACTGTTCTGTTTGTCACTTGAAATTTAGTAACATCAGAAAATTTCGAGTCAAGAACCAGCAAAGATGAAATGACTGTATCAGATGAAAAAAGCAAACAAACAAATAAAAAGAACCAGTGATGTTTAAATTGCACAATATGTGTTTTTCGTCATCTTAAAAACATTTTTGTAACCAACTCAACATCAACATCCTGGATCGGAAACTTCTGGATGAATTGGCCCTTTGAGTATTTAATATACAACAGTCTCTATTCCTATTTTTATATACAAGAAGAAGTAAGTTAATAGTTGAAAATTGACTGGATTCTCCCAAGGCCCTCCTTCTTCATTGAATCTAAGGCTGGCTAGAAGGTTAATTCATTCAGTTAATGAACTGAATGAAAATGTGCTTTTTCAATACAAAATTTACTAGTAGATGAGCATGTTTCCCTAACGAAAAGACACCCAGTAACATAGGTACTGGGAAGCAAAATCAATCCATTCTAAGGCCAGGGATCAGCCCTAGAGCTCCTTACCATCTTCCAGGTATTTCTCACTTTCTATATAATTATAATGCATTAATATTTTATAATAAATATTTTATCTCAGTATGTAGAGTAATGATTCATAAGATAACCCATCTATCCAGAAATAAGTTTTGAGGCGTTTGATTAAACCAAGCCTTACTTAAGAGACTAGGTCACAGTATCATCACCTTATATTCTTAACTGGCTATACAATCTAGGCAGGTTACCACTCTGAGCCTTAGTATTTTTTCAATGGTAATAATATAAAGATAATAGTATTTTTGTGTTAAATACTATTATTAATAAGTTATATAGGGATATGCAGATGGTTCTCTTTATTATTATTCTTGACATTATTGTGGGAATTTTAATTCTAATTACATTGACATTGCTCACTTCAAAGCAATTCTTATTGATGGAACAAGGAGTGATTAAGGTTTACTGCTATACCCATGTTCCATAAAACTGTAGTAGTTGCTTTAGTTCCCATGTTTTCCTCACAACACCCACCTCAAGTAGATTTCTTCCCCTTTATTGATAAGGGAGGAAACCAAACCCTGGAGTATTCAGCTCCTTTTCTAGTTATTGATATAGTAATTGGCAGAGTGATGTTTGAGCCTATCTTAGGCTATTTTCATGGTGCTATTCTATTTAATAGCCACTCAAATAGTTACTATAAAGTGACATAAAGTAGGGGGAGGGGGACTTCTGTAAAACAGGTACATGGATAGACTTTATTGTGATTATATATATAAGTATATATTTGATGATACTCGTATATAATAGATGATAATTTGTATGTATACTATATATTATAGGTACATAAAACTAAAATACTCAACATACCTAATATAGTTAGAAAAAGAGTTTATTATTTGTACATGCTTCTGAGGGTTAACACAGTTTATTACATTTCAATTATACAAAAAAACACCAGGCAAAAGATATTTAAGATTCCCCTTAGTAATCTCTTAAATCTTTAAGTGACCTCATGATGAAGCTGGATAATGTATATGAGGAACAAATTATCTTGCTTGATTTGAAACACACTGGGTGAATAATTTGTAGAAAAACTGGAGCTTTGAGGATATTATTAGGCTCATGGCAATTTTCTTAGAAGGTGCTATGGCCTTTCAATTGAATAGCAAGATAATTTATCAAACTCATATCCTGATCTCATCTCTCTTTCTCTAGAGAGGTGACATCTTATAGGATTTGTAGCAAAGAGAGTGCTCTCATCTCCACGGAATAAACACAATTACACCATTAGGGAGGAAAATGATCACCATGAGTGTATGATAAAAAGGGCAAAACTAATTCCCCAAGTGGTCAGCCCTTTATGACTTGGGTACTATGTGATGACCAAAAGCCCTCTAGTCCTGAGGCTGTAGCTTTATCAGTGACACGAGCAATTGGAGGCTGTCCATTCTATCCTATACTTGAGGCTGTGGAGTCTCTCCTGACTCATTCTCCTCTATATGACCTATAGCTACAACTTGGCTTTTTAGTGACACTTGGCTGTGTTATTTGAATTTTCCAACCTTGGCTTCAGTAACTAGATTCTGGAAAGAAATAGTAGCTCGCAGACTCAATCCTTGGCATCTATACTCATTGTTTCTTTACACTTGGCTTTGTTTCTGGACTGTCCTGTCCTGAATTAGATATCCCAGCCATATAGACAGGTGTTCTTGCCTCAGTTTGGAATATTGCTTAGTAATTTTTTTTTCACCTGGTTCTACTAGTAAAAGGTGAGGTAATATAGAAGCAGCATTTGAAATGGAAATTACTAGTACATAATGTATATCTCTCTTCAAATTATTATCATTAGATTGAATCAGACAAAATTGCTGATACCTGACCATTTTGATTAACAAAATTGGAAAATTTCATATGGTTGATGTGTTAGCCCCATTTGACAGAAGAGAAATCTGAGGCATGAAGAAATTAACTTTCTGTAGGTAACAGTTGTAATTATCAGAACCACAAAAGTATGGAATCAATGTCAATATAATTAAAACAGTTTGCATGGCCGATACTTTTGGGACAGACCTCGTATGATGGTCTGTGTTTCCAATCAGCTACTTGTTTTGCATCACTTTGGCTTCTCAATTTTGCAAAGGACTTCCTCCAATTTGAACTTTTGTTGATCAACTGCTTGAATCCAACAACAAGCTGTCAAGCAACCTTTGCATTGATTGGAATAACTTGTGTTCAAAAGAGCCATGTTATATGTGGAGTGGGGCAATTTAATCAACTCCACAAGCCACAGTGCCCCATATGTCAGTTCAAGCTATTTTAAATATTCAGTATGTGGGCCATAAATGTAGCACTTATCCAAAAATGAGGAAGCACAGCCATACGATTTGAGCATAGGGTAGATTATCCAAGTTACAGCATCCTTAATGAATGGAATGAAATAACTTTTTGCTATCTTCCTGTATTTGTAGAAGACTGTAAAAGAATTTTCTTTTGTTGAGGACTTTTAGCATACATTTTCCTGCCAGACTTTCTGACTGTACAGGTTGAAAGTGGAGCCTGACTGAGAATTCTGCAGGTGATGCAGTTAGTGTTGGGGCTCTGTAGAATCTCTGGAACTGCCAATTAGCACTTTAAAATATTGTTAGCTTCTGGTACAAAAACAAAGGGATAGAAAATAAATTTGAATAAGAGCTGTTGTTACATTTGAGAATCTTATGTTTTCAGAAAAAATATAGAGATACTTTCAGGCTCTCTCTGTTGGTCATACTAAGTAATATTAATCAAATCTACGAAGTATATTTGGATGGCACTGATGTGATGCCCAGGTGTGATGCTGATTATAGATTATTTTCAAAACCCTTTATGGGAGCTAACTATGATTTTCATTATTTATATGACATGAGATTTAAATGAAGTAATCATTTAAAATAGTTGCAAATACATCTAGTAGTATGCAAATTAAAATTTTTGGTCCCTTTTATAACATTCTCTCTTCTGGATATAAACATTTTTTTCCTCTCTTTCCAAGAAAGCCTTACAAAATTGAACCATTCATACTCCTAACAATATGATATCCGTGATACATTCAAACATAGAATTGCAGTTATCCCCCACCTTCACTAACCTGGATCAATCAGTGACTGAAGAGTAGATCTAAAAGTCAGGTATAAGGACTGGATCATTATTTGTTCTCATTTTGTTCTTTAGAGAGGATTTTGAGACCTTCATATAAGAGTCAGCTTTGACAACTTCTCCCAGAGGAAGGAGTTCATTGTAGCTTTATTCATTGGTTGGAAAATGTGCTAATGAGGTTAGGGTCATTGATTTGATCTTGCATGAGTGTGAGTATGCTTTGTTGTAGCTCTAGGTGCCTGATGGCCTCAATAACCAAAGTCAGCCATTTTTATGTGTGTGCTGCTTGCTGGTTGTAAAGGAATCATGAGAGTGATTTCACATTCATTAGAACACACTGTGAATACTAAAACAAAACTCAAAGAACGTGTCTTTCTAGTGGTCGGTTGATTGTATTGCCTTCTTTCTGAAGCACACATAGCTCATAAACTTCCAAAGAGGGACATGATTGCATTTAAGGTTGAGGGGATAATCCAAGACAAACTTCTCCTTGAAAAATCTTTCATTTGACCATAATTTTCATTATATAAGGTAATAGTTACTCTTGCAGATACGGAAATATTCAAAAGTTCTGGGGATTAAAATGTTGATAAATCTTTTAAGGAGTACACCATTGAGCCCAATGCGGCCAGCTTCAAAAAAGTTTTGAAAAATTCCAAGCACCTGCATTTCAGTTCAGTAAACAAACAGTTTTGAAATCTTACCTGTCCAAATAAGAGAATTCAAAACATACATACCACCCCCCACACACTAGTATTCAATTCTTACAGCTACATTTTGAAGTGGAAGCAAAGCATTTCAGAGAGAAAGAGAGAGAGACCGGGAAAGACAGAGATAGAAGAAGAAAAGCAAAAGATGTTTCTTGTCCCTTAGGCTAACACTTACTTATTATAAGCACAGGGTATGCATTATCTTGGCTATCAGAGTAATACATACTTTAGAACTATTTTGATTTAAAAAATGGAGATAATATTATCCATGTGGACAACATATGTACATATGGGGACTGCATGGATTTGTGAATAGAACCTCCTTAACATATTAAATATCATAGCCCTGATTATTCATTAAACATGTTTTTGACAATTGATTGTAAATGAAAGCAAGGAACATGAATCATCAGTGTGGAAGTTGATGTATCAGACGACTCTGGCAAGTGAAAAACAGGTTTATTCATTCATTCTGTCTGTAAGGCCTATGGGAAAGAAAACAAAGCAGTTTCTCCCAGAAAAGAACAGAGAAAACTGGCAAAGAAACAACAGCGCAATGAAGATGATTTGTAGGCCATCCAGCTGCCTAATTACTGGCAGCGTCTCCGAATTTTTACTGCATGCCTCTTGTGACACCACCCTTTGAAAAGCAATAATTCTGCATTGTAACAAAAACAAACAAAAATATATATACCATCACACACACGCACACACACACACACACACACAAGCTAAAGATTTTATGTCAGGAAAGACAAAGCAAAAGAATGAGTAGTTACTTTGCAATTTCCCCCTCCAGTGTAGTATTTCGAAAAGCCTATTTCATGTGTTAAGATGAAATACCACTTTAAAATCGGAAACTTACTACAATTTGATCCGGTAAAATGAGAGCCTTGAACAGCTAATGTTTTCCAACATTTTATTTAGAAAGATAACAGTGGTGATATTCACATTGTTTCATGCAAAACAAAACACAAAACCAAATGAAAAAGTAGTGCCCTGATGCAGTGGAACGCTTAAGGTGTTTAGGCAGAACTACTGTGAAATTATTTAGCAATTACCCTACGTGTTCTCAGCAATTTCTTATTAAAGATGCCTTAACGATGTTATTAAAACTTGAGAGGAGGCAAACTGTTATAGCTATGTCCCTGTGGAAGATTCTCTAAAAAGACAAAGCAACAGTGCCCTACTAGCTCACACACCTTAGCACGGGCTTCGGAGTAGCAGAGCTTGACATTTAGTGGATAGCAACGCTCTCCAGTAGTGCTCGCGCACTTCTGCAATACATGAAACAGATATCTTCGATTTAAAGGGTGTCTTTTAAAAAGGTTTTGTTTATAGAGTTGCTGGATATTATCTTAGTTAATTTTCTAGGGGGCGGGTAATAATATTGGAACGGTTGATCGGAGGAAACATGGATTCATATCTTCTTTCAACCATTTATCAAATGTGTGTTGTGTGGGCCTTCCATGGATAAAAGTTCCTGAAGACACGAGGGCAACTGTGACAGGTGTTCCGTCCCCGAGGAGCCCACAGCCCGGAGTAAGAGGCAAATATAAGAGCCAATTACTGCCACTTGGCGCAATCAGTGCCATATTAACAGCAGGAACAGGGAGGGTGCTTAGGAAGCTTTGAAGGGGAATGATCCATTGGCCAGGATGAGAAAGTTTGAAACAGAGTTTGAAAAAAAAAACCCAGGTAAGTTTGTCTTAGTTCAGGCTGCTACCACAAATACCCCAGACCGGGAGGCTTAAACAGCAGGTATTTATTTCTCACAGCTTGGGACACTAGAAAGTCCAAGATCCCAGTGCCAGGAGCTTCGTTTTCTACCAAGAACTCACTTCCTGGTTCCTAGTAGTGGTCATACTGTCTTCATCTTTGAATCCAGAGCACCTGAAATGCAAGAATAGAGTAAATGTAATGATGAAATACACGGAAGAAAGAAGGACCATAATAGTTATCATTCCTTGGGAGTTCTTAAAAAGTGGAAAACACTGTGTAGGTTTGATATGAACCAAACGAAATCCTCATTTAATGTTAATGAAGTATAAATTGGTATGAGCACTTCCGGCATAATCTAGTAAATCTAAGATACACATATGAATCAGGAATTGTACTCTTAAATATGCATCCTAAAGGGATTTGTGTCTATGTGCACCAAGAAACATATGCAGAAATGTTTATTGTACCATATTTTATAATAGCTAAAACCTGGAAAAAATCCAAATGTTCATATACAATAAAAATAGTACACAGCTACATAGTGAAAGCACTTGAAATATGCAAATGGTTCCCCTGAGTATTCAGCAGAGTGCTGATCAACACATGCATTGTGAAGAAACTAACCAAGACTAAAAAAATAACCAAATAAAATGGTTAAAGAGAAATGTACAGGAAGCTCAAACAGGGCTGGGAATAACGCCTGTTTCCACTAGCTAGGATGGAAAAACTAATAATTCACATGACGTTGTGTAGAGTACTCAGATGGGTCATGCATCTGCAGTAGGAAATAATTAGCCTCAGACTAAACACTACTCTTATTCCACCTATAAATCTTAAAAGCAAAAATGAAATGTTTCTAAGTAACTTAACTGCATACTGAAACCAAAACTCAAGATATTTACAGAAATATGAAATACCTAACTTTCAGAAAGGCAAAATTCACCATGTATGGCATCCAATCCAATATTACAAACATGCAAAGGAGCAGAAAAATAAAACCCATAATGGAGAGAAAAATCGGTATAGTCGAACCAAACTCAAACTATCACAGATGTTAGAGTTAGTAAATAAGAGCCTTAAAACAGTTACTAAATTGTATTTCAAATATTCAGAAAGCTAAAGATAAGATTACATCTTTGATAAAGATACAAATGATATATAATTAAATTATATATATATATTATATATATAATTGCATATATATGTGTGTATATATATACGTGTGTGTGTATGTGTGTGTGTCAATAAATTACACTACAATATCTGAGGTTAAAACACTAACTTGCCTTAGCCTGGTGGTTCAGTTGGTTGGAGTGTCACTCCATACATCAAAAGATTGTGGGTTTGATTCCTGATCTAGTCATATACCTAGGTTGCAAGTTCCATCCCCAGTCAGGGTGCATGCAAGAGGCAACTAATTAGTGTTTTCTTCTCACCTTGGTGTTTCTCTCACTCTAAAAATCAATAAACATGTCCTTGGGCAAGGATTAAACAATTAACTTGAAATTATAACAGATTAGACTTTATAGCAAAGAAGATTAGTAATCTGAAGACATAGATTAAAACCATAGAAAGGAAAAGAAGTAAGAGCTTGGAGGCAATACATGGGATTAGAGTCCCTAAAAGGGTGTGTAGAGGGGAAATATAAATTTTTTCAAAATGTGATGAAAACTATAAACACAATTTTAAGAAGCTCAATGAAACTCAGGCACAAGAAACATGAAAAAAAAAAAAAAACCTATAAAAAACTACTTTATAATCAAGTTGCTCAAAATCAGTGATGAAGAGAAAACTCAAAAAAATGTCCTGGGAAAAAAAAGACACTGCATACTAAAGGAAAAGAGATAAGCATGCTAACAGCTTTTTAAATTTTTTGTTGGAAATAATGCAAACAAAAGATAGTGTAGTAATACCTTTAAAGTACTGAGATTGGAAAAAATATTAGAATTCTATGCCCACTCAAAATAATTGCAAAAATTAAAATGATATAGGGATTTTTAGAGACTATAAATTCTCTAAGAATTCATTACCAACACACTTACCTGATAAGAAATGTTGAAGGGAATTCCTTAGGTAGAAGGATAATGACACCACATGGAAATATAGTTGTACACAACAGAATGAAACATCCTGGAAATGTTAACACTGTGGATAAATATTCAAGTTATTTCATTAGTGCCTAAAGCTCATTGAAAGATAATTAACTATTTAAGCAAGAATAGTAAGCACATAGCGTGAGTTTATGTCATATGTAAAAGTAAAATGTATGACAACAATAACAGATAGATGGAGGAGAAAAAAAATGAAAGTTTAATAGAAAATTTATTTTAAATGATATTTATGGCAAATAAATACATGACAATGCACTCAATATTGCTAGTTGTTGAGGAAGTACTAATTAAAACAAAAACGATATACCAGTACATACCTATTAGAATGGCTGAAAGTAAAAAGACTAATCACACTAAGTAATGGTAAGAATGGCAACTGAAATTCCTTTACACGACTAGTGGAACTATAAAATGGAACAAACACTTTAGAAAAAGAATTGACAGTTTATGAAAAATTAGCATATGCCTATCATATGGTCTAGACATTTCAACCCTTGGTAACTACCCAGGAGAAATGAAATCATATGTTCCCATAAAGGTTGTATATGAATGTCCATAACCACTTTTAATAATCCCAACTGGAAACAACACAAATGTCCTTGAGCAAATCAATGGATGAATAAATTGTAATCTATACATACAATGGGATACTGCTCAGCAATTAAGGGGAATGAACCACTGATACAAACTTAAACATGAATGAATATCAAGATAAGTGTGCTGAGTGACTGAATCCAGATGAGAAATGATAACTATTGCACAATTTCTTTTGTTGAAGCTTCTAGGAAATGTGAACTAATTGATGGTAACAGGAAGCAGATGACTGGCTGATTGGTGATGGTGTGGGGATGATTGCAGAAGGGAGAAAGAGAGATTGCAAAGGATGTGAGAACTTTTTCAGCAATGGGTATGTTTACTAACCTTGATGTCGTGGTTTCACAGCTTATAATATGTCAAATTTACCTAATATTGCACTTTAGATATCTGCAGTTTATTATGTTATTTATATTCCAGTTAAGCTGATAAATAAGTAAAAAAGTAAATATGCTCATGTGAGGATCCAGAATGAGTTACCCCAAGATGTGATCGTTTTGCTAAAGGCAACTTTAGCTGCAGGATCAAGAGAAACTTCTGTTGCTCCCTTTAACTTGAATTAGGGACCTTGCCCATGATAAGAGCTTATTAGCAATAATCTTTTTGACCCATCTATAGGGCAGGGAAAAGTTTTATTTACTAAACATCTGTTCTTCTTATCATACTGAAATGACCTGTTGAACGTCCCCAAAGTGCATTACCTCATTCCTAGCTCAGAATGTCTTATATTCCTCAATCCTCCTTCTTGTCTCTGAACCTCTTGTGCATATGGGGTATCTGCATCTCCCATGCATGTGGAGTTTCAATGCATATGCATGTATTACATTTGGTTACTCTCTCTTGCTAATCTCTCTTATGTCTATTTGATTATTCAGCCAGCCAGAAGAACCATAGGGGTGGAGCAAAGTTTATTTCTCTCCCATACTTATTTGAAGTAACATTGAATTTTAATTTCAATAAACTCTAAAATTAATAAATGTAATACACACAAATATACTTGTTCAAGCATACTTTTGGTCAGAAATAGACTCTTGTCAGTGTCACTGGGAACAGAGTGGGCTTAGAAAATGAATATACCTTGAGATCCTGATAAATTTCCTTTAGAAATTTATTTGCATCTAAAAATAGCTTGAGGATCAGATGATATGGTAGTTGCTATAGAAACTGTGCTTTGGAAATAGAATCACAGTGTGTAAAAGTTGTAAGTTATAAACACCTTACAGTAACTGCTGTCTTGCAGTTTTTGTCACCCATCCTCTGCTTTGGGAAGAAAAAATGAAAAAAATGATTTCTTAATTAACTTAAGAATTGCTTTAAAATTCTTTTGAAAAAATTCTTATTTTCTAATTGTATTACTTACTAGAATTTAACACCCCTGTGGTGTATAAGTGAAAACTGACATTTTAAGTAACAGATAATGAAATTTTGCAATCAAGAACGATTTACAGGAACTAGAATGGAAAACTGCAGGCTACCTTTTTTAGATAAGGCTGAGAAGTACACAACAAATCATATGGTAGATCAATTTATCCCAGTGAAGGAGATGAAAAATCATTTGAGGGCTTTCCATGAGTTTTACTGTTAACTCCAATACTGGATTTGATTATGTTCAGCACATGTTTAAGAACTAGTTTTCTTCAATATAGTTTACATGATATATGTAGGAGGGTACACAGGTTTGAGCAATTTAAGGAGCCAGTGAATAATCTGCCTGCCTTCCAATTTGTTAAATCATTTTTATTCTTCAATTACAGTTGGCATACATTATTATATTATCAGGTGTACACCCTAGTGATTAGACATTACATAACTTACTAAGTGATCACCCCAACAAATTTCCCACCAGTCTGACACCATACATATTTATCAGAATATTATTGTTTATACCCACTACATGTACCTTATAGCCCTGTGACTATCCTGTAACAACAAATTTGTACTTAATCCCTTCACCTTTCTTACCATTCTTCCAATCCCATCTGGCAACTATTCAAATGTTCTCTTTATTTATGAGTCTGTTCTGCTTTTTCTTTTCTTTTGTTTTTAGATACAATTGTTGATAGATATGTATTCATTGTCATTTTATTGTTCATATTTTCAAATATGTTTTTCTTCTTAAAGCGGACCCTTTCAGATTTCATATAACACTGGTTTACTGGTGATGAACTCCATTAACTTTTTCTTATCTGGGAAGCTCTTTATCGATCCTTTAATTGTAAATCATAGCTTTGCTGGGTAGAATAATTATGTTTGTAGGCCCTTGCTTTTCATTGCTTTGAATATTTCTTGCCAATTCCTTCTGGCCTGCAAGGTTTCTGTTGAAAAATCATCTGATAGTATTAGGGGCGCTCCTTTGTAGATACCGAACTTCTTGCCCCTCACTGCTTTTAACATTTTCTCTTTGTCTTTAATGTTTTGAATTTTAATTTGATATGTCTTGGCATGAGCATCATTGAGTTCATCTTCTTGGAGACTCTCTGCACTCCTGAACTTGTATGTCTATTTCCTTCTTCAGTTTAGGGAAGTTTTTAATCATTATTTTTTTCACATAGTTTTCAATTCCTTGCTCTCTCTCTGCTCCTTCCCGCACCCCCATGATGCAAATATTGGTAAGCTTGAAGTTGTCCCAGAGGCTCCTTATACTATCCTCATTTTTTTTTAATTGTTTTTTCTTTTTACTATTCTAATTGGGTGTTTTCTACTTATCTTTCAACTCTCTGAGTTGATTCTGTGCTTTATCTATTCTACTGTTGATTCCCTGTAATGTATTCTCCATTTCTGACTAGTGTTTTTTATGTTTCCTATTTCTTTGTTGAAGTTCTTACTAAGTTCATTGAACAGATGTATAATCAGTGTTTTGAACTCTGAACCTAGTAGATCAGTTGTCTCCACTTTGTTTAGTTCTTCTGGGGTTTTGTTCCATTCCTTCCTTTGGGATAGGTTTCTTTTTCTCCTTATTTTGGCTGCCTCCCTGTGTTTGTTTCTACGTATCATGTAGAGCTGTTATATCTCGTAGGCTTAGTAGAGTGGCCTCATATATTAGGTGTTCCGTAGGGTCCAATGACACAGCATCCCTGATAACCTGGGCACTTCTAGGTGTGCTCCTATGTGTACACCCTCTTGTAGTAGTTGAGCCTTGATTGCTATTGGCATATCAATGGGAGGGATTTATCCCCTGGCCAATCAGTTGAAAAGATTGGGCTATGGCCACCAACTGCCATGGAGGAATCACCTACCACCTGAATGGGGCTAGCCCATAGATCCAGACTTACTTCAGTGAGGCTCTTGTGTCTGCTGAGTTCACCCTTTGAGTGTGTTGCTCATGAAGGTGGTTGAGTGGTAATGCTTCCATGTGGTCTTAAGCTGTCCACTTGATGCAATGGCTTTGGGACTTCCTGGAAGGTGTAGGCTAAGGTCAGCCGCCACCTTTGCTTTGCTTGTGGCTACCCAGCATGCACTACAAAGTCAACTGCAGATGACAACTACTTGTGTTGAGTTTGGATGTGCCTAGGAGAAGCCAAGGTAGGAAACAGGCTGGCCATTGTTAATGCCACTTAGCAAGATGTATGGAGACTGCTAAGGCCAGATACTGCTTTTTGAGGTATGTAGGAAAATCAAAAGCATGAGTGAAGACAGGTCATTCATGTGAAAGAGCCAGTGGAAACAGCTCAAGTGGGCCCCAAATTGGGTGGAACAGAAACTCAGGGAATCACCAAGGTGGGGAAAACAGTGTGAGCCAGGTTGATGGAGTCTCAGATATGATGTTCACTTGGCAGAGGAGAGCTCATTAAAGAAACAATTGCCTCTGCCAGCACTTCTGTCTGGTATAAAGCTGCCCCCTCAGCTCTCACTCTGATGCAGGATAATTTGGTTCCCCTTGTATGTCTCTGGTGCTTTTTGAGCTGCTGCTCCAGGACTAAAGCTCGATGGAGTGAGTACAAGTAGGTTCATGTGCAGGCCCTTTAACAGGAGCTGCTTGGGACTCCAGAAGCCCCCTGCCTCCCTCAGCCTCAATCCTAGCTGGTTTTTACAGCCAGAGATATGGGGACATTGCTTCCTGGCTCCTGGAACCCAGGGCTCAAGGGCCTGTGCTGGGACTGGGACCCCTTGATCCTCAGTGGTATCTCTTCAGCTAAGATACTACTCCCAATTTTTATCTGCCACATATGGATATAGGACCAGCCCGTTCTGTGTCTCTCTCAACTCTGACCATTCTTGATGATCTAATTCCCGAGTTGCAGGACTTTTATTTTGCCAGCTTTCAGACAATTCTGATAATTGTTCTGTAGTTTAGTTATAATTGTGATGTGGTTGTGTGAGGCTGCAAGTGCCATGTTTACCTATATTGCCATCTTGACTAGAAGTCCTGCCTGCCTTCTTATACTTATGAAACAGGATAATGATTATATGATTCACAAGAAATAAGTTGCTCTGTCCACACTTCAGGTTATGTATTTATTTCAGGCTCTAGAGTCATAGAATCTAGTTTTTCTGGCAAGACATCAAGTATAGTCTTAATAAGAGATATTTTTACCATTTAGTTCACTTTCTTTAATTACACCAGATGTCTGGGATATTTTATTTTATGGAAACTACTAGATTTTTCTGAAACCCACTTGAAAAAGACTACAAAATTGAATTTAAACATGAGCTCATTTCTAATTTTATTAATTTATTTATTTTAAACAGCTTTATTTCTTTATTTTTAGAGAGAGGGGAAGGGAGGGAGGAAGAAACGGAGAGACACATCAATGTATGGTTGCCTTTCACCTGCCTCCAGCTACGAACTTGGCTGGAGACCTGGTTTGCAACCTGGTTATGTGCCCTGACTGGGAATCTAACCAGCGACCTTTGGATTCCCAGGCTGGTGCCATTCCACTGAGCCACCACCCAGGATTGTCATTTCTAATTTTAATGTTTTGAAATTGTCTGTTTTGCTAGGTAGACTTGTTTCATTTTTAGGGGGCAATTAAGTTAGAATTGTGTTTAGAGTACTATGTCTTTAAATTATTTCGATGGTTATGACAACATAAATAACCTTATCTTTCCTTTAAGGAAATTTCAACCTTATATTTTTATCATTCAATTCATACTCTAGAAGCAAATTTCATGCTGGGAAAATTGCATTTCCTTTCTCAGTACATGTTTCCTCTAAAAGAACAATACTACAACTTAAACAGAGCTTCTTCAAACTCTCAGCTGGCTTTCTAATTCATTATAGGACAAAGTCCATTCAGATGTGGTCTTCTACAATTTACAAAGCCCTTGTCTACCTCTGCAGTGCTACTGTTAGTTCCTTCACTGCCAATTACCCTAAAGACAAATGGAATTACTTCTATTTCCCCAAATTCATCCTGCTGTTTAACCTTTCAGTCACACTGGCCATGCTTCCTTTGAAAACATTGCCTCTTCTTCTAGATTGTAGACTCTTGCATTGTCAGCTAGCCAAGGCATTTTGTGTAATACAAAATCCAGGAGCAAAATTTGAATCAGATAACTTTAATTGTTAAAAAGAGAATCGTGGTACAAGGCTACATTGGAATGCATGGATTCAAGGTTTAAGTAAGACCTTCTTCCACTCTGACTATACAGTTGAAGAAGATGGTTAAAGACAGCAAATTTTGAAAAGCCAGACATCTCCCTATCAAGTTTTATGGAATGATTGGGAGTCTTATTAGAATAAACATGGTCCAGTCACTTACTGACTCTGACTAATCAGGGTTTTCCTTGCGGGATATAGAATGGTCAAGAAAAGAGACTGTAAGCTTGACTTCTCCCTTTGCACATTGTAAGGAAGCTGCTATTCAATAATACATTCCAGTTAAATTATAATGTCTTTCCAAACTGTAAAACTCTAATGCTTAGCATCAAAGTAGCTTGTGGTAAATTTGTTGATGAATAGGTGCAGGAGAAAGCCAATACAAATAATTTTTTTTCTCTGAAAATAATAGCTAATATTTGTTTAGCACTTCTTATGTGTCAGGCACTAATTTTGTACACTTTGTAAAGATGAACTCATTTAATACTCATAATATTTTTTTAACAGGGGTAAAATTTGTTTGGATTTATTGCAAGCATTATTTTACAGTCAAGTATTAATCACAGTTTAGTTTCATATGCCCATGACCTGTACAAAAAATTTCAACAGTGAACACATTTCCTTTTTTAGGAAAGATAGCATGTATTCTGTGTAATATTCATCCACATTTTCTTATTTTTTCCCTTAACTGCAGTTAATATTTCGAAGTTATTGCAAGTAACTTGATTTTCCCAACTTAAAAAATAATTCCAATCTAAGAAAACTTAACTTGCAGTAATGCAGATACAACAAAAATACAAAACTATACATTATTTAGTAAGACCTACTTATAACAAGATTATTTTAAAGCATTCATAAGTTAAAGCTGGTTCTTATCCAGCTACCCTATGCCTTTTGATTGGTGCATTTAATCTATTTTCTTTTAAGGTTATTATTATTATTGTTATTTTAATTTTTTAATTGTTGTTACAATCCATCCTGTTTTTGCTTCCCTCTGTCTTCTTCCCCACCCACCCACTCCCCAACAAAGTCAATCCCACATGTTGTCCATGTCCATGGTTCTTTCATACTAGGTTCTTGTCTAATCTGCTCCCCTTCTTTGCCTCTTCCTCCTCCCTCCCCTTTCCCCTCTTCCCCCTGCCCACTGAAGACCTATTCACTGTATTCATATATCTGGTTCTGTTTTGCTTGTTTTTAATTTTGTTCATTATTGTCCTGTAATGGGTGAGATCATATGGTATTTGTCCTTCACTGACTGGCTTATTTCACTAAGCATACAGTGTGGGCAGTGAGGGCAAATGCCGGATTAATACTCAGAGTAATTTTAAGAAACAAAACAATTATATCCACAACCTTGATGCCAATATGTTTGGTAGCTTGTCTAAAGTAACAAAAGTAGTAAATGGTAGATGAAGTACTTGAACTCAGGCAGTTTGCTTTGGAGCCATAGCCTTTATTTAGCCACCATACTACATTGCACAGAGTAGAATGTCAGACAGGTACCAGCTACTATGCCAAAACATGAATATGTAATGGGGAATAAAATAGACATGGCATGTACTCTCAATAGGCCCATAGTCCAAAGGGAGACATGGGTATTATGATACTGTGTGATGGGAATATTTACAGGAGTCTCAAATCCATACTTTGTGGGAGAAACAAAGTTTGACAGTCTGATTAGGTCAAACAGAATGGGTCAGAAAGGGGTTGGGATACTGGCATAAGGGAAAGCATGTGATGAGAGAAAGATAACATTTTAGGGAATTTAAGGTAGAAGTAAGAATACTACAGCTTCATGAGTCATTTTAAAGAGTTCAGACTTTATTTGTTTAGTTTGAGGTATCTGTTGAACATCCACCTAGAGATCTCTTTCTATAATTCATGGAGAGGTTTGGGCTGGAAATATTTATTTGGGAGTTGTTAATGTAGAAGCAAAAACATAAACCACAGAGCAGGTGAGGATGTGTACAAAAATAAGGAGACAGAAATTTGACTAAGTAGCACCAAACCTTAAGGAATTTTAAGGGTGAGAAGCTCAGACTATGCTTCTGAGGATAAGTGGGAATCGGTGAAAGAACAATAAAATGAATATGACCTCACTGAGGTCAGGATCCATAGAATTCCAAGGAAGAGCAAAAGGTCAATAATAACTAAAACTGCCAGGATAGGGATTGGAAGTACATACTAGATTTAGTAGTAAGGTGGTCTAACTGGGTGAGAACACCTTCAGAGCAGAAGTAGAGGTGGAAGCCATGCTACACCCAATTGGCAGTGCCTGGGGAATGAAGAGGCAAGACTGTGAGTGCAGACAACTTCTCTCAAGAGGTTTGGCTACCTGTGTGGACTAGGTAGAAGGGAATAAAATTGTGTAGTCCTGTGAGGCCTTTGCCTCACCTAAATTAAACTACAAACATTGAAAACAAACATTATGTTTTCTATTTTTTTTATCCACAACACTCAAACTGTAGCTTATATATATTAGATGACTAATAAACTTGAAGATACATTGTTCAGGGCATTGATTTATTTTAGTAAAAAAAGCAGTATCTTTCGTATATGATATACTTGTACTACAAATTCGTATCAATTTATTATATATTCTCTGTATACCTAATCATATTATAGTAATTAATATTACTGATATTTCTGTCAACAAAAGAAACAGTTTATAAAAATAAAAGAAATATTGGACTAAGAATTAAATTGCATGTAATTCAGTAAATTGGCATATTCAATAAAACATAATATTTAATATCCTAATCTTTCTTAAGGAGAGAGAATTTAACTTACATGCATGATTTTATTTTGGAGAATTTATCAGTGGTGAATTTTAATCAATATAACACTTGTATATGTGACTTAAGAATTACAATAGTAAGAAGAATCCAACTCATATGTCTAACTATAATCTTGAAATTCCAAGATTTGAACATCTTATTTGTAAGGTATTGCTTTTAATGGGAAAATTTGACAGCACTTTATACATATAATATGTTTTTGTAGTTTTATCTACAATGGTTGGTCAGATAGGTAATTTTCAAGAATTTTTATAATTTCAAATTGACTTCTTTGTCCACATTATTTCCCCCATTAATATTTCATTTAATCTTTATTAATATTTAAAGGAACTAAAAGAGCAAAGATATAGGTGTAAAATTTATGAGGATTTTATACTATCATTTAATAAATTAAAAAATTGAATTTTAGGTAACTATCTGCTTATTGGAAATTATTCAGTAGAAACAGTAGCTGTGGTTTGAAAGTCTACACATTGTGTTGTCTAGTGTGATGATATGCTTGTAATTATATTAAGTCAATTGTTTATGATATTTTGGATTGCAGAGTAACTCATAAAACATTACCAGTTAATTAGTTTTATTTTTTAACAGAATGTTTTGATCAGATGCAGGAAGTGTTGATTTTCAAAAAACAAAAATTGCTTAAGGAAAAAGAAGTTTATTGGAAGAGTTTAAGATTCTAAGAAGGTATTAATTATTACAGTAAACACTTAATGCTTGCTATATGTCAGGAACTATTTAAGCACTGCTCTAATTAAGTTATTTCTGTATTAGTAAGTCTTTACTGGGTTCTGCTGTGATAAGAAATAACTTCAAATCTCATTAGCTTACAACACCAAATATTTACTTCTGCTCCAATTAAATGTTGACTCTATGTTGTTTAGTTAAGGACCAAACTAAAATAAGTGGCTTTATTTTAGTCTCAAGGCAGAGGGGAAAAAATGAGAAATAGTAGAAACATGAAATGGTTGCTAAAGCTTCTACTTAGTGATTGAACATTGAACTAAGCAAGTCCTATAGTCCAGCCTAATAGTCAGTGGAGGGGGAAATTAGTTCTTTCCATAAGTGGCACTGTAAATCCAATGTCAACAAATAAGGATGTAATAGTCTTCTAGGGGGAGAGCAGAAACTATTAAAAACAATTAATACAATCATTCTCAGTTCTTCCTCTTCATCATAATTTATGTTTCTGATGTTTTTCTCCAATTTCTACACCCAATGGCATCCCTCTTAATTCAGAAACCTAGGAAGGAAAGTGAAAAGTTATCTTCCACGCAGGATCCCAAGACACAATGGTGAGGCACGGACCAAAATAAATATCTCCATTCAAAGCTTGATTTAGGCAAGCTGTTCTTTGGCAGTGCAAGTGTCTCCAAAATATTATCTGCTTTTTAGTTGTTTGATGACAATCACCTCCATGAGCAAATATTCGCAACAATTTCTACATGAAAGTCTTTATCTCTCCTCCTTCTCTCTGTCTTTGTTCCTGTCTCTCTGCTCTTTCACTTTTCTTATTCACAGGTATCTTGAGTTCATTGAGTTAGACCCTATATCCTGAGCTATTTTATTTAAAAGGATTTACAGAATATCATCTTAATTGATTCTAAAGTTCTAACAAAAAGGTTTGTTGACCACATTACTAATTAGTTTCTTGCCATGAGTTGTCTTAAAAAAAATTGTCATTAAAAAATCACTCAAATTTACCTGTACCTATTTTGATAAGACATATTTTCGTTTTGCAACTCCACAAATTCTGGAATTTCTGAGTTTTCTATGTACTCTTACAACTCTACTTGAAAGCTGATCAGTGTTTTTGAGCTGTCAACATAAGGACCATCCAAAAAAAGTTTACTTGAGCCAAGCTGATGACATATACTAGGAAACAAAATCCAAGTATTCTGGATAATAACAGCTTTGCAATTTCTTTTATGTACTGAAATTAAGGAGGGAACACAAGGAAGATTATATGAGGAGGGGGAAGCAAAGGGAGGATTGAATTATAAGATTATGTGCTTTGTTCAGAGTGTTTATGCTTTAGAGGGATTTTATTTCTGGCATTCATAAGTGTGTTAATCAAAATAGGACTTGCTTTAAAAACTGTTCACTTTAGAAATAGGCCTGGGGCATGACTACCACCTTAAATTGCCCAGTTAAGGCTTCATGGTTAGATCACCCTGTGGGATCAATCTCCATAAAACCCACATTTTTATTCAGAGTGCTTATGTTTCTTGTCTTATTGTAAGAGAAGGGTCAGGCCAAATTGCCAAGAGAAGGCAAAGGCAGGGAGTAAAACCTCAATGTTGAACTTGAGATTGAAAGTGGCTTGCCCTTCCTATGAAGGGAGGGTTTGCTGGAGGAGGGAGACTGCCAGAGGCAGACAAGCAGCTCTTGACTTCACAGAAAGGAGCTAGTTCAAAGTGTGCATGGTTCAAGACTTCTTCCCCCTTCTGAAAAATGGCAGCCAGAAGAGGGGCAAGCATGGAGGATGTTAGTGTGCATTGGTTAAAAATCTAGATTCTCCCTCGTGCATAGATTTCTGGGCCGAGTCTTTAAAATGGAACATGCCAAGATGTATGCTCTCTTCCCCCTCTCCTGGCTACCCTGGCTGACCACAGGGAGCCTAAATTCATGAGACCAGTAGGTTCCCCAGAGACCAAATGGCCAGGCTCCAAGCTTTTACACCCCTCCAGCACAGAAAGAGTCAGGGCTAACTGAACTGTGAGGGGAACCTGCCAAGCTACCTGGATAATCTGCGGCAGTTACCTGCATTACATAAAGGATGGTACTTTTAGGAAAAGGGATTTCAGACATATTCTTGAACTGGCAGAGGGTGGCAGAGCTGTTTGTCTCTGAATATTTTAAAGGAAACAGCATCCTGAGGCAAAAACCTACCACCATTCCAAAACTATATAACCTTTACATAAACAAACTGTTTCCTTTTCATCAAACTCCTGTCCTCAGAGTTTTGCTTCTAGGTGGCAAGCAATAGAGCCTAACTGACCACTCTGGAATAACAATGAAGCTGTCCAGTAACATTTTGTTAAAAGCACTCAAAAGCATCTAGTTGACACTATCAAAATCCTGACATCCCATATTTTTCATCTAAAGTCTAAGTTCTTATTACAATATCTGTCCTTCAAATTATAGCAGGCAACATTTCTATCAAATATTTTAAATATTTGCTATTGATTCACCATTTTTCCAACTTACAGCAACTATTTCCTTACTCTTCCCTAACTAATTTTGAAACATTGTTTAACTTTTATTTATAATGAATTCTTATTTCTGAGTACCAATTCCTGTATGGTTAGCTTTTGCTAGATTATTCTGTGTTATCAAATTTTGATATAGGAAACATCAAAACCTATAAAGAATTTTTGTGACTTTATTTCAGCTAAATTGCTAACATAAATGGAAGCAAGATCTCAAATACTCTGAAGAATGAATTTTCCAGTTTCTTACCTACTTTTGGAATTAAGGGAACAGTGAGGAAGCAAAACCGAGATTAGATTACGCTGCCCAAAGTGTCATCCTTATTTGATAACCCAGGTTTTGTGGTAGAGGGATAAGAAGCAATACTAAACTATGCAGTGGTGCTTCAGTCTGCCAATCAGAAATGCCAGTGGCCACTCTTGCTCATATTCCACTGATCAGAGCAAGTCTCAGGACCAAATCTATCAAGATCCAGGAGTGCACTAAAAGTCATGTATGAATAGGCAGGCATGTATAATCTTCTTACAGGAAAGGCAACACATAATTGGAAATGAGCAAACAAAAACAATTTAACAACCTCAAAATAGTATTGTCCTTCTCATTTTATACATGAAAATATTTGAACAAAGTTAACTTAAATAGCTTGAGATCACATTGCTGGTGGAGCTAGGACTGTAAGTCTGGCCTAAGGGTCACTAGTCTTAGCCACAAAAGCAAAGTAAGTTTAGCTGACCCTCCAAGGGCCTTTATGGGTCATCAGGAGCTGCACTTCTCTCTGACCAAATGGGCTCTTATTACTATAGCATTCTTGTGTCTTATGTGGACATAAAGGAAAGTCAAGTCATCAGTGGACTGTTGCTCTTCATGAACTTACCCTTTTAGGACTCAACTTTATCTTTGTTAAGGGTTTCTCATTCCTAGTGTTGAATTTCCAGGAAAAACTGGGTCTCTGGTTTAGTTACAAGATAGTTCTAATGAGTGTGAGCTAGAGATCCAGTTTTAGTGTACAATTGCCCATTCCAAATAGAACAATGAGGCAGGCTATGTGAGAAGGTTGGATAGGGTTGGGCAGGAATTATTTTTGGAAAGGTTAATTAGTTTTTGATTTAAATATTAGAAAAATAAGAATCTTACTTGTTTGGCTTGGAAATATGAAACATGGACTGATGTAGTCATATTCATGTTTTTCTTCTGGCAAGGACTGGAAATTCAGTTTCCAGGTAGGTTTATGAATCTGGAAGTAGTGAACAAATGACATCTTTATTAACACATGTTCACATAGTTAAATAGCCATAGAGGGTTAAAAAGAAAAGAGCAGTGTCAATTGCATTTTCATAAGGCCTCAAATGACTCTTCTCCTGAAAATGGCTCCTCTATTATTGAAAGCACATCAATGATCTGAGTAAAGAATTTTTAGAGGACCAACCCAAAGGTTAATTAAAGTAGGAACCTGATGCGGTAAGCCTAGCCCATTTCCTGAACATGTTGCCAAACAAATCTAATTTTTGCTGCTTCTTAGGAGGCATGAGGGAGATGGGCAGGAGGAAAAGTCAAGCCCCATCTAGAGTGTGCAGTCTCTTAGGAGGAGAGGGTGGCAGTTTGAAAGCAATTATGACTGGGAATAAAACTGTAAGAGTTTCAAAGCCCAGAAAGTGATGAAGGAAAGTTGGCTGTTTGGAAATTTCTCTGAGTGGAACAAATATTTTGAGAGTTGGTAACCACACATCAATCTTCGTCAAGTTGGTAGACAGAATTCACAGCCACTTGTAGTGTTGACTGAAGAGCCACGTATTCCTTAAGCTCCAGCCTGGCCTATTTGCTCTCTAGTTCTAGAACCACTATCATTACTCTATCCCACCTCTCTCACTTTACTGAAGTGTGCCCTCCAGTAGCTTTCTTAAAAAGTTGATCATTGAAAGTGTATTTTGGAGCCTTTGTATGGCAAAGACTGGTAGCTATTCACCACAGTCCACTTTTTCTTTTTTTCTAGGCATATGTGTGGGCTAGAGTTGCTATCACCCATGAAATTAAATTATGACCAATGAAATACAAGAATTCATATAGGCCACTTTTAGGCCTTGCTTGCAAAAATTTCCCAAGTGTGGCCCTCCAAGTTTTCACCAGCCTGTGTAACTGGGAGGAAAATGATCATGGTAACCTAGGAGGTACTTGTTTAAGGTGGCAGAGATGTCTGAGCTCAGTCCCCTGAAAGATTGCGGAGTTATGCCTATTAGCACTGATAATTACTGTGTTAGAAGAACAAGAAAGAATACTTAATTGTATTTGAATATGTATTATGTATTAGCAATCTATTTTATTTTAGTAAGTGGTATTATCCTAATAGAATACCTAATAGAATGCTATACTATGTATGCTTATACATATATATGTTTATATTACCTTCAGACTTGAGAAGTGCTATATATAGACTTTGAGGTTGAAAATATTTTTTTTTCCCACAGAAATTTGAAGATATAACTGCATTGTCTTTGAAGATCTATGTTGCTGTTGAAGATCTGTTGCCATTTTGGTTCCTGTTCTACTTAGAAGATTTCTTTCTTTTTTCTGAGAGCTTTTTTTTTTTTTTTTTTAGTTTCCAGTATTCAAAAATTTCAAAATAGTGTGCTTTGGGGAGTCTACCTTTTTGTTTGTTTGTTACTCACTTTATTGGACATTCACTGAGGACTTTTAATCTGGGAGTTTGTGTCTTTGATTTAAAACTGTGTCTTGTACTTCATGGTACATGATGGTTTTCTTCCATTTACTTTCTCTGTACTCTTTTTAGAAGAATTATTAGAAATGTATTGAAAAATTTTATTGATTTTATCTGTTATATATTTCTTATTTATGCCTTTTTGTTTATATTCTATGTGGTTTATTTTTAGTTCAAATGAAATTTTATTTCATTCATATTTTATCATTTTTTAACAAATATTTTATTCATTATTTTCAGAGAGAAGGGCAGGGAGGGAGCAGAGAGGGAGAGAGGCATCAATGTATGGTTGCCTTTCACCTGCCTCCAGCTACGGACAGGCTGGAGACCTGGCTTGCAACCTGTTATGTGCTCTGATTGGGAATCGAACCAGCAACCTTTGGGTTCACAGGCGGGCATCTATCCACTGAGCCACTAGGCAGGAGCCATATTTTATAATTTTTAAAGTAAGTATTTCCTACCCATTTAAAGCATCCATTTCTCTTGCATCTTCTGTCTTCTTCTTTTTGAGAGTACATTTATTAAAGCTGGAGAAAGGAAACAAAGGAAGGATTTAGAGTAGAAGGAGCAACAGGAGACAGCCTAGGTAGGGCTGCTGTCAACTCCCTGGAAAGTCCAAGAAAAAGTGACCTTGGAGGCAGGTTCTGAGGGTTGACCCAGGATGAGCTGCTGCTGCCCATTGCTCCCCTGGTTGTCGGTCTTGTGGGGACCCTTAGAGTTCGAAGATGTGTGCCTAAGGAAGAAAAAGTGGGGAAGGGAGAGGCGTGGGGATGCTCCTAGAAGGGAGAACATACCACCTCTTGTCTTATAGTCTGTGTAAGTTAATACCATTTTAAACATATTTACGGTTTTTTTTTTTTTTTTAAGATTTATTTATTATTTTTAGAGAAAGGCAGGGAGGAAGAGAGACATCAATGCATGGTTGCCCTCTACCTGCCCCCAGCTACGGATCTGGCCGGAGACCTGGCTTGCAACCTGGTTATGTGCCCTGGCTGGGGAATCGAACCAGCAAACCTTGGGTTCTCAGGCCAGCACCTTATCCATTGTACCACCAGGCAGGGCAGCAGGGTTTTTATAAAGAGAATAAACATAAATAATTAATCTGACACTTAGGGTAATGGGATTTTTATGAGTAAAGTTGAAAGTACAATACAATTAGAAATTATTTGTACTTGAAGCTTAGTGACAGGTAGGTATTTGCATCTAGGTAATTTCAGTATTTATATTGCTTAGTGCCATTAAGCCAGACATTTCTACAGCTAAGGGAAGAGCCACAGTAAAGCTGCGGACAATTTCTCTTTGTGTTATCTGGAACATCTGGTCTCACACCCTTCAGTGTGACATTAGTTATATACAAATAATACATATCAAGTTAAGAGAAGCAAGCAGCATTATACTCTAGCATTTAAAAACACAAGCTTTAAAGTCATAAAGAACTAAATTCAAACTCTCTGTTCCAGACTTGAGTTATGTTTCTTAATTTTTCTGAGCTATTGCTCCTCATCTGTAAAATGGGGATTAATTATTATCCCCAGTTCGTAGGCCTGTGGTAAGGATTAATTGAGATAATGTAAGTGATGTGTTTAGCATAGCATCAGATATGAGGTACTGAATGAGTGACAGTTGTTACTTTAATCATACATAATTACACATTAACAAAAGCGGTAACACCACACTTACCAGGAATGTCTACAATGAATCAAGGCATACACACACTCTTGAAATGAAGAAATGTAATAACTACATAAAATAGTACTTGCTTATGATCATAAATATTCATTTGTAGTGAAAGGATTTATCAGAAAAAAAAGAGCATTAAAAGATTTGTTCATATTTGTAGGTGTGCCAGTGGTTCTGAAGAGAAGCCTAAAAGCTCTTTCTAATAAGTTTTGGTTAATCATTTTTTGTTGATTTCCTTTTATTTTAATTTGTATTAAGCCTAGTTTTATTATTTATTCAATTAACAGAAGTAAGCATATGTTTTCTTGTAATTTAGATTGTTTCAACAAATTCTGAAAATGACTGTAACATAAAATTCAAGTAATTTATTGTATTAGGGTTCTCTAAGTATAACCAAACTAGAAGAATATATTATAATTATGTTTTAATATTTTTACTCACTTTAATCTCATATTTAAATAAATTTATGTTTAAACCACTATTTAAAGCATATCAGAGGAGAATATGTAGAATTCAGTTAATTACATTGGCCTTATGTCTTCACTGTTGAGATCATAACAAGGGTGAATATTTTAAAATGCTTTTCTAGAACATAAATAGGTAAACTATTTTAAAACCTTGATGGCTGTGTATATGTCTAAAAGTAATAAAATAAAAAACTCATAAAACTATGAAGAACGTAAGCCTTTATTGTGTGTGTGCTTGTATGTGGGCATTGTATAAAGTTTATACATTAATTCCTGAATAATACTCTATTCTATAAATATAATGTACCTTACTTATCCTTTTACCTGTTGATAGATGTTTGGATTGTTTTCACTCTTGGGTGTTGTTAACATAAGAACTTTCAAGCCTGTAGAGAATTTTTATTAAAATTTATTTGAGCCAAACAGAGAATACTCCTAGAGGCATCAGATTAATGCTTCTTTTATGCCTTTGGAATTAAGGAGGCAGGTATGAAAGAGTATATGAAGGTGGGAAAAAGCATTGTAGGGACTGGATTACAAGATATTTATGATTATATGCTCTTTTGAGAGTTGTCATGCTTCAGAAGGAGGGGCCAAAAAAAGGGCATTTCAAAGATATGTTAACCTAGATACACAAAAACAACTGACAGGTCTTGGTTAAGACAAAGATAAGCCTTTTAGTAAAGAAGTTATACACCTGAGGCATGACTACCTATCATCAATTGCTCAGTTAGGAATTTATGATCAGATCACCCTGTGCAGTTACTTTTCATAGAACCCCTTTTTGTCCATAGTATTATGAGTATTGATGCTATGAACATTTGTGTTGTATAGAAGTGTGTTTTCATTTCACTTGGGTAAATATGTAGGAGTGTAACTGCTGGGTCATGGAGTTGGTGTATATTTAATTTAATAAGGAGCTGCCAAACTGTTTTCTAAAGTTGCTATTCTATTCACACCCCTATCAGTAATGTGTGAGAACTGCAGGCCCACCACATCCTCCTCAGCATTTGGTTGTGTCAATATATATTTTTATTTTAGCCATTCTAGTGAATGAGAAATAGAATCCCAGTTTGGTTTGGGTCGGCATTTTCTTTATTACTAATTATGCTGAGTACCTTTCCATGTGATTATGAACCACAGACACATTTTCAAAAAAACTTAATTCTTTTGTCCACTTTTTGTTGATCTTTTTATACTTTTATAATTGTTTTATAAGAGTCTTTACATGTAAAGATTATAGATACAAGGGGTGAAAAATATTTTCTCCCAGTGTAGAGCTTGTCATTTATTTTCTTTATAGAGTGTTATTAGTTGAATTTTAATTTTAATGAGGTCTAATTTACCTGTTTTTTCTTTCATGTTAACACTTTGGGTGTCTTAAGAAAAGTCTGCCAAATTCAGGATTACTAAATTTTTCCCTGATGTAGTCTTTTTTTTTTTAATTTTTAAAAGATTATATTGAGTATTATTTTTAGAGAGAGGAGAAGGGACAGAGGCAGACAGGGAGAGAGACATCAATGTATGGAGGCTTCCTTTCACTTGCCTCCAGCTACAGACCCCTGGCTGGAGACCTGACTTGCAATCTGGTTATGTGCCCTGGCTGGGAATCAAACTAGTTACCTATGGGTTCACAGGCCGGCACCTTATTCACTGTGCCATCAGCCAGGGCCTTTTATGTATTCTTACAGAAATTTTATAATTTTAGCATTTATCTTTAGGTCTATGTTTTATTTTGCATTAATATTTGTTTATGGTATCATATAAAGGTTGAGGTTTGCTTTTCTGGTTGTTCCAGTAACACATGTTGAAACAGCTCTCTTTTTCTCATTAAATTTAACTTTTACTTTTGTCAAAAATTAAAAAAACAGCTCTTGACAGTGTGGCTCAGTTGGTTAGAACACTGTCTTGTAAACCAGAAGGTTGCAAATTTGATTCCTGGTCAGGTTATGTGCCTACGTTGCTGGTTTGGTCTTCAGTTGGGGTTCATATGAGAAGCAACCAATCAATGTTTCTTTCCCTTTTTCCCCTCCCCTCCCCTTTTCTAAAATCAATAAGCATGTCCTAGGGTGAGGATTAAAAAAATTAAATGACCATATAGACTTGGGACTATTCCATTTATTTGTCTATACTTATATCAATATTGTCTTGATTACTGTTGCCATAAAACTAACTGGAAATTAAGGTATTGTGAATCTTCCAAGTTTATTTTTTCCAAATTTTTTATTACTATTCTAGCTCTTTATCATGGAAATTTGAATTCTTTTGTCAATTTTCGCACACTAAAAAGCCTTGGGATTTTGATTTGGATTGCATTAATCTATTGATCAATTTATGGAGAGTTGATATGTTAACATTATTGAGTCTGCCGATCCTTGAACATGGCATAAATCCATTTATTTAGGACTTCTTTTATTTCTTTCATCAATGATTCATTTATTTTTATCTTAGAGCTCTTTCATATCTTTTGTTGATTTTATTTCTAAGTATCTTATGGTTTTTGATGCTATTGTAAGTAAAATTGCTTTGTAAAATTATTTTTCCAAATGCCTTTTCTGCTCATATGTAGAAAAAAGTGTTTAAAATAACAATTTTATATTTTGAAAAGGTGGTGGCGTCGGTGGAAGGTGAAATTGCCTCCTTCCAAGAACGCATCAAATGCACACCTATATTTAGAGAAATGCCTCCTGAGAGGCAAATGCGAGCCAATTGAATATCTTCTGTACAACAAGCAAGAAAGAGAGAGCTCATAGAGAAGGTCAGGAAATTATGAGAGCTTGTTGGTTGGAGCTGAGGAAACAATTTAGGACTGGACAAATGTGTTAGTACCATTGTAGAAGGCTCTGGGCACTTGGATAGCAAGGAGAAGCTCTAACCAGGTTCTTTGGCTGACCAGCAGAGCCAAGGCACTGTACCTCCAGCTACCCTCTTAGAACCAGACACATCAGAAAGAGATGGGCACCGTAGGGCGAATGTACAGGGCCACTTCACATGGAGATTGGCCCAGTGGGTATGGCAGGCAATGCTGTGCACACCCGCTGTGCTGCATGTGAGGCATCCTTATTCAGAAAGAGTGCCAAACCACCAAAACACTTTAGTACCTAAATGCAGAGCTGCCTCATCAAGAGAAAGTGAAACTAGCAAAGCATTGAACTATACATACACAGGGCTAGTCTGTGTGAACTTAGGGAGGCTGTCCTGCCTGGAAAGAGTATGTAACTAGCCAGTGCAGTGGTACAAGCACACAAGCCTATCCCATGTGAAGAATGTGCGGAACTAACCAAGTGTGTACAGAGCTGCCCTGTGTGGAGTTAGTGGGGCACTGCTTCATTTGCACGTGGGGAGCCTGCCTGGTGAAGGCGTGTGACTAGAGAAATATGGTTGTGACTGGATGCAGGGCTGCCCTGCACCCCAGGTGACTAGAGACAGTGCAGAGATCATGGAGCACTGCTTTGTGTTCACTCGGAGATGTTCCTCCCGATGTGGCTCAGGGCAACAGACAAACAACAGTGCCCACTGACACACACCAGGCAGCTCCATAAATGGAGCTGTTTAGATCAAAAGACAAGGAGGCGCTCTGGAACCCACTTGTTCAGGCCAGGCGGCCCACCAGACACTGCTTATGCCTGCCCTGGCTACAGCTAGCCTGTCATGATTATCTGGCACAGCGTCTACACAAAGCCAGTTTTTCAAGACTGGGAGAGAGAGCTATTTCGTCTAACTCATAAGAACAAAGAAAGGTAAACAAAATGGAGAGACAGACGAATATGCACCAAATGAGGGGATAAGAAACACCTCCAAAGAAAGACTCCAATGAAATGGTGGTAAGTAATTTGGTAAAGAATTGAGAACCCTCATTGGTGTGGCTCAGTTAAACATTGTACCTGAAAGCAGAAGGTTGCTGGTTCAATTCCCAGTCAGTGCACATACTTGGATTGCAGTTTGGTTCCTGGGTGAGGTGCATACAAGAGGCAACTGATCAATGTTACTCTCTCACATCAGCGTTTTCCCCCCTCTCCTTCTCCCTCTCTATCCCTCTGTCTACAAATAAATAAATAAAAATCTTAAAAAGGGAATTGAGAGTAACAGTTATAAGGATGCTCAACAAACCAGAGTAAAATAGAGAAATTCAGCACTTTAACAGAATTTAAAAATGTAATAAAGAAGCAATCAGAAATGAAGGATACAATAACTGAAAAGGATGCACTAGAAGAGGATTAGTTAATACAGAAGAACAGACTAATGACTGACTAATGCAAATCATTTAATTAGAACAGAAAAAATTTAAATTATTAAAAAAATGAGGATTATATAAGGAAACACTATAACTTTAACTTCATATTATAGGGATTAAAGAGAAAGAAAAGGGAAAGGGTCAGAAAGGATACCTGGGGAAGGAAAGGGATATCCAGGTCCAGGAAGCACAGAAATTCAAACAAGATGAACCCAAAGTGGCCCATACCAAGCTATATTGTGATTAAATGGCAAAAATTAAGGATAAAGGGATAATTTTGAAGGAAGCAAGGAGGAAAACCACAAGTTACATACCCCACTAGGCTATAAGCTGATTTCTCAGAAGGAACTTTGCATGACAGAAAGGAGTGGTGGGAAATATTTAAAGTGCTGAGAATAAAGAACTACTTAGGGTAGTGATAACATTGTAAGGTATATAAATGTGAAATCACTTAACTGTACACATGAAACTAATATATATTTTGTACCAATTATGCTTACATTTTAGAAATTAATAATTTTTTTATTCTGAGACATCACTAAATTTATTTATTAGATTTTGTTAGGAATTGGGTTGAATATTCCTTAAGTTTCTCGGTATTGTCTGTGAATAGAAAGCTTACTTCTTTCTTTCCATTCTTCATGCCTTGTATTTTTCTTTCTTAACCTTATTGTAGAACCTAGGAAATTATTGGTGAGAGCAGAATATATCAGTTCCATTCTCAAAGCCCTTAAATGGACCTTCATAGAACTCAGGAAAAAATACAAAGTCCTTGCCATAGCCCTTGGAAAGGGTCGTGTGCTCTGGCCCTTGTTACACTTTCTAACCTCTGATGCATTAGCAGGTGTGTCTTGATTTGTAATTACTAATTTATTTACTTTTTCATGTACCTGTTACATTCAACTAGCAGAAAGCTAGTTTGTCTCCCAAAGGCTTTTTGAGTTTTTGAGTTGTTCATTTGGCTAGTTCTTTCCTTGTCACTGGATATAAATTTTGACAGCAATCATAACTCTTAAATAATAAAAGGCCCTGTGATCCTACTAAGGACCACAAAACACAGACTCAGGTTAGTGTCATTAGCACTCCTTACACACAGCCACTACTCACCTCCTCTGCTGAGTGGCAGCTGGTCCTGACCCCAACAGGAATGGGAGGTTCTATTGGGAAAAGAGGGAGCATGAAGGACAATGGGAGTGGTCTAGTCTTACCTGCTCATGCAGGGATGAGAGAGCACCATCATTCCTTCTGGGCCTGGCAGGTGTTTAGTGTTTTGGTACTTTTTTTGATTCTTCAGCTCCTCTTCCTGGAAACACCCCTACATAACAGTGATGAGGCTGAGACATGGGAGACTGGGATATGTATGCCCAAGGTTGGATCCTGTACTTATAAAATATTTTTGGCCTTTTGTTCATCACAGGTTCTTTTGCATTAATTCCAATATTTTTGAAATATTGCATTCAGTATTATTTAATTATTGAGATTTGTGTCTTTTGATGTCCCCTTAAATTTTGTTTCTGAGATGACTACTTGTATCACCTTGTCCCAATCCTGATTCTCTGTACTTCTGTGACATAGAAAATGCACTTTTTTCTCTTGCTGGCCACACAAGAGAAAATGTACCTCAGCATCTCTTCTTCTTTTTATGTTTATGCCACATAAAATTCATCTTTCAGATCTTATCACCCTGTTACATTGCCTTCTAAAGTGGAATTTAGAAGAGCTTCTGGACAACTTTCTCACCTTGGGCCCAAGTATGATGCCCAGAACAGTCTTATGTTTCCTTTACAGGACAGATTCTGGGTGAACAAAAAATCTTGATACAGGTTCAGTTCAGTTTGGTTCTTTAGTTTGCAGTTAGACATCAGTCCATTGTGTCCAAAAGGCTGAGGTAATGGACAGGGATAGGAAGCCCCTTTTCCTTTTTGTCTGGGTAACTCATAGCATAATTTTTTTTAATGCAACCTTTTCAAGAAATCTTTTCCCAATCTCCAACTCAATGACCTCCACTGTGAATGAAGGGTTTCAAGGGAGATGGGTCTTTGGCTAAATTATTTATTAATTCAGCCTGTGTTCTGATACATCCTGTGGAATGCAGTATTTAGTTTATATATTGATGTCATGTTTGAAACTTCCAATCTGCTACCCAGTTATTCCTTGACTTCCCTATGAATCATAAACTCATGAAGACAGGGATCATTTCTGTTTTGATTACTCTCATATCTTTTGCAGCATGCACAGTGCCTGGAAAATTTCAGACACTCCACAAAATTCTGTTGATGGAATAGAGGGGATGAACTCTTTCACCAGAACTCTTCTAAAGCATATGTAAAAAGAATAATCTTTTTGGTATATTTTATTATTTGTCAGTAACAATATGTATCCTTTGTAATACAGATGATGACTTATGAATGCAGAGTTGATTATGAAAGATGTTGGGGACAAAGTAAGATGAGTGAGATTTAGCAAAAATCAGCTAGAGACATTTAATGAGAAAGTGAAGACTTGTTTATATTCTCAGAGTCAGAATATGAAACCTTTCAGAAAAATGCCATGAAATTGGCTAGTGGCAGGTTTTCACTACACCCTGTAATAGCCTCTACACCTTTCTATCCTGAAACGATAAACCTTACTCTGTGGATTTACTTGGATGGAAACCAATCAGGCAACTGTACAAATACTACAAACACCTGCATGTAGGAAAAATTTAACAGAGCCAGCTCCAAATAGTTCTTTTAGTTTATCTCGAAGGATGTTCCCAACTAATCCTCTCTTAGGGACATGGATAAACACTCTGAAGCTAATACAGTCTTAACATACATTTAAAATAATGCAGAAGAGAAATTTCAGAGCATACAATATTTTGTTACATTTGTATTTCTATTCCCATTTGGAAGTCTCATTGTTGAAAAGAAAACATTTTCTTATTATTTTTCTGAAGAGGCCAGTCACCTTAGTGTTACACACTATGGGAGATCGTTTTTACTTTTTCCTCCTTCAAGCAGCTTGGAAAACCTAGATGCTAAGCTATGAACGAGGTTTCCACAAAGCACCTGGCTTCTTGGCAGATTTCAGGTAGCTGGACTGGTAGCTGTCTTTCCATTTGAATTTGTAAAAGTTGATTGTAGATTGGAAATGTACTTATTATTTAAATACCTTAACTTTTTTCAAATACAATATTATATTAGTTTCAGGTGTACAACCCAGTGATTAGACATTTATATTACTCAAAAAGTGATCAGCCTGATAAATGTAGTGTCCACCAGGAACTATACATGGTTATTAAACTTTCATTGACTTATCTCCAATGCTGTACCACTCTGCAATCACCAATATATACTTCTAAATTTCTTTATCTTTTTCATTCACCCCCTAAATCCCTCCCATTTGGCAAAGGTCTAAATGATCTCTACATGTGTCTGTTTCTGTTCTGCTTCTTCATTTATTGTTTTTCAGATTCCACACATAAGTGAAATCACTTGGCATTTGCCTTTGTCTGACTTTTTTCACTCAGCCCAGTATCCTCTAGGTTCATCCACATTGTTGTGAATGACAATATTTCATTCCTTTTTTATGGCTGAGTCATATTCCATGAACCATTTCCTTTTTATCCACTCACCTGCTGATAGACACTTAGGTTGCTTCCATAATGTTGTCTATTGTAAATAATGCCGTAATGAACATATGGGTGCTTTTATCTTTGATTTTATCTTTGATTTAGTGCCTTGTGTTTCTTCAGATAAATGCCCAGGAGTGGAATGCTGGGTCCTTCTTTGTCTCTTTTGTCATTTGTCTCAAATAAGGTTTGCTACCCCAGCTTTTTTTTTTTTTTTGATTTGTTCCCATTTTCATGAAAGATTTTCCATCCCTTTACTTTCAGTCTGTCTTTCCATCTGAAATGAGTCTCTTGTAGACAGCATATGTAAGGATTTTTTTGCTTTGTTATCCATTCAGCTATCATATACTTTTTGATCATTACACTTATTCCATTTGCCTTTAAAGTAATTATTGAAGGATATGTATCTATTGCCAATTTATTATTTATATTTTTATCTTTTTTCTTCTTCATCTTAAAGATTTACAACTTTATCAAGATACATGCATTTCATATACAAAATTCACCTATTTAAAGTGTACAGTTCAAAAGCATTTTTGTATGTTCAAGAGTTGCGAAAACACCACTATGATCTAATTTAAGAACATTTTAAAACTCCAAAAGACACACAATATCTACTCCAGCTAGTGTGGCTCAGTTGGTCGGGTGTCATAGTCCTGTAAACCAAAAGGTTCCTGGTTCGATTCCTGGTCAAGGCACATGCCTGGGCTGCAGGTTTGGCTCCCGTCATTGTACTGTATGGAAGGCAACTAATCAATGTTTCTCTTCCTCCCTTTCTTCCTTCCTCCCTCACTCTCTAAAATTAAAGATGAAAACATTAGCTGGAGGCAGGTGAAAGGTAACCATACGTTGATGTCCCTCTCCCTCTCTGCCTATCTCTCTTCCCCTCTCTCTAAAAATAAAAATAATAAAATATTTTTTATAAATTAAAGAAAAGAAATACCGTATCCATTGGCAGTCATTTCTCACTCCTGCTGCTTTCCTTCCCACACCCCATTCTTCTTCCAGACAACTCCTAATCATTCTATCTCTGTGGATACCTATTCTGGATATTTCTTATGAATGGAAACATGCAGCATGGCTTCCTTCACTTAACATAATGTGTTTAAGTTTCATGCATGTTGTGGCATGTATCAATACTTTATAATAATAATTATATTATATTATTATATATGTTATATAATAATAATAAATTATTTTACACTTAAAACAGTTCAAATAGTTTCTCTTCTTTTTGTAATGTTGTTATATATCAGTTTTGTCTCAAACTCATAATAAAGTTCAAAATGATTTAAGTAATACCTTTACTTTAATGATGAAACAAAGTATACTAACATGTGTTACCGAATATCAAAACATTACTATTTTACCATTAAAATGGGTAATTATAGACAGAGAATAAATGTGTCACCTTCCACCACTAATGGCCTTCTATTTTTCATACTCTGAGTTTTCTCATCTAATACTCTCTTCAAAATTATTATATGAGGTTTGTCCAGAAAAGGCCCAGTCATTGTTAATATAATGAGAACAGTTTGCATGACATTGATATAGCCTGGCAGGCAAAGAGAGTGGACTAGAGTGTGCATGTGTGGACAATGATGACTTCACTAGGATAGTCAGCAGGGATGGTAGATGCTGCTGAGTGAGCGTGTGTACTGAGTGGCCATCGCACTCAAAATGACTGAGAATGAATTTACATCAACTTTTGTGTTAAATTGAAACATTCCTCCACAGAAACTATTTGGATGATTCATAACGCTTTCGGGGATGATGCAATGAGTGTAGCAGAAATAAAAGTGTGGCACAAATGCTTCAAAGAGGATCAAGAATATATTGAAAGTGACCTACTTTCTGAAAGTTCAGCAACAAGCAGAATACCTGAGGTTGTTCAAAGTATATGGGCTGCAATCAACAAAGATCAGTGACTGACAGTGAGAGAACTAGAAGCTGACCTGGGGATTCCAAAAACTACTGTGTCCGAGATTTTGATGCAGGATCTTGGTATGAAACATGGCATGGTAAAATTCATTCTGCAAGTTCTGCTAACAGAGCAGAGGGAACATTGTGCTGCAGTCGCTAATGACTTGATTCAAACTGTTACCAATGAACCAGGTTTCCTCAGGAAGGTCATTACTTTGAAGGGAATGGAGGCATCATTGTCCTATGAACATTGTTTCTTGAATCTTCTTCAATAAATGTCTCTATTTTACAAATGACATGGATGGATACTTTATGGACTGGCCTCATATTAGTAAGATCACAGACAAGACATAATTTTGTGAGTAAAAGAGCTAATATATTTTTATTTTTTCTCTCCATAACAAAAATTAGCCTTGTGATGGGGAAAAATGGAAAAGCATACGTAATCTATTTACATTGGATGAATTAGGAAGCACAGAAAATTCCATTAATTTGTTGTAGCACACAATTCAAATATCAATTGATAAAATCTAGTGTTCAGTTACTCTGAGCGCTTATTCATCCCGATGCTCTCATGGAATTAGTTTTGTATAAAATTAACTTAGTGTTGGATGATAAAATGCAAACTTAAAAATAAACTGTAACAAAGACGTTATAAAATACCAGATGCTCTTTTCAATATTTGGTTCAGAAATGAATACATGTCAGTCAAGGCCAGAAGAAATTTTCTCCAGCTACAACAGATTCGTCCAGCTGCATTCCAATAGATGCTTCTGGCACATGTATTATTTTCTATTTGAATACAATCATTTTTTGGTTTGTCCCTACAATGTAGGGTTATGACGAAGAATCAGACTTTCAGTCTTTCCCAGATTTAATGAGTTCTCAAATGTATTTTAAAGTCAGGTTGACAGTAACACCAGCTCCGGAACCCAGAGTCACATTCTAAAAATAGCAAAACCTAGGAGTGTTTTCTATACAGTGGAAGACTGATTGCCTTGATGACCAAATATGTCACACCTCTCTTGGAGCCACACTGATTGCTGTTTGATTGCTGCGTCTCCTCACACTGGTGTGGGCTTGGACAGGTGACTTGGTTTGGCCAATAGGATGTGATCTAAGAAGGATCTAGATAAAGCACTTGAGCATTTTTACTGATACTCTTCCTTCTGCTGTCACCTTGAGAACTTGACTTTATGACTAGGTAGTTTGCTGGAGGATGAAAAACATGTGGGAAAAGGCCACGTAGATACATTTCACCCAGCCAAGATTGAACATGACAGCTCACCAATAAATATATGAGGGAGCTAGCTCATTCAAGTCTTAAAGTTCCCAGCCAAGCTCAACCTAAATTTCTGCCCCATGGAATCATGGGCTTCATAGATATTTATTGCTGTTTGTTATTAAGTTGTTGTGGTCATTTATAATGTAGCGTTATTGTGCCAATGGTTAATTGATACATACGTGGATTCTCAAAAAATGTTGTCAGACTTATTATTAATATTCTCACCAGAATATCTTCTAGTCTGCTAGTAATGGAAGTAGAAATTGAAGGGAGATATTTCATAAGTAGTAAATCTAGTTTATCTATTATCACTAATGGATGATATGTTAAACTGGTGAGAATTTCCCCAGGTAATTGCAACTTACTACTTAAAAGAGATAAAACATATTTACTAATTTAACTATTTAGAAACAAACCTTTATGTAATAGCTAGATCTTAGCCTAGATTGTTTTAAAGGAAATACTTTTTAAAAGTTAATGTTTATGGTTATGTTCATCATCAAAATAATGTATGATCATTATGGAAAATTGTATTTGGAAGAATAAAAGAAAGACAATCATCTTTAGCACTAACACTCAGAGTTAATAGATAATTGTTAATATTTCATATATTTTAACATATTTCTTTTTGTTCTATTTTTTTGCATATACAATATGTAATTCATTTAATATAACTGTGACTATATTATTTGCAAAATTTTGTAAAACATGTTTTTTTGCTTTAAGTTTTTACAAATTGTAAATAACTACTCCTATAATGGTGGTTTATCCCAGCTTGAAAGTAGATATAATTTATACAAGTATGCTACTCTCATTGTCTATATAGTTTTCATGTTTTATTGCTGTCATAAATAACATATTGCTGAACATTGATGTGTCTACAGCTTTTTCCATATAAGGATTGTTCATTTAAAATAGAATCCCAGAAGCAGAATTACTGAGTCAAAGGGTATAACATTCTAAAGCTCCAGATATATGCCATGACATTATTTTTCCAAATTTATATCTTTTAAAACCAAATTAAATAAAAATAAATTAATCTTACTTTATAGTCATTATTTTGGATATCCAACTTTGCACTGTAACACTAGGATTGGTTTCAGGAAGGCTGTTTCTTCTTTCTTAAATGGCAGTTTTAGTTTCTTTTTTTACTGTTTTCTGGTTTTTTGTTTGTTTGTTTGTTTGTTTCTTCCTTCAGACCTGAAATGGTAAAAATGGTAATGCACAGTTTTGGGAAAATAGCTTCTGAAGCAGTGGGAACTCACATGTGCTATTGATTAGAATATTAAGGGCTATATTTTGAAAATAGTCTTATAGATTGCATGTTTATGTCCCTCCTCAAATTTTAATATGATGGCATTTTGGGGTGGGACCACGGGGGAGTGTTGAGGTCACGAGGGTAGAGACCTAATGAATGAATGAATGGCACTAGTGGCCTTATAAAAAAGATAGAAGAAGGTACCCCAAGAAACAAAACCTCCCTTACCCCTTCTCCCCTATGCAAGGACAACAAACCTCCTGGCACCTCATCTTAGATTCCCCAGTCTTCAAAACTGTGATAAATTAATGCTTGTGATTTTAAGCCATTCAGTCATAGCAGCCTGAACAGAGTAAGAGAAAGGCCTTTCTTAAGTAAGTCTTCTGAGCCTTAAAAACATGCTTGTCATTTGAACCAGAAATCTCCACTTCTAGTGCTTTATAGTATGCTTATATTCATGCATTATACTAAGAAAATAATAATAAATATGGAAGGAAAACTTCATCTTCAAGGATGTTTATGAAATAATAATAATAATAATAATTAGATGAAGGTAGACCAAATAAAGCATGGTGCCACTATACAATGGGATACTACAGTTATTAAAAATTATGTAGAAGAAAATGTAATAACAAGGAGAAAATTAAGGATACATTAATTAAAAATAAATGTTACAAAACTATGTATACAGCTAGGTACCAATATTAATTTTTTAATTTGCATGCAGTTACCTGAAAAAACCGAGACTTTATAGTATAATATAAACAGTATTCTATATGATAATATTATGGATTATTTGTAGACTCCTATTGGTTTTTCTAAGCTTTCTCCTTGCATGATCTAAAGTAAGAGTAAATGGATGTTGTATTAGGGGTTAGAGTAGTCACCTAAGGGTAAAGTACATGAGTTCTATTGCATAAATTTTATGGCATATATTAATAGATAGGCTTCCCAGATTTTCTTTATTCCCTTCCTCATCCTAGATTTGTATTGAAGTTGACAGATACATTACCTCCAAATAGCTCCACTATTACTCTTGGGTGATTATACATAGAATATTTCTCTTGATGTTTTCCACTGACCCTCTGTAGTTCAATAGATGTGCCATTTATAAGACAAGCTTTATTACTATTCATCATCTGATAAGATGACTATTTGAGATATAAAATTTATTAAGTGTCTCAAACTTAATGCTCTCAAGGGCCAAGAAGGTTGTGCAAAATAAGTAAAGCAGATTAACCAACAGTCAGGAGCACAGGGAACAGCTGCTCATCATCAACTGACTACGGACATACCTAATAGATATTGTGGGTTTGGTCCACTGCAATAAAGCAAGGATCTCAATAAATTAATGTGAATTGTAAACTTTTTCTGGTGGAGGATCTTGCCTTCACTTTATAAGAACTACAACATATAGGAAGCTCAATAAAGCAAAACACAATAAAATGAGGTATGCTTGTATTGTTGAAAAGCAGCATTGGCCTTGTGGTGTCAGCTCTAATGATTTTTTCAAGGGATGTTATGAATCCAATTTTTAAAGCTTTCTCTCTGTTTTTATATCACAGCTATTGCAAACATGTTAAAACTTTACAAGGCAGAGAAACATGGCTGCAATTTGCATTTGTCCTATGAGAACAGTTTCTGATTTCTGACATGCAGACATGCCAGCTTTCCAGATTTGTGGCACCTCAAGTAAATAATTCTGATATAAAGACCAATAATTTTGCAGTGAACATTTATTAAGTAGACACCTCAGCATAATAGAATCGCAGTTGTAAAGGTGAATGAGCTGACAAATAAAGAAGCCAGTATTTTTCAGTTTATAACCAGATTCTTTAAGTGAATCATTTTAGTTTACTTACATAGATACTTTATATAAGAACAGTGTCAAAATTTTTAACCTCAATGTCTATAATTGTCCACCTCCTTAAAAAATGGATATTCTAAAGGACTCCAGGGAAGAAAGAGTTTAGTAAGCCAAGCAAAGGATAGGCTGATGAAGGATTACTGAGTATAAGGCTAGGGTAGTATGAGCCTGTGTTCCGGAACAGAGGTATCTCTCTGCAGTGATGCCTAAGGTTGACAAGGACACACAAACTTGGACCCAGGAAGTCCAAGTTACTGGGTTCTGGTTATTTATAGGAGTTGTAAAGTAATGAAGGGTGATAAATACCTGGAAACTTTGAGGCTTTTGGGAAGTTATGGCTCCTTTTATAGTGCGATTCTATGGAAAGTTGAGTCCAGGTGCAAATCCCTACATTGGAGAAAGGGTGTTGGGATGAACCTTATTTAGGTTCCTCCAAAAGAAGGGGCTGGATTTCATTATTAAGCAACTCAGCCTGGCATCCAGGGTGACTTGGGAACAATTCTAATTGTATCATGCTTATATTCCTCATTACAGCTATAGCAGAACTAGACTCTATTGCAATTTAAGAAAAATGAAATGCCAACTATTGTTGTAAGTGGCTAGGATGTCTGTGAAGCAAATTTAGTCAGCACTTGGATAATTCTGTTACTAAATGTGGTCCAGAGACCATACTTTAAAAAACCTTAGTGCATGCATGTGTGTGTGTGTGTGTGTGTGTGTGTGTGTGTAATATATGTATTACATTATAAAATTAAAACAGCCCTGGCTGGTGTGGCTCTGTGGATTGATTGCCAGCCTGCGAACCAAATGGCTGTGGGTTCAATTCCTAGTCAGGGCACATGGCTGGGTTGTGGACCAGGTCCCAGGCTGGGGAGATGCAGGAGACAACCACACATTAATGTTTCTCTCCCTCTTTTCCTCCCTCCCTTCCCCTCTGTCTAAAAATAAATAAAAAAAATTTTTTTAAAACATCAACAATACATGCTGTTCTAAGATCTTGCCACTTTCTAAAGCCTAACCGCCCTTTCCTTGATTCTGAGCGGGACTGTGACTTGCTCATAATGAAAGGAATGTAGCGGAAGTGGCTGCATGGCTCCTGATGCTTGGTAATAAAAGACAACATGGTTTTGACTCTGGGAGCTCAAACCCTGATGCTGATGTAGAAGTCTCCATGGAAGGGTTGCCACTGCCCCCAGGGGGCCATGCTGTGAAAGCTCCAACCAGTCCATTTGGGGAGGCCACATGGAGAATCTCTGTAGCTAAAGGAAGAGAAGCTCTGCCTGCCCCAAGCTACTCCATTTCCGGCCACCATCTGACCATACCTGCAGGAGCCCCTGAGCTAGGAATAGCCAGCGAAACCCATTCTTCCCAAACTTCTGACCCAGAGAAACTCTGAGGGAAGATCCAATCATTGTCGGTACTTTAAACCACTAAGTTATAGAATAACCTGTTAAGCAGTGATACAATAGAAATCACTCTTATCAGCCCTTTCTTCAAAGATAATCTTGAAAAGGGACGAAGTTCTGATTTAAATGAGATGGTGGTCTCATTGGTACCTCCCAAATTTGTCATATATGCATGCCACTGCAGAAGGAATGTGGCTTGGATTCCATTTCCCATCCTCCTAATTTTCACTTGGGAAAGTTGAAATAAGATAATTGTTAAGAGAGACAGCTCTGAAGTTACTCTGCCCGGATTGAAACAACCCCATTACTTCCTGGTCACGTGATTTTTAAGTGTGTTTAATGAAACACCTCCCCACCATTGAATGTAGTTCATCAAAATGTGAAAAGCAGACACCGGACAAATTTAGATGTGCGAGACACTGGGAAAAGCATCTAGGAAGGATAAAAGGAACAAGGAGCAAAAATAGGTATGTTGAAACTTCTGACCACAATGCAACTCTAACACCCATGAATGGAGAATAGGAGAAAGTGGTGTAGGAAGAATCTCACCCTACAGTGCAGTTCTGAGAAAGTCTTGGTTAAACTGATGGAGAGTCACCACTCAAATATTTCCCATTAGTGAAATCCCATGTTGGACAAAAATATCATGGCTCTAGTACCCACACTGTGCTCAGTCATTACCTGGAAGCAGCTCAGGAAGAGTGTGGTCTTGGAGTGAATGCTATTGTAGATTTCCGAATGTATGGAAGCTGGAGGCTGTCAGCTAACTAGACTCCTTATGGCAGATTCTTTCTGGAAGGGAGACTTCTTGAGAGTAGTGCATGCTGCTATACATATGAGGTTTATCCAGAAGGTATCCAGCCATGTAATAGGAAAAATAGAGACATTTATTGAAGAAGATACAAGATGCGAGAAACATTCTGCATAGGACAATGATGTCTCAGTCCCCTTCCAAGAAGGTACCTTGCTTGGGACATCACACACTTTTCCCCATCACCATCAGCTGCTCCATCATATTCTCCTAAATTTCATCAATAGCCCAAAATTTCTTCCCTTTCAAAGGGGATTTTAGTTTTGGGAAAAGCCAGACATTGCAAGGTGCCAAATCTGGGCTCTATTTTCACTCTTTTCCCTTTCTCTGTTTCCTCTGCCTCTACTTTGTCTTCATCTAGCACTGGTCCTTATATTAAGTTTGTCTATTGGTGACAAAAGGACAAAATGATCACTTTTTTTATCTGCCATTTTATTTGCCACCAAGTAGATATAAAAGCTATAAAATGATTTCATTCAAACTACTATTGAATGCAATCTATTTGAAGGCAGAAGTGAAGCAATGAAAAATAAAACAACCCAATTAACTGATAGTCTTTCAGGACTACAGGAGATATATTTCATTTTTGAATTGCTATATTAGTTACAAGTAGTCCTGTGCCAAATACAGTGCTCTGCTCATGGTGGTATGTCATGATTATGTATTGAATGAGAAGAGGCATATAAAATCCTGTTTATCTAAGTGAGTTTATTATACATTTTTGAAACTTATTGTTTGTGGAGTTATTCTCAACTCTAGCTGGGGAGCATTTGAAATATATGACAATGACCCACTCCGGAGTAACTCAAAATCTTTGTTGGCAGAGCTTACACATGGGCATTTAAAACAATCTCTGAAGGTACTAAAATGTAGGAAGACTTAAGAACCAACAGTCTACAGAGGGATTTATTAGGAGTATGTACCTTGTGGTATTCATATTTGCTTATCCCTCACTGGGCTGCTCCAAATGGCAGAACGAAAGGCAGGAACTTCTCCTATGATAAGATAGAGAGATGGCCATGACATGCATGCAATTAATTTTTACATTTTTTAAAATTAAAAATGAATGCCTCATGGCTTAATACTCCAAAATATATTCTGTTTTCTTCAATGTGAAATATGTTTGTACATACTCTATTCAAGTCGAAGAGGCTTGCAGAATGTATCATGAAAATCTTACAGCTTCTTGTCCTCCAGAGTACCACCTCATTTTGCACAGCTCTAGGACTGAGTTCAAGGGCTCAAGGGTGATTATCAGACACACGCAGGTACAAAACTCATCTCCACCACTTTGGTTGCGTATCCTAAGCAAACCTCTTCACCTTTCCAAGCCTTCGTTTTATTGTGAGAATTAAATACAATGGTGCACTTAGATAATAAGTCTGGTAAGTAAGTTTTCACCTATGTTTATGTCATAATGTTTTGATTAAGGAGCACATGTTTTTATTCTGTGTTGTTGCTGGAACTGGGGAGAACTAGTGCCATTACATGCCTAATTTTGTGAAGTGTTCTGAAAGACTTGGGATGGTCAAGGGAGGCAGAGATAATGCAACCAAGGCTGGAGGAAAGAGAAAAGCAGAATCTTGGTCATTTCTTCCTCCGTGCTCTTGAATGTATAGCTTGGGGGGCCTTTGTAGTTACAGGATAGGTTTGGAGTAAGATGTACTAAGAAGGGAAAACAGCAATTCTAAACTTGGTTATGTCCTTAGTCCTGCCACTTTAGGGAGCTTCCATGAGGCTATGTTTAACTCCCTCCAGGGAATCCCAACCCAGAGGATTTTCCATTGAGATTAAACTCTAAACAGATTTCAAGTTGCAAGACCTACCTAAATGTAAATGAGGATGATAGGCACTGAGAACCCAAATGTGCTGATTTAGGTTTATGAAGCTCAAGTCATTTGACCTGGCAGCACTGGTGTGAGATGAGGTGGAACTTAAATGTGCAAAGTGGTTATTTTCCAGGCATCTGCCTTTTGGAGTCAGACTTTCCTGATGAGGAGAGTATTGCTAGTCCCTTTTCTGTGGACAAAGTATTTGGACCATGGCTGACAATAAGGAACAATAATAATGCTTATAAAATGTCACCTGACATTTGTGTTGCACGCCGCATTGAACAATGTAGTCTCATATCCACTATTGCATTTAATCCTTGAACCAATTCAGTGAACTAGTAAGATTAACATAGCCCAAGATTAGGCATATCCTTAAAGGACCTATGGTCACTAACATCAATTTAGAATGTGTGCTCCTGTGCTTGCACATACAATGACCTCCTTTCTGTTTGCAATGTATATGCTTTGTTATTTAAATTTTACTTTTTAATATTCCACTTGCCTTTAAAAAATCTTCCTATTCTCTGACCTTTTACATCTTGTTCTAATATCTTGCTAGCATCAGCACAACTAATTATTGAGAAGAAATGCACACTTGCTACTGAACGCATCCCTGAATTTCTGTTGGAAATGCTCCCAATCTCAGACTTGCCTTCCTTTCTTCCTTCCTTCCTTCCTTCCTTCCTTCCTTCCTTCCTTCCTTCTTTCCTTCCTTTGCTAGGAAAAAGTATGTGTGTGTGTGTGTGTGTGTGTGTGTGTGTGTGTGTATACCAGAGAAGGGTAGAAATTAAGAGTAAGAAAGATGAATTGAATAAAGAAAACCTTAAAATTTCAAAATACATCCTTTAGAGGTTAAAGTCAGGATCTAGATGAGTGTGCAATTACACTCTTGATTTTATGGGACATATTTCTTTTGGCAAGACAATGCTATCAGGATTGGATTGTGTCATTTGAAGTATTTCACTGTATATAGTGACAACTAAAATTAGTGATAACTAAATTCTTTTAGTAATTTTATGTTTAGAAAATGCATTCTCTTCCTAGATTTGTTAATGTTTTTCAGGTGAATTAATATTCTCAAATATGAGTGTGATAAATATTGACTGCAATTATGATCCTTTCCCTAAATGATTCTGCCTTGTATTTCAAGATCTTTATTTTGCCAGATGGTATTGAGATCACTAATACAGCAATCAGGAGTTCCCATTTATGTAGAAATGTAACGATCAGGGATGGGTGTTAACAGAGTGAGAATTATTTTTTATACTTGAGAATTTTAGGTTTCTTAGTGGGATGTGTATCATTTATATATGCTAGGATATGAAAGTCTTTTAAATAAAAATAAATTAGACACATACCTGTCCTATGTTGATATCATCATCATCATCATCATCATCATCATGAATTTAATGGATATGAATGTTTCAGAATACTGCATAACATATGGCAGAAACATAAACCTATTTGTATGACACTTTTTCATTTGATTTAGGCTAAATTTACTAAATATTTTGATAGAGGATAGGCCATTTAATGTTGTGCTTAAAACCTTAGACTCTGGAATCAGATAGAACTGAATTTGAATATTTTTTCAGATACCAGCTAAGCTTTTTAGACGTCAGACCCAGTTTTCTTATCTGTACAATGGGGACCAAATTAGTAACTAACAGGGTTGCTAATAAAGTAAGATATGAAATGATTTGCACAGTATTTATCATAAATCAGCATTTAGTGGATGTTGGTATATTATTACTTACTAATAGTAATGTTAATCAGTTGCATTTATGAATATTTGGTATATCTCATCCATTATGAAACATGTTTTTTTCTCATAGTTACCTAAAAGAATTTTTTTCTGTGTTTATAAATTTATTCATTTATTACATACTTAATGAGTAACTGCTATGTGCTGGATACCTTGCTGGAAGCTAGATTTAGTAGGTGAGTGAAGCAAAATCCTTCCTTTCAGAGAAATTTCAATATGAGGAACAAATAATAAATGAGCCAACTAACAAATCTATCTTTATTGGTCTGTTTAACAGCTGACAGCTGATAAGAGATGGCTGTCTACTTCCACTGGAAGTCAAGTTCAGAGCAAGTTCTGAGATATGGAACAGAGTCGGGAATTATCAGAAAACATCAATCTTGAGTCTTCACTGTTTTACTTGGGAGCCCTGGATGCTCAGCTACACTGTACACACACAATTTACGCGTTTCCTGTCACTTCACATAATCCATGTGACAGGCACATGAGAATGTGCATGTACACAGGTATTCCATTCAAATCCCCTCACCAGGGTTCCCCAAATTACACAAAATGATTGAGTAGGTTAAAGGTCAGTCTTCATTTAAAAATATAGCTCAAGAATGCGCAGCACTTCTGAGGCATGCTGAATATAGACAGAATGCAGACAAATATCCTTTCTTACCTTCACTTATTTCCTGGGGGAAAAAAAAGATCTGCCTTACCCCCTCCAATCTATTCAAATATTAGTATTTGAAGTCTTAATGAAAATAAGAAAGAATTCTTAAGAAGATAGCCTTCTGGGGTGTTGTTGGTGCCTGAAAGGAGAATGGCTTTGATTTCTGATCTAGATTACTTTAGGAAGTACACAAGGGGCCCCTTTCTAGGTATAATGTTCATGGGGGCTTCTTCCTGGAGTTCCTGGCTTCTGAGCTAAAGTTGAGCCTCTTCCAATGTCTTGTGTGCTCTCTTGCAAAGACCTTAATAGAAGCACCCAGAAGAAAGGGGAAAGTTTTCCTCCTGGCTCTCAACAGTGAATTACAAACTGGCATGCTCTCCTCCCATTCTTAAAACTTGAAGGGTGGTGCAGGCAGTGATGCTGACAGTGTGCATTCGCAGATGCCACCATATGGGTCTCCAAAAACTAGTTACACTGATGATTCCCTGCACATGTAGGAGACAGTTTGCATTGTTGGCATCGTCCCTGCACAGAAACAAGCACAGCTTAGCAATGCTGAGCAGATGGCACCGGATCTGGTGCCAGGGAAGCAGTGAATTAAAGGTTATACCCACCAGGTTTGATGTGGTGCCAGTTTGAATTGGTACAGAAGCTTCAGCCCACCTGCTTATTGGCCTCATGACATCTGGCATCTTTTTATTTCATTTTTTAAAAAAATTTGGACAGAATTGAAGGCAGTAAGGAAAAATGTCATTTTAAAAGCCAGTTACAAGTCAATGGACTTAAATTATTAACAACAACAACAAACAAGGCCTACAGGCCCTCAGCATTAATGCTTTATATTAATGATTTTTATAAAACCTTGGGGGAATTACACGCTGATGTAGTGAATTGTACTGCAATTTATAGTATCATAATAATGGAGAGGGTGGACTGCTAAACACTGACTCCTAGTATCTATCTAGCGACAACAAAAAAAGTCTATTATCTGTAGCCTATACGTTGTAATTAGGAATCAGGGAGGAAAATGAACTTGTTTCTATTTCTTCTAATTATTTTCACATTGCAATGGTTAGAAAACATTGTGGGATTTCTCACAGGAACACACTCTGAAAGGTGTTTCTCTGCATTTAGTTTGCTCCTGTAGTTTTTCTCTTTGGTAGTGAGGCCTTTAGTTATGCTGTATTTCAGCTGTGATCTCCACTTGCTGCATACCCTTTCACATAGTGTGTACACGGATACACAAAGTACCCAGCTCCAGGTTAGCAGTGTGTGCACACTGAAACATGTTTGTGTGTCTCCTCCGTTTAGGATTTTAACTCTCGCTCCCCAGGTATGAAATGAAGGCATACAGGACAGTTATGCTTTGAGGGGATTAGTTTTTCTAACTAAGCCTTTTGATTCAAAGTATATATGTATGCAAGACCTGACTCAGAGCATCCACAATTTGCTGATTTTAAATTGATGTTTAATGATATTAGAGCAAACCATTTTTTTAAAGTTCTTTAAACTGAATTTATTGGAGTTACATTGGTTATAATAATTAAGTAGGTTGAAGGTGTACAAGTCTGTAACACATCATTTGTGTATTGTTTTGTGTGTTCACCAACCCAGGGCTCTTTCCATCACCATTTATCCTCCCTTTACCCTCTCCTGTTTCTCCCCACCCCAGTTTCCTCTGGTAATGACTGTACTGTTGTCTGTCTATAAGTTGTTTTTTTTTTTTTTTTTTTTGGCTTAATCCCTTCACCTTTTTCACCCAGTCTTCCTGGGTGAAAGCTATGAGTCTGTTTCTGTTTTGTTCGTTTTGCTCATTTGATTCCACATGTAAGTAGAATCGTATGGTATTTACCTTTCCCCGACTGGCTTATTTCACTTAGCATAATACTCTCCAGGTCCATTCATACTGTTGCAAAAGGTAAGGCTTCATTCTTTTTAACAGCTGAGTAGTATTCCATTGTATATGTGCTGTGGCTTTTTTATCCACTCATTTACTGGTGTGCACTTTGGCTGTTTCCAAATCTTGGCTATTATAAATAAAGTTGCAAAAAACATAGGGGTGCATATGCTAGTATTCTTTTGAATAGCGTTTCAGGTTTCTTCAAATAAATTCCCAGAGGTGGAATTGTTGGGTCATAAGGCAGTTCCATTTTTAACTTTTTTGAGGTAATTTCATACTGCTTTCGACATGGCTGCACCAATCTGCATTCCCAACAACAGGGCATGAGGGTTCCCTTTTCTCCACATTCTCCCTGACATTTGCTGCTATATAGTTGTTCAAAATATTTTGTTACAATTCCTTGTATTTCTGTGGAGTCAGATGTTATTTCTCTTTCATTTCTTATTTTATTTATTTGGGTCCTCTCTCTTTTTTTCCTGATAAGTCTGGTTAAAGGTTTATCAATCTTATTTATCTTTTCAAAGAACCAGCTCTTGGTTTCATTGATTCTTTTTGTGTTTTAGAGTCTATTTTATTTATTTCTACTGTAACCTTTATTATTATTTTTTTCTGCTCATTTCAGGCTTTGTTAATTGTTCTTTTTCCAGCTCCTTAAAGGGTAAAGGTAGATTGTTTATTTGAGTGTTTTCTTGTTTCTTGAGGTGAGCTTGTCATCTGTGAATTCTCCTGTTAGGGCTGCTTTTGCTATACCCCATAGATTTGGAGTGATTGTGTTTTCATTTTCACTTGTTTGAAGTCATCTTTTGCTTTCTTTCTTGATTCCATTGTTAATCCATGCATTGTTTGGTAACATGTTGTTTAATTTCCATACATTTGTGTGCTTTTCAGTTTTTTTCTTGTGATTGGTTTCTAGCTTCATGCCATTATGCTCAGAGAAGATGACTGGTATTTCAATCTTTTAAAATTTCTTGATGCTTTTTTTTTTTTTGGTCCTAACATGCAGTCTATCCTAGAGCATATTCCATGTGCACTTGAAAAGAATGTATATTCTGCTACTTTGGGGGGAAGTACTCTGAAGATATCAATTAAATCCATTGATCTAGTGTGTCATTTAAGGCCACTGTTTCCTTGTTGATTTCATGTAGGGAAGATTTATCTATTGATGTCAATGAAATGTTAAAATGCCCTAATATGACTGTATTACTGTCAATCTTTCCCTTTATGTCCATTGAGATTTGATTTATATATTTATCTGCTCCTATGTTGGGTTCATAAATGGTTAAGAAGATTATAGTCTCTTGTTAGATTTTTCCCTTTATTATTATGTAATGTCTTTCTTTGTCTTTTATGTTAGCCGTTGTTTTAAAATCATTTTCTTTTGTCAGATATAAATATTGTTACTCCAGCTTTTTAAACTTTTCCATTTGCACACAGTATCTTTTTCTATCCTTTTACTTTTAGTCTGTATGTATCTTTTGTTCTGAGGTGGGTTTCTTATAGATAGCATAGATAGCATATATATGAGTTTTATATATTCGGCTACCCTATGCCTTTTATTGAAGTAGTTAAGCCATCTACATTTAAAGTGATTATTGATCAGTATGCATTTGTTGCTAGTTTATTCTTTAACTATGTGCCTGTTTTCTTCTTTTCTTAAAGATGAGCCTTTAACACTTCTTTCATAATACTGGTTTGGTGGTAACTAATGAGCTACTTTAGCTTTTTTCTTGTCTGGAAAGATCTTTATTTCTACTTCAAATTTAAGTGATAACATTGATGGATCAAGTGGTGTTTGTTGTAGGTTCTTGCTTTTCATCACTTTGAATGTTTCATGCTAATTGGTTCTGGACTGAAATATTTCTATTGAAAAATCAGCTGATAGTCTAATTGGAAGCTTCCTTGTAGACAACTGTCTCTATCTTGCTGCTTTTAAGATCATTTCTTTAACCTTTGCCTTTTTAATCATGGCGTGTTTTGATGTAGGCCCCTTTGGTTCATTTTATTTGGGACTCTCTGTGCTTCTTACTTCTGGGTCTATTTCTTTCATCAGTTTAAGGATGTTTTCAGTCATAATTTCTTCAACTAGGTTTTCCATCCCTAGTTCTCTTTTCTCCTTCTGGCACTCATATTAAGCAGATCTTGTTATGCTTCATGCTATCCCAATAGTCCCTTAAATTATCTTCATTTCTTTTAATTCTTTTTTCTTTTGCTGCTCTATTGTGTGTTTTCTCCACCTTGTCTTCCAAATCACTAATTCAGTCCCCTGCTTCATCCAACCTACTGTTTATTACTTCTAATGTATTCTTCATTTCAGATATTGTATTATTCATTTCTGACTGATTCTTTGTATGGTTTCTATATTTTTTTATGTTTATTATCTCTTTGGTTAAGTTTTCATTGATTTCATCCAGTCTTCCCTTAAGCTCCTTAAGCATTCTTCTAACCATTGTATTGAACCCTATCTCTGGTAAATTGCTTTCCTCCATTTCATTTAACTTTCTTGCTGGAGATTTCTCCTATTTTTCATTTGAGGCTTCTTCCTTTGTCTCGCCATTTTGCCTGCCTCTTTGTGTTTGTTTGTATATGTTAGGTAAATCTGCTATTAATCTGAGTCTTGGTATTGTGGCCTAATGGAATAACTGTTGTTTGGGGCCCTGTGGGCACAGATTGATTACCTGCAATGGGTCCATGGATGCTCCTTGTGTGGGTTATGAGGGCTCTCTTGTTGTAATTGAGACTTTATTGCTTTTGGTCCATTTGTGTGTGGGGTGAACTCTCAGGCTGGCCCACTTTGAGGATTAACTCTGACCACAGTGTATGGGCTGCTATGCAGGTGTTGACACTGGAGTAAAATTGGTTTCAGCAGTGTCTAGTTTTGGATATGTGCCTTGTAAAGCTACGTGTATCCTGCTCTGATGTTGTCTGAAGATAGCCACTGGGCTCGCTGGTTCTGGGGCCTCTTGGGAGAGACTCTGGTGTAGATCGATGTTGGATACTGCCTATGGCTGTCCCTGGACAAACTACTTAAAGCTACAAAGTGACCTACAGTTTGTGACTACCTCTGCTTGGGCTGGGTGTTCATGGGAAGTATCAAGCTGCACACCAAGGCTCACTTTTATTAGCACTGGACCAGGGGGCAGGAAAGCAAAATTCCCTAGGAACTTTGAGGTCTGCTTTTGTCTGCCCCCTTACCAACTGCCTATTAGTCTCAGTCACTGAAAGATCCCCTGTTGGCACCTGAGTTGCATGCAACAGGTTCTCAGTGAGTCACCAGGTAGGAGCGAGATGATTTCTCACGATTTGTACAGGTTCAATCTTGGTACCAGTGTTGCATCTGAGACCACTGAACATATGTCCCAGGATATATACTAAGTCTAGCCGACATGACACTCACTGGGTGCTCACACACCTTTGTGGTGGGGTAGGGTTTCAAAGAATCATCAGTTGAGGCCAGCAGAGTTTATTAGGCCTCAATAGACCAAAACTTGTCTTTGTGAATGAAGGCTCTGTGCTGGTTGATCATGTGAGGGAAAAATTTCCTCTGTCCTGGAGCTATGCAATTCTGTCTGTCCCAGATTCTGCCAGGAGCCCAATCTCAGCAGGGAGGGGCCACTGGGAGTTGAGAGAGGGGAGGTGGTGGTCGGGTTTGGGAATGCTAGGGGTATGGCTCCCACCCCAGAACCACATAACTCAGACTATCTCCCAAATTCTGCCCAGACTTCATTAGGGTGGAGACACCAAGAGCTAAGAGATTGGATATGATGGGATCTTGGAGATTTGGGCTCATTGATCTACCATGAAAAGGAGTCCCCAGTCAGGATCATGGAAAAGTAAGGGAAATGGCCTCCACCCCTAAGTCACACAATTCATCTTCTGACATCCCTTGAGTCTACCCAGACCTCTAAAGCTCAGGAATCAGCCTAGGTTGCTGATTCCTCAGCAGGGCAGACTCTCTGTTGGGTGGGGCAGTTGTTTTCCTCCAGGCTGAGGGGTGTGCTCCATCCAGAAAAGAACATCTGTGTTACAGTGCAGTGACTCAGAACAAAGTCCCAGGAGTTGTCCCCTCAGCTTTCTCCCCAGAGGCACAAATCCCAGCTCTCCTTGCACGACTAGTGGGCTCTGTCCTCCCTATGCCAGAGCCCTGGGGGAGTGGCTGTATCTATGTGGCTTCTTCTGTAAACCTTTGGTTATAAGACTTCTTTTCAGCTAGCCTTCAGTGGTTATTCAGGTGATCGTTCTACATTTTAGTTGTACTTCCAGTTTGGTTCTGGGAGGAGTGGGTGTACTGTACTTTCCACTGTCAGCTTGGGTTTTCTGATATTATATCAAGTCTTATATCTGCATCCTAGAGGCAAAAGTAATCACCATCAAATAAATGTATTAAATGAAATAGCATCACCTTTTCATCCCATGAATCTCACATGTAAATACTGATTTTATGCCCCATTGAAATGGGCTTTATATATTTATCTTGGAGAGATTGTAGCAGCTATGGACTTTTGTTGTTGTGTAGTCATTCACCTTCAGAAAAATACCTAAAGAAGAGATATTGATAAAGAAATAAATAGTAGGAAGTGTGTCTAAGTTTTGCTCAAAGTATTGGCAGAGAGGAAGAGGAACAATCAGGAACATGTCTCTTTATTTGTGAACAGAAAAAAAAAAGAGAGAGATAAAAAAAGCCAATACTTTATTCTTGTTTTGAACTCTGTAGAGAGTCTATAACAGAAACAGGGGAGAACTAATAATACCTCTATAGCCCTCAAAACATGTAAAGAAATGGTAGGTGACTGATTGGGAAAGCTACATTCATTCCGTTAACTTTGAATATAATTTGGAAATCTACTGTCTATTTTGAAGCCTTTAATTAAACATTGTAATGACTTTTTAAGATTAAATTATTATTAACTATTAATGATAAACTATTAAAACACATTAAAATAATTTAACCTAATAGGTTATTAATTATTAATCAACTTCTATTTCTACATTGAAGGAACTACAACTATATCTTTTCCCACAGATAAATCCAGGGAGAAATTTGTTTCCCAAAGAGAGAAAATTACTATGAAAGATGAAAATTAAAAAAAAATCATATCATCTAAACAACACAGATGAAAATGCTGTAGAGTTTTGCAAACCTATTTGTTATCAAAATATTTAGCTTCACCCTAAATTTAAGCAGGGAAAAAATCTCAAATTTATTTGATTAAGTTTAAAGAGTATGTTAGTCAGAATTTCATATAGAATAATAACAGAAAAGAATAAAAACACACATATTGTAGAGCCTCTCTAACATTGAAGCCTCTCAGAGCCTCCTTCTGTTCACATAACAAACTCATTTATATTTGATATATATTTATGATTGTATTAGACTGGACTTTCTTTCACAAGCTTCTAAGTGCTCTTCTATAATGATGCTCCTTTATTATTGCTATGTGACATCCAAAAAACTCATATATTATTCAGTGTTGTTATATTCTTGTTATAAACCAGGTACTAAATAGCTACCTCACACTCATTGTAATATAACCTCAAATATTCTAAGGGAAATAAAAATAATATAGTGTGTGGCCAAAGTATGTTTACAGTTGCTCATGTGGAAAATAACAAATAATAATTAATAAATAATAATTCAAGAATAAACTGTTTCATTTTACTGTAAATCCACTTTTGTCTCATCCCATATGTTCTGCTTCTTCAACTGAGAAATTAAAAAAAAAACAACACTTTCATTTATTATTTCCAGAGAGAGAGGAAGGGAGAGAGGCAGAGAGGGAGAGAAACATCAATCTTTGGTTGCCTTTCACCTGCCTCCAGCCACGGACTTGGCTGGAGACCTGGCTTGCAACCTGGTTATGTGCCCTGTTTGAGAATCAAACCAGTGACCTTTGGGTTTTCAGGCCAGCACCTTATCCACTGTGCTACCAGCCAGGACCAACTGAGCAACTTAATGAGGTAATAGTTTTTAAAAATCCCCAATAAGAGATGGTATTGAAATTTGTCAAGTTTTGTCAACTGATGGTCTTTGGTTCCAATTCAAAACCAACAGGACTCTCCAATTTGACTTACAGTGAAGAAGGAAACTTTATCCAGTACAAAATAGCTCAATGATGGTACACCATGTCTGTGAAAATGGCACAGCTGTGAGGCTGCTCCAGGGCCAGGCTCCTCTCTGGCTGGACAGCTGTGCTCTGCTGCTCCAGGGTCTGCTCTTGTTCCACTTCATGCTGGTCTGCTTTCCCCTGTGCTGGTCTACTTCTCTGCTCTGGAGACATCTTTGATGTTTCAGCACAGCCAGGAAAATGCTGATTCTGTAGTTTGCAGTCTTAGATGAAAAGGGAAATTGCTCCCTCCAGGCAAGAGGAAGCTGGCTTATGTGGACAGATGTCCCCACCCCTGGTCCCTGCTTTGTCAGTCATGCAAATGAAGGCTCTGAATTCTCATAGTTTGATCTGTCCAAAAGTCACTGTCCTGATTGGTCAGAATAGACCCACTCTAGTTGGTCTGGGCCACTTAACTCTGTTCGAATGGGGAAAGTCACAGTCCTGTTGGTTGAAAGAGGACTCCAGGAACTTCCTCCTAAGAGCAGGTTCAGGTGGTGCCAGGGGCAGTCAGTCCAACACCTGCCTCTCCCTGAAGTGCAGTTTGCAGGTGAGGACCCCGTGCAGAAATGGATGCTAGGCTCTGTTTTAAAAAAATTGACTGCGCTTAGCCACCAGGAGCCCTTCTTGGTAGGTATCTTTGTTCTCAGCGTTCACAGTTGTAATCACAAAATAATATCCGGACATAATTTTATTTATAATGTATCTGGTAGCATTGCCTTCTGGGCTTCCTATAAATTGAGTGTCCTCAACATATTGGCAATCTATTTCTCATAGTTAACAGGCACAAAGACAACTAAAAATGGGTCTGAAAAGTAAATGAAGAGCTCTTATGGATTAACAGGGAGGCAAACCAGATTGTGGATTTTATTTTTACCTTTTCAAAGATGTCATGATTATCTATGTGTAAAATAACCAACATGAAGTCCAAGTCAGTGTTCATATGTCAGGTTTTCAAAAGTGAAGTTTCATTTTTTTACTCAAAATCGCATTTCTGGAAACTCCTAGTGATAGTCTAATATATTAATATCTTCCTTAACACACATACTATTTTATGCCTATTAATTAGATTAATAAATATATATCTTTAGATATTTCTTTACTAAAGTCTATTTTTTAGTGCAATTCTTCAGGGAGATGGTATCTCTTAAATATTTAGTCTCTAAAATACAATCCATTTACTTATTTGAACTTTCTTTGTAGAGAAAAGATAATCTATTTTGTTATTAATAGTCACTGGTGATTTTGAATATATATTGTCCAAGGTTCACTATGGGTGACTTAAAAAACAAACCCAAGAAATCAGTAATTTACTTTCAAGTAATGAAATAAAAGATAAAGTTCCTAAAGACTCAATATACATGTTCTCTGCATTGAGAACAATGGTCTCATGGATTGAGCTGAGGCAAATCTTGCTTTACAACTATTATGATTATTAATATATAATGTGTTGCCTAAGATATTAATTGAAACCTTATCTATTCATCTTTTAAGATCTATAGAAATAGTAAACAAAAATCTCAACACTAAACTAAAATGTAAAGTAGCAGACAATATTTTAAAACTTAATTGAATAATTTAATCTCTGAGATTAACAAAACCTTAGAAAGTACTTAATTCAAGGGGAAATTGTATAGTGTCCTAAATTCCATTTTAATTATCTAGAAATTAAATTTAGATAAATTTTATTCTTAATGTAATTTCTTTCAATAGTGATGTTCTTTTACTTAACTCTAATGAAGGTCACTGACAAGTCTATTTTTAAACTTCAGCTGTTCCTTTATTATTTTGAATAATAATCACAAGTTACAGAGTTCACCTGTTTTATAGACTTTCTTGCAAGTGGAATATAAGACAAATAAAAGTAGACATAAAAAGGGTCATTTGATTTGGAAAGTTTTACTGCTGTAGTTACAGATCTGCATACATAAAGATAAAAATACTGGGCCTTGCGTTAGCTCTGCTATATATTTTGCTTTGGCTTCTTAAGAGAATAGGATGTGACAAGGAAGAAATATCAAATTTCAATGTTTTTTCTTCAGAGAAGAAAACACATCTCACTTTTATGATCTAGGATTGTATGGCTGACACAGGGCAGTATGTCAATGCTGGGGGTAACTGCAGTGCTTGTCTCAGCCTCATGGTTGGGGCAGTCTGATCATTTATTCACATTCTATCCACATCTCCAAGAGTTTCTCCATGAGGTTGAAAATTTGTATTTTTGAGACAACAATAGATATAGCCAGTTAATTACTCTATTTTCTTCATTGAACATATGCATAGATGATTTTAAATATTATTTTCCTGCAGTGGTAATCCTAATAATTAGCTATTGTTATTAGCTATCAGTGAAATGGTAAATATAGCAGGCAATATGCAGAGTCCAAATGTAACTAATCAGTTAATTCCATATTATTTTTATCCTTGTATTTTAAAATAATTTAACATAAAAATGTTACAATTGTACTTTACATATTTATTATTTAATGACCCACACTGCTGTGTCTTAGTCTTCTGTTATTATGCAAGCAAAACACCCACAGAGTCTTTTCTGTGTAATTGAAGGCCCACAGCACAGTAAGGAGAATTAGCAGCTTTAACTTAAACTCTTATTTTAGTTGAAGCCTGTGCATTAGATAGTTTCAGAATTAATGTTTTGTAATGCTCATAATGTGCAACTTTTAAAAAATACTAAAAGGATCAATCTTTAGGTAAAATTTCTAATGGAAGAAAGTACACATCCAACAGAAACTCCAAAATTATACTATGTTTTTTATCATCCTTTTAACTCTAAAGTAAACTGTATTTCTTGCCTCTGATTGTCGTGGTCTTTATTGTGGCTTCATTCCTTTGTTATTGCAAATTGCTTAGCTTCAGTTTGATATCAGTAAACAAAATTATAAAAATGGTTTCTTTTTGATGTTGTTATGAAATATGTAACACTGGTTCACACTTTGTAAAATCTTCAAATGCCCTTTAATCCCTCTTATTGATGCATTACTTCTTTCCTGGCTTCCATGTTTGCATTGGCTTACAAACTTGTTCCTGCCACATGAGTTAGTGAAATGGGAACATTAATTTTAGGCATACAAGCACGTCAGCTATCCTGGGAGGTAAGGAAGAGGTGAGGAGGGAGGAGTCAGGTGAAACATCACTGAACATACATTGCACCAAGATGTGCTGTCAAGGAAAGGCTCTAAGATAATCATAATGTAATATGGGCTTTTTTTTTAAAACAAAGATTTCAGTCAACAAAGGGTTGCAATTATTTTCTTTTTTTGAAAATCTCAACATTACTAGATCCTTTAGGCTGTTTACCGATTCTACAGTTTACTTGATTCTTGCTTAAAAGCCATTATCAAAATATTTTAGAGGAGAATATAATAAGATAACAACAAATGTAAGAAGATATACAAAATTAAAATTGTAGAAGTACTGAATACCTTGTAGTACCTTTAAGTTTTTAACAGTTTCTGGTGAAAAAAATAACCTGTTCCTTTTGGCCTTCCAATAGTTTTCCATGGGTCATGCCATTCCACAAATGATGTCTCTCCCACTTCTGTTGATTGGCATTCCAGTCTGGTGAAACTCCCAGGAGAGTTTGACAGGTAAGCAGCATTAGGTCCTGGAGAGAGTGAATTCTTTGGAGCTAGAAATCTTGGCTCTAAGCCTAGGCTTCAGAAGTTACTAAGTGTGAGAGTGTGAACAAATCTCATAATCACTCAGATTCTACTTTTGACCTGTCTAAAAAGTGGATAATAATAGTTCTAATCATAAAATTATCTTTCCAGTTGCCCTATTTATAGGACTTTGAAGGCTATCAATAATGATAATAATAATATAAATACTAAGTAGGATAATGTTTACCAAGGCAATTTATCAACCCTAAAGCACCAGCCAGCACAGGCATGGTTCTTTGCAAAACCCGATCTAACATTGCCCACCACTTTGTGTTGTTCATGTGTAGGGCTAGATATATTCCTATCAGAGCCTTAGCTCCTCTAAAGCAAGGGTTATATTTTATTTACTTTTGGTGCTACTCGTCTAGCTCATGGCCAGACATTTAATAGCTGTTTAACATTGTTTACTTAATAAACAGCTAAATAGGATATGTAATCATGTGAAAGGCAAATTAGCTTTGCATTCCATAATCTCCAGAGGTAAAACTAGACTAATAAGAAAATTTTACAGAGAGAAAGATATAGGGTCAATATAAGAAATATATTTTAAAACATTGTATTTTTTCATTAACATTTATTCCCCATATACCCTCTTTCACTTTCAGAAAGATAAATATTAAACCTTAAAAAAATTCAAAAATAGAACATGATACCTTTTAAATACTGGCTTCTTTATCACTGAAGTTTTCTCAGTGGAAATTATTGTATATTTTAGGAAAAACTAGCCAATGCTGTAATAATGATGCCAACATTTATGGACTCAAGGCAACATTGTTCATGTTCTGTATCTGTCCATCAAGGCTTGACAGAGATGCTTTGATAAATTGACTTACCCACACCCAGACGATGGGACAACCATCATCTTGACTGTTTTCAGTCATCATGGCCAAGGGAAAAGCATACTGGGGGTGGATTTTGAAAGGACAATTAAATGTAGCTTGTGAGTGACAGGTTATTTCCATTCACAACTCATTGGTGAGAAGTAGATATTTGACCCCAGATATAAAGAGGCCAAGAAATACAAAATACACTATACCCCAAATTAATAACCACTGTACCCAATCACTTAGTTGTAGAGATAATTAAATAGAATACTACAATGGAGGCTGAACTATGAGGTCAATTCGTGATTGAATGATTCTGTAAATGCACTTATTTCTCTAACCCCTATGCAATGTCTACAAGCTCCATTTTTCATTTAACAAATCTCACAAACTTTTCACTGTACTATGGCACCTTCCAGACCAATAAGTTTTCACTACACCTATGTCCAACTGCCTTCTATAATTATTAACTCTGTTTTAATTGACTTGCATTTGTGTCTGTCACCCTTTCTTGGGTTGTTTGCAGTTTGATGGACTTTATCAAATACAAATTTTTATATTCTATCATGAGTCCATAGCTTTAACTATAGAAATGCTCTTCCCAAATTGATTTGCTCTTTTGAACAAGTAAGCAGTAATGCTATAAGGCAATGCCTCATTGGCCATAGCAAGAACTTTTTCTTGAAAGACTAGAGTGTACCTTTAAGAAGGGTTCCTATTACATGGACACTGATTAACAACGGAAAACTGAAATTCTGAGCAACATGTTGGAAAAGTATAGGCTTTTCCTAAGATTGCAATCTTAACAGATAATTTTATAAGATTGCTCTATGTGGTGCCATATTCTGACTTTCAAATATACCTTGCAATAATCTTTACATGGTGAGTAGAGACAGATTTTTGTGTCTTGATTAGGTGTTTCAGAATGGCTTCACAGTTAAAGTAAAGGTATGTAGTGCTTCAGGGAGAATGAAAATCCTATGGCCAATGAATAAAACCTGCTGTTCAGGTGAATGTGGAAATTATTCTTTGCTGTTTGTGATTTGTTTGATGATTGTATGTGTGTGTATGTGTGTGTGTGTGTGTGTGTGTGTGTGTGTGTTGAGGGAGTGATTATTAAACTCATCACTAAAATCAGGTTTCAAAACTTTTTTCTTTATTTTTAAAATATTTTATTTATTATTTTCAGAAAGAGGGGAAGGAAGAAAGGCTGAGAGGGAGAGAGAAGTCCTGTATGGTTGCCTTTCACCTGGCTCCAGCTATGGACCTGGCTGGAGACCTGGCTGGGGACCTGGCTGAAGACCTGGCTAGAGACCGGGCTTGCAAACTGGTTATGTGCCCTGGCTGGAAAATCAAACCAGTAATTTTTGGGTTCACAGGCCTGCACCTATTCACTGTACCACCAGCCAGGGCCTTTTTTCTTAAATGTTATTAGACACTAGCGTGTTTTAAGGAAAAGCAGAGAAGCAGGCACATAGTACTAAAGTGAATTTTATAAGAATCCTTATAAATAACAAATTTGGCCATAATGGCAGTTAAATTAGCCCTCCCAAGTGTATCTCAACATATGGTGGCTCTTGCTGTGTTATTTTGTCTATAATGTTGTGGTTATCTTGGCTTGTGACACTGGAGTAATTACAGGGTTCTACCTTCCCATTTCTGCTTACTGGTCTTTAGTGAGAAAACATAACAGCCATTTGTCTAGGCTACCCTGAATAGAAAGCAATTTTTCTTCTCTGTCTTGCTGAATGATAATGAGAACAATGAGTGTGTTCTTCTTAAAAAGACTCGCTGACCTGACCATGTTGGAAGTTTGATGTGTTTAACAGTGACTATCATGAGACTGGACAAAGTGGGGCAAGGAAATATCTTTGGGGTGACCAAAAGTACACAAATACCAAAGATATGCAATGGGATTTGTCTGGGTAGTTTTTCTCTTAAGTGACAGTTATGTGAGGAAGGAATGTGACAGAAATGCCATCTTACCCTAAGCAAGGTATGACACCACTGATGGGTAAGGGCATCACTGTGTAATGGCTCTGGGTTAAATAGAGTAGTATTCTGGAATTTTCTAAATGGTAAAGAATGGCTTAGTTTGAAGCTATTTTCTCTTGGTGTGTTTGTACCTATCAGCCAGAGAATGTAGAATTCTTAATTTGAAATTATCTCTGATATGAATGAGATTCAGATGAAACATACATGAAGTCCTTATTTTACCAAATCATGTGCTTGGGTAATTATAATAATTGATAAAGTTCAGGCTACTCGTAAATGAGTAGAAAGCAGGTATAGTGAAAAAGCAGGACCCACGTAGTCAAATCAGAATGTGGAGAGCCAGATATAAATGGTTGGCTGTACAGTTTAACGTAATTTATAGCCATACACAAATAACTTTGAAGGCTTAGCTTTTACTCCATTTTATGTTCAAAGTCTCCCATACTATGAACGCTTTTACTACGAAGACTAAGTTATATAGTGTAAGCATATCTCTGTGCACTTACCTCATGATATAAAACATGAAGATTTTGTATAACTAAAAAGTATCATGCTTACTTTTTCATATGAACTTTGTCCTGAAAGTATTGGCAATGCAAACTTTTTAATTATATTGATATTGGCTCGATGCTTTCGGGACAGACCTTGTAAGAGAGTAGTTTTTGGTTTGCCTTATTATGCTTTATTTATTGGCTCCCCACCAAACTCCCAAGGGTCCTTAAACATTTTTAGAAGTCTCTTGAATTTGGGTACTTAATAAATATTTTGATAACTGTGAGGGTATAAAATTAACACAATCGATTATGTTTTAATATCTTTCTGAGAGTGAATTTTGAACTGGGAAGACAGTATTACTGATAAAGGAGTAGCTCTTCTCAGGATGCAAATCCCTCTTAGCACAAAAATTATTGACCCACAGGATGTCTAATGGCTCCTCAGTTCATTACATCCAGCCCACCACGGCCACACTGTCATGCTCAGTGTTTGTGCCCTGGGGAATTCCTCAAAGAACACTGATGTAAGCCCACTCCAAAGTGAAATGCAATCATTAGGTCATGATTCTTGTTTTTCTATCTCCCCAGCACCTTTCAGAGTATCCTGTTATAATAATCAACATTGAACACACACACATAATAGAATTCAAGTCATAATTCAAGCCAACTGTTCTGGAATACCACTCTCAAGTGTCATTCAGCAAAAGAATACATACTTAGGACTTTATTCTGTACAGAGGATACAGAGATGCTGAGGTTTAGCCCATCTGACATATAAGTGCTTCTGCATACCAATGGTGTTTGCTAGGTTAAAAAAAACTTCAGGCAAAAGAAGCCCAACTGGTCAGTGATAGGAATCCTTAAAAGAAATCTAGATGTGCAGAGCTAGGCATATGTTAATGTGCAGTTAATTCTAGAGGCATACAGCTAAGAAATAAGGTTTCTTTGTGGTTCAGCAACATAATCACACAAGAGACATTGCCTATAAATTATAGTTGTTTGTTGTTAATTAGTGAACTAACGTATTATCAAGTCTATTAAAAGTTACATGACCTAGGTATGTGAGCAGAGGTTTGGTTATTCAAGGAACTCCGGAAATTTGCATTAGTTGCATACAAAGGGCAGAGCAAAATACGTGAGTGTGGGGAAGTTGCCCTGCAGTATTACACTTCAAACCCAAAGAACGCATCTGCTTTAGTTATTTCCAGCTCTCATCCATAACTTTAAAAGCCTTAAATTGAGCACACTACAGGGTGTCATACTAAAATGTTGTCAGCATTGAAGAAAGGGGTTAAACGCAATAATTTAAAGCAACCGATACAGTAGTAGGCAGAGTTTTAAACAACAGCAAATGAGTTGAGCAGTCTTTTGAGATCCATATTTTGCAAAGAAAAAGTCAAATTCTTTGAATACAAATTATTTAAATGCACTTTTATGAATTTGAGAGACTGATCAATTGAAACACACCATTTGAGGAGGCTGATTAATTGAATTGCTCTTCATGGTTCCTGCCAACAGTTATGAAAATGTGATCATCAACACACATTTTAGTTAAATGGACACCATCTAATCCAAAGAAGAGGTTCGAGGATGCACGTTGGCCCTGCGAAATATCTTCTGAGGATGATTTGGTGAATGACATGTAAAGCCTGGATTTACAAATATTACACAAATGAACACCGCTACTGCACTCAGGCTGAAAAATCCTGTTCAACTTCAGTTAAGTGGTTTAAGATGTGCAAATAGAGGCTTCTGCAGGGAGCCAGGCATTAGAAGCCTGGAGCATGTGATAGAGATTGTATTCATCAATACAGCAGCTGGGCTGAGATTGTAAAGGGAGCTGCTTTTTATCATGTTTGTTTTAATGCATACATTTTCCCTGTCACCGTCACCCCAGGAAAACTACTAAGCCCAGAAATGAATGGTGCCCATTACCTGATATTCATACTTGTGACAGCAGAGGAAAGAATCACAACACAACAGTAAGCAAAAAAAATTGATATACGAATTATTTTTAAGTTGCTGCAGCAGGAGGAAAATCTTGAAAACCAATTGGTGGTATTTTAATATGAGATGTTGGGAGGGAAGCAAAATCATTTCATAGTGGATCATTTATTTCCTTCCCCTGATATGATATGGACAGTCGCTAGGATTATTTTCAAAGCAGGGTCACACTTTAAAATACATTTTGTACCTGAAGAGTGAAAAGTTGTTCTCTCTGAGACTTGATGTAAAATGCTGATTAGGGAAAATATTAGGAGCCAATATTAGGGACAATGATCAGATTTCCTGCAGCAGTTTTGGAACTCTTGGGCTGATGGATTAGTGTGCAGGCCTTTCTAACACTTTATGAGTTTCACAACTGAGTAACAAATAGTGATTTCATGATGATGGTACAATCCATATAACATATTATTAAACTGATGCCTTTGGAACAACATGAAAACAGCCTTAATAAAAAAAAGCTAATTGTTAAAAAGGCATAACTAATTTTTGGTAACTAAAAGGAGATTGGCAATTGCTTCAAGTCTGGATTGAGGAGGATGTCAATTGGAAGGGGCAGGAGAAAAGTTTGGGAGGTAATAAAAATGTGCTCTGTCTTCACTGGGACAATAGTTATTAAAGACTATGCATTTCTATACATTTATCAAAGCTCATGGGGCTGCACAATTAAAATTAATGCATTTCATTGTATATAACTTATATCTCAATAAAGTTGGTTTTGCAAAAAAGCCTCAATATCAGAGATGTCATTTCAGTATGTTGTAGTTTAATGATAGAAGGGATATTTTATTATCAATTATTTATTTATTTAATGAAGATGATAGAAAGGACATTTTAAATAACCAACTTAAATTTTCTCTTCCCATTTTAATTTGTTGAATATTTACAAATTCACATTTCATTGGATAAGGGGACTTATCAATTTGTTGAGATTGGCTTTATCAAGAGTGAATTTCCCTTTTGAAAGGAAAATTTCCACACCTTGGATGGGCTTAGGTGAGCTAATCAAGAAAACAGGTCCTCACTTGGCACTTAAGACACTTGACATTTAAGGTTAAGTTGATGTGATCTTTTCCTAGGACAAAGTAATGTGTGATTTATAAAGAAGGCCAGTGCAGTAGTCCTGGGAAAAGTCTGTCTTTAGGTCTGATGGAAAGAATGCTGAACAAGGGAATACGAAGGTGTCTATAATCTTCTGATACCATTTCAATTAAGCTCAGTGGAAAATCATGGCTTTCCCAACCCTCACTGTCTTCATCTGTAACTTAAGAAGTTTGTGCCCAAACTGCATTTGTCAAACTTATTTGATTTTAGTAACTGGCTTTTTATTTCAAATAATGTATTTTACAAAACCACAATAAATAAAATTGATAAAAGTAAGATAATTATGGTTAAATTGAGGTGGGAGGTGCAATTTTGCACATAGCCTACATAGGCACCTTTATGGCATCCTGGATCACCTGAGGGAAGCTGGAAAACTGTTGCCTTCTAACTTCCATCCTTAAATGAAATATTTCAGAACTGTATTTAGAAACATGCTCTGAAGATTAACAGTACACTTTGTTGTTGATCAAATTAAAAAAAAATTTGACAGTAAAAGAACATCTATTTTTTCCTAAGATAAAAAAGAGATTTAATAAGCTAAAATGTCTTTCCATAATATATTTTTGTTTTCTATACAAAAATATAGTACTTTTCTATATATTCTTTGGACAGTTATGATCAGTCTATGTGAAATTTTCCTTTGCCCATAATGTCATCACATTAGCACTTCCATACAAATTATAAAAAACTTTTCAATAATAAATGTATTATCTGTTGTTGAACATTTGTGTGTATATGAATATATAGTATATATGAGTATACTTATATATGAATATATGTATATATGAATATACATATATATATTCAGCTTAGAGTAACACTACTTTGAAAATTTTATATATAAAATGTTTTACCTATACTATGTGAAAAATACATAGTTTACCATATTGTTTTCCAAAAATCTGTATCCATTCATTCCCACCATCAACAAATATGAGGGTATAATTAACATTCTTAGGGCACCAAGTGGTGAACAGTTATGCTACATAATTTGCTCATGTCTAACTTTAGATCATTTTTATATCTTACTATTTTGAGATTCAATCTCATTTTGGAAACATCAGAGATGGTTCACACTCTCCACATTTAGACGAACTGGTTTAAGGTGAAAAAGATATTGGGAGTCACCTTTAAACAAGCACCTTAAAATTTTCCCCCATTTACCCATTCACCCATTTATTAACAATCAAATATGTGGAGATGTTTGCTATGAAGATACAATATTAGGTATAACATTGTTCATTGCCATTAAAAAATTCATAGTTTAGTGGCAGAATAATAAATAGTACATATTACAAAGAACAAGGTGTTTTTATAGCTCAAAGGAGGATCCATGGAAGTTGGAATACCCTTCATATAGAAAATAACAGTTGGTTTGTGTTTTTCATATTTTACCAGATGGACCCTGGAGAGAGAGATTGTATAGGGTAGGTACAATACTTGGTTTAATGGACTAGCATACATGGAAAGGTAAATGTCATAAAAGTCTATAGTGTGGTTCACTAGGCTTGTGTATGTGGCTCTTCTGTTCTTGCAAAGAATTTGGAAGAATGAATCAAGCCTCATTTTATCTGATAGGTTTAATGAAGATTAAGGAAAACACAATGTATGGTCCATTTGCTAGAAATTTTCCCTTACAAATTTGAAATAAAGTACTTACTTCTCACCTATCAATGCCTTTCACATTAAAAAGATAATAAGAGCCTATAAACATATTTTATTTTTACTCCTAAATGCTACTTTAAATGTCTTTGAAATCCTTGAAATAGATTATAGTTTATGCTCTATTTAATTCCACCTATAAATCATTTTAGTAATTTCCTTAATAAAATTTTTCTTAATTCAAAGTGCTAATACTAGTTAAATAATTTAAACGTTTCTTATTTAGAGATACCTATTTTAAAAGCCTTAGTTAGTTTAATTCTTAGAGTCTCATGATATTTGCCTTTAAATAACTAGATGGGATATTTAACTTGTATGAATCAGAGATCCTGAAGTGTTTGTAAACTTGTCCTATCTATACTGAGTTAGAGGTAGATGCAAATAAAGAACAGGAACGAGAGTTAAGGGTTGGGATTTACTTTGATATCATGTCAAATTTTAAAATTTAGTTCCTTGAAATTCAACCACTCCACAACTAAAATAAATTACAACATGATTAACCTATCTGGTTTATTTAACCCTTCTAATAACAATGATAAAAACATATTCAACCATATCCACGATACACGAATCAAAGAATCTTAAATTCTTTAAAATCATGGATTTTCCAACTCCTTGACTATCACTTCCAGGATAGTAATGAATTAATTTTGTAGTAGACTAACTCCAGCATGTGAATTTCAGCTAGCATATTTTAGAAAGTGAGCTGGCTATGGACACAGGCATTGAACAGATCACAGCATTTCTTGCTCCTGATTTAACAACAGAAGAGTATGTTTATTAATGTGAACACTTGATCCTCCTTAAGTCACTTCCCATTGTTATATAAAAGAGAGCAATTCCAATTATTTCTATGAGGGAAGCACTAGAAAAAGCTTAAGAATGCTTGTTTACTAAAAATAAAATCATCAAACTTAAAGGAGAAAAAATATTGTGCTCATTACCTATAGTAACTATCCACTTCAACATTTTGTTACTCCCAAAAGAGAAATTGAAAAGGACTGAAATCTTATATGTTTCTATTTTGCCTTAACTCCTCCCTTCCCACCATGATGGTCATATTGTGTTAAACTAGCAGTTAATAATGCAGATTCTCCAGCTAGAAAAATTCACATTCAATCTAAAAAGGATAGGCTTTAAAATAAACACATTATTAAATAACTACGTGGTAAAAGAAAGATTTTTTCTGTGAAACAGTTTCTGAACCCTTTAGCTCAGAATTTAATTTATGTCTAAACAAACAACTTACATGTCTATAGTGGAAATTTGCCATTTGGTTTTCTAAAAACAATTGCAGTTTAAGTCATTGATTCATGAATCATTCAGAGGAGTAAACCTAAGTTACTAATGAGTGACAGCAGATCTGGATTCTCTGGGGAAATGGAACTGTGGCTTATTTACTTTGGAGAGCGTTCTTGTCATAATTTTTACTGTGCACATATATTTTGTGAGAAATTTTGTCTGTTTTTCCTATTCTCAGGTAGAAGGAACAAAACAAAAAAAGGAAAACCCACCACCCCCACAACAAAAACCCAGAGAGAGAAAAAGGGAAAAGACACTGCTCACTGGTCCTGCTAAAGTTATTAAAGGATTAAAGTCCTCTCCATGTGGAGGTGCAGACAGGCTTTCCATTGGTACAGGGAACTGAGGAAACATAGCATGTGTTCCAGGAGAAGAAAGGAAAGAAAAATATTCACCATAATGTTACACCATCCCCACCTGAATGCCCCAAACCAGTAAGCTTTTTACCAGTTAACTATGAAAGTGACTGGCCTCCCTTGCTTGAATAAGATTCTGAGTAGTGAACCAATGCCAGAACAGAATGGATGTGGCACTGGTACACGTTAACAAACACAAGTCCATTTGTCTTGGTCCAGCTCCAAAGATGGGAGCCACTGGATGGGGAGAGCACTGGATGCACAGAGCAAAGTATGCCTCAACCTATCATTCAAGTACAAGGAATTAGAGAAAACACACAAAATCTAAAACTGATAAAAGATAGCTATCCCTCGATCTCTGGATGATATAATAAATCTGCAAATTTGGTTTTGAAAACAGTTAAAACCATAGGACTGTCAATAGAATAGTTCAAGAGATTAGGATGAGACTATGGAAAGTTATTTGAATTACTTTGCTTTCATGAACTCTAGACTGTTTCCCACACTTGAGCAGGATAATGATCAAATGAAGGTAGAAATGGCTTCTTTTCTCCCTTGAAACATAATGAACTGAGGGGCTGTATAAAAACTATAATGTAGAAAACATTCTGACTTAATTGTCTGAAGACTGAGGTGGGGGTGGTTATTAACTCTGAGTCTGAAAAGTGGGGAAACTTATAACATGGCCTTTGTAAGATCATTAGAGGGCTATGTCAAATAATGTGGGTGAATGTTCTTTATAAAGAGGAACATAAAATGTCATTATTAAGTACAGCTTTCAATCATAACACATGAGTATGTTGCTTCTGAAGACAATGAACTCAGTTCTGCTACTTTAACATGTAGGCAAATTAATCAAATTATTTATAAATCCCTTGGGTTCTCCATCCTTCTCAGACATATTTTGTTTATGTCAAAAATAGATACTACCTGTAAATGCCTTTAGGCTCTCAGAAGAATTTCCCAAAATTTCAATATTTAACAAACACCTACTATATGTATGATGCTGTTCCAGTTGCTGGATATTTAAAAAATTACTTTCAAATGGCCATCTTCAGTCAAAACATTTAGTTTTTTGTGTCTCTGGGAGAACACAATGCATACTTAGGGTCTACTGAGTTTCTCTCTCTCTCTCTCTCTCTCTGAAGCAAGCCATTAAAGCATATGTTTTTTTAAAAAAGCAAAACAAAAAGCAGAAGATAAAATTGTCACAATCTACTTATTTTTGACCAGAAATTTTAAAAATGTTTCCTAATATTACTCTTGCCAAAGTGTTGTGTATATTGGGGACATAATTTTTACATGATTTTCTTTGTTTCTCTACTTAGTTATGCGTAGATAGAATCAATACATAGTTTACTCATTGCAAGCTGTGTTTGGTTTCAAGATTTAATTCCTATATGGACTTCTCTTCATCACAAAATGGATTTTCTTTTTTAATATGTTTACCACACCAAAAAGAGACTGCCCAATACTTACATGGGGCAGTATTATTTTTCATTTAAAAAACTGCTTTAGGATTCTTTTATTTTAAGTTTTCTTACAGCTGGAGTTTTCCTATTCAGTTGATTACTACTTCAGTAGTCTTTATCTCAATTTAAGACCAACTTAAATACTCACCACTCTTCACCAGTATTCATGATGTGAGTGTGACAAACCCTTGAACTCTGTTCCACTTGCCAAATTTGAATTCTTCAACAGATTCTACTAAGAAAACACTGTGACACCACGCATTTCTGTTTCCATTTTGTTTCCAAGAAAGCTTACTTCATTTTTGCCCACGTGGAAAACAGGGTAACATGATAACAATTAGAGCCAGTAATCAGAGAGACAGCGTCCCAGTGAGTATGGCATTGTTTTAGAGTCAGATGCATGAATGTGAGTATTCCTTCAACTCGTTAAGTTGGCCAACTGTCCTGTGTCTTGGTTTCCTTGTCTGTAAAATGCAGATACTCTGTTTTTCTCTTAGAGACATTTAAGGATTATGTGAGGCAATGCATAAACTCATAGATGGATATATGACTTATAAGCATGTAATAAATATTAGCTATTATCATTATTAGAGACTAATTTCAGCTATTTCAATTCCATTCTCAGTCCTCTCACTGCTAACTGATTATATAAGGCATTTAAACCCAGGGTTTGAAACTCGGGCATACTTATCTATCAAGTATATAATACATTGCTACTTTTCTCCCCCAAAGTGATTAGAAAGTTCCAGCATTGCACATGACCAAGGGCAATATGGGTACATATTACAAAGAAGTAAATGTCAATAAGGAGCTGTGTGCTACAAATATCTCCACTAGCTATGTTTTTTATGAAGACATGGAAAAGAAAAGCAGTAATGAAGGAAATAGCCTAGTTACTGAGTTGACTTAAACAAAGCTTATGGACCTAGAGCTGAAGTCCTTCTAAATCTTCGAGTGAGGTCCCTTCCCTAAGACATCACCCTTAATGTATGTAGTAGCTTCTCTCCTTGGGCTTTGTACTGAGTAGGCTTATGCACACTTAGTGAGATTGCTTTTCTGGACAATGGTGTCTCAGCCTTGGCACTACTAACATTTTGGCCTGGATAATTCCTTGTTGTGGGAGACTGTCTTGTGCATTGTAGGATGCTTAATAACATCCCTGACTTCCACTTACCAGATGCCATTAGTACCTCCCAGGACCTCAAGGTTGTGAAAACTAAAGATGTTTCCATAAATTGCCAAATGTTCCCTGAAGGACAAAATCAATCTTAGGTGAAAACCACTGCCGTAGAGCATCTGTACTGGGACTTTAGCACATTCTACCTTCAGTTCTGCTGAATACTATGATCTACATTATGTTTTATTAGAATGATAGCCATCATTGAGTTCAGTAAAATCAATAAGCCATTTTCTTTCCCAAATCACTCTCTCATCTGGTCTTCCTCTAACTTTTTGAAAGCCTACAATTGTGCGAGCCATTTGAGTTCAGACCCTCATGAATCTTGCCCTTACTGCAGTGTTTCCTCATTGTTCTCCTTGCCTTCACCTGACTCTGCCTCTATTCTCTAGATTAATGTCTCCATCCAAAATGAAAGTTGATTGAATGATCTCTTAAAAACCCAAATCTGACCTTACTGCTGCTCTTTTTAAAATTCTCCACTAGTTCTCTATTGCCTGCAGAATGAAAACTAAACACTTAAGCCTAATACACAAACATTCATGACCTGGAACCTGCCAATACGGTGCTCTTATTCATACTAAATCCAAGTCCTCAAACGTACATGAAGTAAATGTTCATTCTTTTGCACATCTACCAGCAGTGCTCTTTAATTTAATAACCACTCGAATTAATTCTGATTATACATTCAATGGTCCACTCTGTGATCCTTTGCTCTGGGAAGCCCTCTTCACTCCATAGGCAGCATCAGAGAGTTTTCCTGTTCCAGTGACCATAGAATTTAATATAGCACTGATCACAGTCGATGGCATTCATTTACATTTTCCTCTCTCTGCTGGAATGTTAAGTTCTGTTCAGGTACAAGCCACATCTATTCACCTTTGTAGACCCATTGTCAAGTGGGACCTAGTTCAAAGTTAGTGCACAATAAAATGAAAATTAATTGAATTTAATTAAAAAGAGAAACTGGGAAATCCACTCAATTTCCTCCTACTCTACTACCCTGCTTAGATCTCTCAGAGCATTTGTCATTATGGTAAATTACATCCTTGTGTTGGTATATCTATTTACTGTCTACTTTCATCCTATGCTGCCGCTAGGATGTGAGTTACATGAGGGCAATGAGCATTTTCTATGCTGCTGGCTGCCATGTACCAGCACCTGTTATAGTGCTTAGAAGATATTAAAAACTTTTTTAAAAATTGCTGAAAAGCAGAACCCAGTTAAGGACATGAGAAATGATTGTCTATAGATTCAGAAAGAGAAATAGAGACATTATTTAAATAAGAAATAAAATATTTTATCAGTGTGCATATGTTACTTGAAAATAAATACATATACTTTGAGAGGGCACAAAACAACAATAAATCCAAATCTAGATGGAAGGACTAAAAAGGGCTTTTCCAGTTTTTTTTTTTTTTTTTTCCTGTTACCTATAGGAAACAGACTTGGCAGTGACTGTTACACATGAAAAGAAAAATTGTCATGCACAAGGTTTCTGTTCTTGTGATTGATGGACGTTTCCTTTGGAAAATATGCCTATTTATAATCACGAATAAAATTCCTATTGTCTCATGAACAACAGAACATGAGTCTTATGAATTTGCCTCCAAGAGTTAACCTCCTAATTCCACTTGACAGGGAGGATAAAGCTGCTGTTCCGCTGTGATAGATAACCCTCTGCATGAGGTGGTGAGACTGGAAGAGCAACAAGGAGGCAGGGGAGAGAGGACATCCATCTTGCTACGTAATTTATAAATTGAACTTTAAATCCTTAATGTACCTGATGGTGAGTCAGTGTGCTAATGCACACTTGATTGAATTTGGTTTAAAATACTAAGCTAACGTGTGCAGGTGTCTTGAGCAGGTGCACAGTATTCTGCTAATAAACAGAAGGCATTGAATCTGAGACAGGGCTTATTTTGCAGCATTACAGAAATTTCACAGACCCATGGAAACGATATGAAATAGTGCTGTAGGGAGAGCTACTCATTCAGAGTCTCTCTTCAGACCCTGCAAATCAAGAAAACAATGTAGTAGTTCAAATTTGTGCCATGAGTTTGCTTTCTTAAACATTAAAGTGAAATGTAACACTAATTTCTCTTTTGTTAGAGTATCATTTTATTTACATAAGTGGGTCTGAAAAATGTTGTACTTGAAACCTCAAAAAATTATATATAGGAAATCATATCCTGCTGTATTTTTTGAAACACTTGTGAACTAGTTGGAGTCACAGTGTCATAATGACAAATTACTGTTCGATTGAAGAGCTGGGAACTCAGGCTGCACTGGGAATTAGCTTGTGCAACCTTCAGACAGCCATTATTCAGGGTGTAGCAATTTTGGAAGTAGCCTTGCATTCAAGAAAAAGGACCAACTGGCAAAGAAGTGCTTTACTTTGGAAGTGGCAGCTTCCCATGGGAATAATTCTATATGAGAAATGCATGTGAAAAATTCTGGTATATTTTCCATTTTGCTCCCAAAAGTTTGAATAATATGTCATTCAATACCTTTTCACACAAAATGCTTTCGTTTGAATGCCTACTTTTATGGTGTTTATTAAAATATCACTACAGGAAAAAATAGAGCCAATTCCTAGCTATATATTAGGCAAAAGAACTCAAATAGAGATATCATTTATTGTTACAGACTAACTTCTGTGCTTCCTATAGTTCATATCATTCTTTATTATATATAAACTAAAACATACAAAATATCTTATGTAGGCTCTGTTAGATATTAATAGTTTATATTTATCTAATACTTGTATTGAAGATTGATTATATGAAGGTAAGGAATTCCCTATTCACAATCTAGAAATGATTTTCCTGTTTACTGATTAAAAAAATAAATAAATAAAAACCTCTTTGCTCTTTGATGTGCCTGTGTACCATAATTAGGTTAGAAAACAGTAACTTAATTGCCATGTAAATAGGCTTGTAAACCAGTTTTATAAGGCTCCCTACTTTGTGTTTTTAAGGCTAACTTGAAATTTTACTCTATTCTTTTATAGCCCCTAAATGAATAGCCAATCCAGAGTTGACTCCCTAAGTCAAACATTGGGTCCCACACTTCCCAATGAAACACAAAGCAAATGCTAAATTCTAAATTTTGGTAGATATTGAACATCTCAATTTTTATAACACTTTAAAATGATCTCATCTAAAGATTGTCATTTTAACACTTTTTCACTTTATTAAGAGATTACTGAAATACAACATATGTAGGTTTAAGGTGTGCAAAATGATGATATGATACATATATATTGTAAAATGATTATCACATTAATATCCCATGATATAACTACTATTTTTTTTTGTGTGTGTGTGTGGTTATAACATTTAAGATCTATTCTCAAATTTCAAGTATATATTAAAGTAAAGTTTACCTGTGAACAACATAGGTTTGATTAGGAAATCCAGTAAGTAATACAAGAGATTCATAACTGGATATTTGGTGTTTTCACAGAAATAGAATTTTTAATTGTGATCCAAATCACATTAATCCAGAAGCATCCATATTTTATGTTTTTGATGTTATGTTTGATAACATAACATTATTTTGATGTAATGTTATTGATTTCTAACATGTTCTACATGTATTAAATATTTATTCAATGTAGTAAAACAGGATTAATAAAATATACATTGATTTGGCTAATTACAGAATTATGTTATGCATGCTATAAATCAAGAGATAAAAAGCAAACACCTTCTACCATATGGACACTGAAGCAAATGTGGGACATGCAAAGAGAGTCCCTGAAATGGATCTTCTGGAAATTTCTACAAGAGCTTCTCTGGGTTACAGAATACAACCTGACAGTGGGAGAAAGGAAGTAGTTACAACTCTATTCCTATGAGCATATTATTATGGCAACTGAGGTCAGCAAAGGCAAATGTCCGAGTGTCCTTTGTGAAGATCCCCCAGCAAAACCAAAACGAAATAGCTGTTTCTCCTGGTTTTCTTCTTCTCTGGCAAATTGAAGCATTAAGCAACTTAGATGTAGAGAAACGATAGCTAAAATACATTTTTACATTTTTACCTGATGTCATTTTTTCATTAATTTTAGAGAGAGAGGAAGGGGGAAGAAAGAAAGAGAATGGAGGACAGAGAGAAAGAGAGAGAAACGTTTATTACTAAAAACATCCCTTCTTGAATTACTTTTGCTGCATGCCATATACTTTGGTATATTATAATTTCATTTTCATTTGTTTTAAGATATGTTTTGATTTTTTTTTACCATAATTCTGGTTGTTCAGAATTATGTTGTTTAATTTTTACATATTTGTGAATTTTTATTTGTCCTCCTGTTACTGATTCCTAGTATTATATCATTTTTGTTTAGAAAAGATATTTGGTACAATTTAAATCTTTTCACATTTGCTAAGTCTTGTTTTATGAGCTAATATATGATCTACCTTGGAGAATGTTACATGTTACATATTACAATATTAAAATATTCTTCATTGGCCAATGAGTCTGTTTTAATGCCAGCACCATGTATGCTTTTATTACTGCAGGTTTGAATCATCCTTGCATCTCAGGGGTAAATCTTATTGATCAGAGTAATACAGTATATTCCTTTTAATGTGCTGTTGAATTCAATTTTGTGCTCTTGCTATTTTTTTAAGAATTTTTGCATTCATAGTTGGTCTTTGTTTGTTCTTATTTTCTAGTTCTTGAATTGTAAAGTTAGGTTGTTTATTTGAAATTTTTTCTTGACATAAACATTATGTTTTATATTTTCATTATGTTTTCATGTTATTAACTGGTATCCTTCTATTTCTGCTTGAAGAACTTTTTTGGCATTTCTTGTAAGGTAAGTCTAGTCATGATAAATTCTCTCAGCTTTTTTTTTTTTTTTTCGGAGAAGAAGTATTTAACTTTTTCTGAGAGACTGATGGGTAAATTTTGAATTGCTATTTTATTTTCCTTTCATAATTTTGAATACATTATTCTACTCTCTCCAGGTCTACGAGGTTTCTGAGAAACCCTCTGATAGTCTTATAACTAAGGATTTTTTTCTCTTGCTGCTTTTAAAATTCTCTCTCTTGAGTTTAGATGGTTTTATTGTAGTATGTCTTGAAGAAAATTGTTTGGGGTTAAAAATTTAGGATGACTTACTATCTTCCAGAACATGAATGTCTGGTTCTCTATCCAGATTTCAGAACTTTTGCCCCTCTCTTCCCCTCCTTCTAGGAACTCCAGTAATGCATAGATTGCTTCTCTTAATGATATTGTAGCATGGTGTCTTTCCAGATACATGGGCAGAGAGGAGTGATGCCTGAGGTGGGTCAGAAGGTGCTGCAGGTAGCACAAAAGCCTGCATGCCCCTAAGTGAGAGGGAGGTTGCAAGAAACCCCAAGGTGGTGGATTGAAGCTGCAGCCAAGGTGTGACAGATCTCCTTGCCCATGGAAAAGGCACTTCTGTTGCTTTAATCAAGAGGTAAAAAGGCCTAGTATTTGTATACTCAGGAACTAACCTGGTACCTGGGTATTTGTGAGAAAACGAACCTGAGTTCACTGGGGTGGCCTTGTGCTTGAGTCAGTGGAGATAAGCCTAGAACATAGGTCTTTGTGAATGGACCTGGGACCTGGGTCCACAGGGGTGAATCAGATGCTGAGGACCATTGTGATGGAACCAATGGATAGGGCTGCAAGGCTAGTCAGATTTTGGGATGGGTTGTCAGCCTACTTTTGCTGGAAATGGCCTGCTGGGGCCATGGGGACTAGACTGGTTCTGAGGAAAAGACTAAAGCCTGGGGACATATGAGTCAGTTGGTAACCTAGTACCTGGCTGGGGGCTTGGCCTGGATAATGGGCCTATGGAGGCTAGTTTGGCACTAAGGTAGTCCAGGAGCTTGGGTCTATAGGAGATGTTCTCAAAGTTGAGGCTGCAGTGGATGTCTTGGTGCTGGAGTGAGCCTGAACCCTGGGTCCAAGAGCCTAGAGTCCAAGTTCACCTAGGATGGGAGCCTGGGCTTTCTGGAGCCTGATGAGAGCTACTTGGGAGCACTTTGGGGCCGCATTTGAGGCCAGGACTACTGCCTGGGCAGCCCATAATGTGAAAGAATGAGAGTAAAGTGAGTGTTCAACTTTACCATGGACCTCAGCAGTGGGCCAGTCCAACACCAGGCTGACTCTCCATGCTAGTGAGCTAGGTTTAGCGGATGGTGATGACAGTAATAGGAACCCACCTTTACTACCCTTCCCTGCATCTTGTTTCTGGATGCTGGAATCCTTTATTCTTCTTAAGGTATTTTCATGGGGGATAGCTGTTCAAATTGATGTGTCTGGGAGGAGACGTGCATAAAAATTCCTATGTTGTCATTTTGCTGACCTCAGTTGCCATAGTAATATGCTCATAGGAACAGAGTTGTAACTACTTCCTTCCTCCTGCTGTCCAGTTGTATGCTGTAACCCAGAGAAGCTCTTGTCCTCAGCTTGCTCAGGGGTTTCTTTATCTTTCTACACTGGACTATTGCCACAAAAAAAAAAAAAAAATCTTTGTATACATATGCTTTGATCAGGAAATCCAATAAGTAATGCAAGAGATTCATAACTGGATATTTGAGTGTTTTCACAGAAATAGAATTTTTAATTCTGATCCAAATCACATTAATCCAGAAGCATCAATACTTTATGTCTCCTTTTTTCTTTAAAGAAATTAGCCACAAAAACCAAACACGCTCTTTTTGGGTTATTACTAATTATAAATGGGCTTTAAAATTTTTATCTCTTAGTTATATTAAAGTAGGATTTTTAAAATAAATTTCTCCTCAAACTTCTGAATAGCTTTCCTTATCTCACTGAGTAAATGTAGAGTTAAGGAGGAAGAGCTAATTGCCAAATTCCTGTTTTATCCTTAATCTGGTACCTTATGTGAAAAAATAGTTGGGGCTCTAAGTGACCATCTTGGATCTGTTGTAGGGGGTGGAAGCAACAAGTTATTTCTTCCAGTAGACTTAGTTTATCATGCCACTTCTTTAAACTACTGTTTTGTTTTTTTCATTTTTCAATGTATGGTTGCCTTTCACCTGCTTCCAGCTATGGATCTAGCTGGAGACCTAGCTGGCAACCTGGTTATGTTGCCCTGGCTGGGAATCAAACCAGCAACCTTTGGGCTTGCAGGCTGGTGCCTTTTCCACTGTGCCACTAGCCAGGGCTATAAACTACTTTTTAAAGAACTGATTCTATGTGGATGAAATGGTTGGAGAGGGAGGAGGATTCTGTATCAAAAATCTTGATGTTGATAAACTTGGAATTTGTTAAATATGTTGGAAAATACTAAGGTCAAACTTCTGCTCTGTTTGGCTTTCTTTTTAGTTTCTTTGAAGTTTTTATTCATGCAGTGTATTTTAGTGATTTAAATTAGAATTAGCCTAAAGTGATTTTGCACTAGAAAAGTAATTGTCCTGTTGAGAGAGTGCTCATTCTACTTCTTTTTCTATTTTTCCCAACAGAAAAATATCGAGTAAACTAGTCATTTTTGTTTGTTTTCTTTTCACTCTATGCTTTTCAGAACTAAACTTCCTATAAAGTGCTTAACATAAAGGTATTTTATTCATTAATTTTCACCTTTTTGCTGGTAGTTCTGCAAATGGATCATCCAGGATTATCATATTCAAAACCACTTAAATGCAAAATACTTGACCAGCTATCATTTTTTATATGGCACCATTTTTTTAAACATTAGTTTATAGTGGAATTCAGTATCTAAAACCAGATTTAGTAGCCTTTGTTGAGAAATCAGTAGCCTGTAAAACCCCTCACAGTTTACATCTTATATACATATTTATTTTGGAATATAGTCATTTTCAGATGTACATAATTTGAAATCAACCTTACCTAGCTTAGTGATATTTCAATACAGTGATTCTTTTTTTTTTCAAAGATTTTATTTATTATTATTTTTAGAGAGAGGAGTAGGGAGAGAGGCAGAGAGAGAGAGAGAGAGAGAGAGGGAAAGAGAAAGAGAAAGAGAGAAAGAGAAAGAGAGATCAATGTATGGTTGCCTTTCACCTGCCTCCAGCTACAGACCTGGCTAAAAACCTGGCTTGCAACCTGGTCTACCTTTGGGTTTGCAGGCTGGCACCTTATCCATTGTGCCACCAGCTGGGGCTCTCAACACAGTGATTCTTAAACTTTCACATATATCAAATTACCTGGAGGACTTCTTAAATATATACTTCAGGCCTCACCCAGGAGTTTCTGTTTTAGTAGATCTGAAACGTTAAGTTGGTATATTTAACAAATTCTATGTGGTGCTGATGCTGTTCCCAGTCTAGGACTGCAGTCTGAGATCCATTGTTCAATATTGCCCTAATAGGAAAACACTACCCTGATTTGAAGAGTTAATGTAATTGTCAAAAGCATTTTCTCTGGAATAATTTCCTTAATAATCTTAAGGAAAAAAAAAGTCTCCCATTATTTTCAGAGCCAATACTCACACAAAATTTTTCTTTGCTTGTCTATTTCTCTAACTTGATATACATTACTTGAGGACAAGAACTATGTTTTGTTCACAATAACATTCTCAAGATGCATTGAATTTCAACAGAGCATAATGTATAACAGGTTTATTGATATATTAGAGGAATTTAAAATGAGGGCATATTTTTCTTTTACACTTTGCTTAGACAACATTTCACCATTTGGTATTGTCATTTGAATGCTAGAATGATCTTAGAAAGTGTGATATGGAGCCAGAAAAGTATAAGAAAAAATGCAAAATCCAAGCTGATGTCACTTAATATTTTAAAAGAGCCAAAGAAATCATTTAAAAACCCTGCCATATGAGGAAAATTAGCTAATTTAAAAGTAGGTTGCCAAATTCTTTAAATGAAAGAAAGAATTTAGTGAAGTGTAATTTTACTGTAGACCCAAAGCCAGACACCACTTTATTTGCAGCTCTATCTGTCCTTAATGATCTTGAGAATAACCTTCCCAGATGTCTGCATCTTCAGTTCTAACACTGGCCACAATCTGTGGGTGAGAAACAGCCCTGACTAACTAGGAAGGTGATATTAAGAATTTCTCTTGAAAGGGATCTCCAAATTATTTAGACTGACATAATGGGTTTCCTGAGTGAAATTTTTTGTTTGTTGTTTTACCCTGGGAAACTGTAGTGTTAAGTGGAGAAATAATGGACCAAATCAAATTTATAAATTTAATATTTTATGATAGGACATTACCTATGGATTCTTGATAACTTATGAACTTGTAGTATTGAAGAGAATTTAGCCTAGTGAATTATTTAACAGTTTTAGCATGTGATTGAATGATGGATTTTGGTTGTTGTTTTTTATTTCCAAGTTATGAAAATCTGATATATTTGAAGAGTACTGTGACATTTAAGATAACATAAGGCTTACCAAGTCCACAAATTTAATGTGTTGGTTGTGCAAGCACTATTTAACTACTTGGATAAATTTTCTTTATTAGTCAAAAGAGTGAAATACTTTAAAAATTAAAATTGTGAATTTATAAAGGCAGCTCAAATGTTTAAGTAAGGTGAATTTCTCAAGTTATAAAATCCCTTTTTAAATTGATTTTTTTAAAGTGAAAATTTTAATTCTGAAAATTTTAATTCACTGCTCCCAGTCTATGGCAGTTTGGATAAATCAAATTAGGCATTGGAAAATTCTCATTGATATAATTATTATGGTGGATTTATTTAATGTGTATTAAATTAATATTCTATATGAATGCTAAATATCTTTCTTTCAAGTGCTTATGAAAAAGTAAATAATGTTTGACTATTTTATTAAGCAAAAGAATAGAACTCAAATTTGCAAAGTAGAAATAATACAGATAATTATTTGAACAATGTGGGAAAATTGATTTCAATTAAAAATAAAACACTGCTATATGAGAACTGTTAAAAAATATCTAAAATGTTTAGTTATAATTAATACAATATAAAGTTGAACAGTATGTAAAAAAAATCAAAACAGGACAACAGGTGGGATTGACTTTGGGGGGAATGGGTGGGTGGGTGGGGGGACAGAGGGGAGCAAAAAGGGGATGGATGTAATACAACAACAATAAAATTAAAAAAAAAAAAATCAAAACATTGAAACATAAGAACCAATTATAGGATAAAACAATTAGTTTAATAGTTTATTAAGTAATAAGATTAATTTTTGAATGCTCAAATTAAGTTTGACAATTAAATTATATTTTACCAATATAATTCTAAGAAAGAGCTAATAAAAGAATTAATAAAGAGAATACAAACACTGATTATTAAAATACAAAAACATGATATAAAATTGAATTTAATAGATTAAGAAAGAACTTGGTTTATGAGTTCATACTTTAATAAATTCAATGCTAATTTTAAAATTAAATTAATTAGTGAATAATGTTTTTGTATATAAAAGTCATCTGCTAATAAACCAAACACCTCATGCTTCTGGAAGAACAGCTACTTAAGGTTGTACGGGTGTGACTGCATTAGGTGCCCCTATTATGGGAATTACCTGGGTCCAGGGTAGAAGCATTTGGGGAACATTTCTAGCTTTTGGTGTTTGGAAGACTGATCTGAAGAAGAATCAGAGCCTGATTGTAATGATGCAATTTTGGCTCAAAACACACAGGCATTAACTTCCCTTTGGTTCCTGGCAATGTGTAGTTGAACTGAGTTATTATGTATCTGTTAAAAAGGATGTAGTAACTTTCTCACATTTTAGCCATTTCTTCAACTCTTTGCTTAAATATATTTTTATTTATTTAGTTATTATTTTAAAAAATTAGTATTTTATTTTTAGAGAGGGGAAGAGAGAGAAGGAGAGAGACATCAATATATAGTTGCCTTTCACCTGCCTCCAACTACAGACCTCAGTAAAGGCCTGGCTTGCAACCTCATTATGTGCCCTGGCTGGGGAATCAAACCAGCAACCTCTGGGTTCGCAGGCTGGTGCCTCATCCACTGTGCCACCAGCCAGGGCTGCTTACATATATATTTTTAAACGATGTACTCACTGACACACAGGTCACTAAGCAATACATACCCATTCCATGAAAACAGCTATTATTATATTTTCTCTTTCATGAAATCTAAACCAGTATGTCTCAGTTTTAGAATCTTTCATAATCTATCTCAAATACATTTATGCTATCTTAATCCCCTCTACACTTCATTTTACACTACACATCACATATCACCAAGAGACCTGTAACTTCCTCACTTTTCCAAAGACACACTTATTTATCTCATCTGTGATTTTGCTCCTAGAATTCCATGACCCACTTGACTCATTTATTGTAATCCCACTGAATCTCCACGTCCTCCATGAAGACTTCCCTGATTCCCCAGGTCTCACTGAGTTCTCTCGCCTCTGTGACATTCTAGAACGATTCTTTCTAAGCCGTGAAGTTGAACTGATGTGCATTTTGTAAATATTGTACCACCACCGAATGGACTGCCATGCTATATAGTAATATTTACCAAGGATGTTTATTAATTCTCATAGCACCTTTGTTTACTTCCACTTTAAGCACATGTGTGTGCACATGCACACGTGCGCGCACACATACACACGAGTCTTGCAAAATAGACCTTGGAATCCAGCACTGTAAAGAAATGAGACACAGTCAAATGCAAATAAAAACAAATGAAGTTAATTTTTGTCTTTTTAAGACACATAGTCCAAATTGTATGAGCCATGGATTTATGAGAAAAATCTTCAATAACCAGTTGTATTTTTACTGTGGCATGGAGAGTGAAAAATTGAAAAACTAAACTTGAATTCTCCCTGGACTTGGAGATAAGGGGCAATCAGAGAGAAAGTATGAAAGATGCCAGAACACAGTCTCTGGGGCCTTGGTGCCATGACCAGGGGGACAGGGTGGAGGCAGCAGTGAATAGAGGTTCACAGGTGGCAGCTGTGTCATCTCCAGGTGTGGAGGATGGCCACACCTAACCTACAGCCTCCCTGCTCCTGACCCCACAATGCAGGGTAAAATGTTGCTAAATATTGTAAAGTAATCCTTTTTTTTCCTAAAAATTAAAGTATTGTCAAGTAACATAAAGCAAAAATATCATGAAGAGACTCTAACTGGATTCATACAACAAGGAAAATTCTTCAGTGACTTAAAAAATAAGACAATCCAGGTCACCTTACATTGTCTTTTAAGAATGAGAGAGAGATTAGATTGAATTATAGAAGCACACAGATTACGTATCATTAACACACCTAAGATAGTGAACTGAACATCAATGTTCTCTCTAGAATTATATCTTAAATATTTTATGGTGGCAAGTGCCCCACAAACTGTCATCAAGTGTCGCCCAGATAATGTCTAAGGGTTTCCTAGGGTTCTGTTACATGCATGCTGGGTGCAGTCTCTCTGCCTCTTCCCCTCCAGCTGTCTAATCAGGTAGCTCTCTCTGCAACTAACGATCCTCCTGGAGAGCATAATTATACTCTGCTGGTGATAGCAGCTGTGTGGGAGGGAACGCCGTCCTCCTCTGTCCCAGATCCAATTAGGTCTGTATCTAATTCACCCGCAGTACTGTTGACTTAATAGGACTTTGTTGACATTTGAAGATCTTGGAAAGGAAATAGAGTTCACAGTGTTACTGTCCTTTTGGCTCCATTGCTTTGTCTCTCTCTTGCCTCTACCTTCGTCTATAGCTTGCCCATAAAACGGCTTCTTCGTGTCACAAGATGGTGGCTAGTAGTTTCCAGAGAGGTGTGCTTTCTGGTTCCCATCCAGGGAACGATAGATAGCTTCTCTTTTTCTAACCGCCAAACAGAAATCCTGTAGTTCTTTCTGATTAGAACAATTCAGATCATGCCCTTACCTGAACCAAACCAATAACCAGGGGAATGTCTGGTTTACAAACCTATTCTTAAATCAATCGCTTTGGCAAAGGGAGGCCTTCCAAATAGTTTAAGTCAATCAGGACTCACCCAGAAAGTGAAGGGAGGATTAAATCCATTTCATCTACAAGGTGCTATACCTGGAAAGAGAATCAAATAGAAGGCAACCAGAGTTGCCCCTACACTTGTTCTGGAATCTTAGAGTGGGCTCTGTCTCTGCCTGGCTCCTTGCCATCGCAGACCAACATCCACATGACCAAAGGCAGTCACTTCTTGCTGTTACTGTCAAATTCATAGCAGTTAAGTCTACCTAGAGAGTTTACCTGAACAGCAGTCTAACTATGTCTCAAAAATAAGGAAGATTTATTTTTCTTAAGTTCCAATATAAGGTAAAGTGTTACAAGTTTTCATGTGAACTTACATGTGTCAGTGGAGATATCTATTGTTTATACTTTGTACTTTATACTCTCTGACAGACTGGCCTTGTTTACAGAATATGTATATATAAAATAAACAAAAATATTTCTGGTCTTTTTATTTGTGGTCAATTTAGTGCATGCAATAAGATTTCAGAATTGTGGAGAAGTCATATTACTTTCTAGGTGTTTCATGTGTGTCTAAATAGATTTTTAGGCTTCTGAAGAGCAAAGGCTTTATCTTAAAATTCTTTTTTATTATGACTATGGTAATTTCATGTATTTCTTTCTACAAAGCTGTAAACATTTTCCAATCATGAGCTCTTTGATGGCAGAAGATATGTAAAACACACCTTTGTATATTTATAGGACCCTACCAAAATCTGGAACAGAATGGACTCTTAGTCAACATTTTTTTTTCAATGAATGAATGCCAAAATATTGATGACAGACCTAAAAAGCATAATAAATAAATTGATATAAGTCTTCACTTAACATTGTCAATAGGGTCTGTGACTTTAAGCAAAACAACATACAACAAAACCAATTTTGTTATAGATAAATAGATTTAAATGAGTTAAGCTTCTACAACATCTCATCAATGTTCTAATGAAACAGTATTGAACAAAATGCTGTATTTTGAATGTCAAATAGAGTTTACAAGTTTCTCTAGAAGCATGTGAGCTGACCTTATTCCTATCACTGAGATATAAAATAAACCACTGTTTAGGAAATTTATCATTAAATCTGCTGCCCAGAAATCTTGAGGTAATGTTATTGGTAGCTGTTGATACATGTTAGATAACTCTGGCACATTAAGCATAAACTAGTCTTTGAATATATATTGTTTCTATATAATTCAAAAATCATAAAATGTTCTTCTCTGGTTAAATCTTTTGCATTTGGATCAATCATTTTATGACCAGGTTCAATTACCATCTTCTCTCTTCCAACCTATTATCCACTCTATTATTTTGTACTGGATGTATGATAAATCATTGCTGTTTTCCAGGAAACAGTTGTCTTTTTTTTTTTTTTAAACATTTTATTTATTATTTTTAGAGAGAGGGGAAGGGAAAGAAGCAGAGAGGGAGATAGGCATCAATGTATGGTTGCCTTTCACCTACGTCCAGCTACGGACCTGACTGGAGACCTGGCTTGCAACCTGGTTATGTGCCCTGGCTGGGAATTGAACCAGAGACCTTTGGGTTTGCAGGCCAGCACTTTATCCACTGTCTCACCAACCAGGGCCTTTTTTTTTTTTTTCATTTTATAAAGTAGACTGGCATTTTGCCAAACAAAAAATATGTTTATTGCTATAGTTTTCCTAAGATACACATCCTCTTTCAAATTAAAACATTGATCTAAAATGTCATTGTAGTTACTAAATAGATTAAAAGTTATTTCTTTATGAACCCAGTTAGTTACGTGAAATGAGTCATCTAATATCTAAAATAGTGAATTATTAGATGTATCCATGGAGGTACTTGTACTTATTAGCAAAAATACATTATTCAAAAACTTTTCAATAAAAAATCTTATGTTTATATTTATAAACATTTTAAAATTTATAAAACTTATGCATGTTTTATTTTCCTCAAACCTTACAACAAAACTATTAATTAAAGTATTGTAATAGTTATTATCAAAGGATGAAAATCTAATTTATCATGTGACCTGCAATGCCCTTGTTAATTCCTTAGGAACACTTACTATTCTTAGCATTTTCAGGGTCTAGAACTTTGTGTGGCATAGAATATATGAACAGGTAATAGATATTTTCCAAAATGAATTATCAAGTGTCACACAGATAGAAATAGAAGTTAAAACCAAACCTGCTAAATTCAATGCATATGCTACTACATCAAATTTACAGCATCATTTTGCCTTTGTTTAACTTTAAGGGAGGCATGTATCCAAAAAATGTTACTTAAGGTTAATTGTCACCAACTCATTCATCATTTGAGCACAGAACTGAAACATAGGGTAAATTGAATTAAGTTCAAATCAACAGTGTTGACTGTCTAATAGATAAAGACAATGTACTAAGAAGCTGGAAAGATAAAGATGAGTGAGATGTCTCTGTCCTCAGGAAAGTTACAGACTAATAAAGGAGAGAGACAATGTAAATATAATTTAGGTTGTAAATACTATAATCAAAGTGTGTTTCGGGAGCTAAATTGAAAGTATAAACCCTGGGTGGTGGCACAGTAGATAAGGCACTGGCCTGTGAACCCAAAGGTCACTGGTTCAATTCCCAGCCAGGGCACATAACCAGGTTGCAAGCCAGGTCTCCAGCCAGGGCCATAGCTAGAGGAAGGTGAAAGGCAACCATATCTTCATGTCTCTTTCCCTCTCTGCCTCTCTCTTTTCTCCTCTTTCTAAAAATAATAAATAAAATCTTAATAAAAGAAAGTATAGTAGGTGGAGCTACACTAAGAATATAAAATTAATGAAAGTAGTGTAGTAATCAGACTGGGCTAGATATGCTGTGATAACAAAAAATATTAAACCCTTAATCATTTATAATAGCAAACTTTGTTTCTTGCTCATGCTAGATGACTGACACAGCTGTTCACATTCTTTTCACTCCAGGATTCAAACTGATTAATCAGCTACTATCTTGGTCATTATTGGCTGCCTAGGTAGAGAGAGGAAGTTCTGAAATGTCTTATATTAACCATTAAGTGTCATTAATAAGAAATGGTAATGTGGGAACACCTAGAAAGTGACTGGAATGCACTCTGTCATGTGCATGGAATACAGAGAACTCTTTAACCAACAATGCTAATGATTAAAGACTAAAATAAGAATTAGTATATTCTAATTAGTGTTTAAGGCAGATACTTCTAAAATATGTCCCTTACCTTAGCCTCTTAAATTATACTCTCTATTTTGTGGTATAGCAAAAATAAAAGAAATTCACAAACTCTAAATATATATAGATACCTGCAATATGGGAACTAAAGAAACAAGGGGTCCCTAACCAGGCAGTTACCCTGCCAAAGTAAGAGTATTTACAATGCCAGCTTCTCTTAGTGAAGTCCTTTTCACCCAAGGCACTATAGGACTCCAGTTGTTTTTCCATTTCAAAGCAGCAATAAATAGTGTAACCCAGTTATTATTTAGAGTTGCCATGTTTTACAGCCTAAAAGTTATAGTCAGTAATCATGCAATCTCCAAGGTAATAAGTAACTAAAGTTTTGAAGGCAATACCCTAGTTTCTTGAGCAATGAGGGAAGAGCTATAATGATGACAGAGTAGAGAGTGTGTGATCTCCTCTGAGACTGTTGGTGCATTTTTTCTGATAATGATCAGGAGAGAAACCTCTGGAGTTTGTGTATGACTCAGACTCTCCAAACTATAGGACATGTGGTCCAAGCAATAATAAACATCAAAAATTTTTCTGGGTTCAGTGAATTTTATTGATGGTGCATGACATGGTAGGGCTTCCTAAGCTCTTTCCCTTTTTCAGGGTGTCTGCAATGAAAACTGTGGAGGTCAGTAGATTCTTGGTGTGTTGGGGGGTTAATTTGGGGTAGGGACTCCCTAGTACTGCGGGCCTCTGTTCCTCTCGCTGGGGCTGAGGAGGCAGGAGCTCTTATTCTTTTGTCATACTAGGAAATGGGCTTGACAAAGTGGTTATTGAGGTCAATGCCAGCCCCAGCATTGAAGGTAAAGGAGCAGGTATCACTGTTAAAGTTGCAGGAGACAACTTGGGCCACAGTACAGCCCAGGAGGGAGCCCTCTGATGTCTGCTTCACTACCTTCTTGACATCATTATATTTGGCAGGTTTCTCCAAGTGGCAAGACAGATCAACAACTGACACTGTGGGTGGGGAGATGGAAAGCCATGCCAGTAAGCTTCCCTTTCAACTCAAAGATAACCTTGCCCACAGCCTTGGCAGTGCCAGTAGAAACAGGGATTATGTTCTGGACAGCCCCCCAGTCAGCACTCCCTGACTTCCCAGAGGCACCACCCATGGTCTTCTGGTGGCAGTGATGGCATGGACTATGGTTATGAATACCTTCACGATGCCAAAGTTGTCATGGATGACCTTGGTCAGGGGGGCCAAGCAGTTGGTGGTGCAGGAGGTGTTGCTGATAATCTACAAGGTGTTATCATACTTGTGGCAGTTCACACCTATCACAAATATGGGGGCATCCACAGAGGGGAAGAGATGATGACCCTCTTGGCTCTACCCTTCAAGTGATCCCTGGCCTCCCATGGTAGTGAAGATACCAGTGGACTCCACAGCATATTCAGCACCAGCATTACCTCATATGATATAGATGGGATCTCACTCTTGGAAGATAAAGATGAACTTTCTATGGATGACAAAATTCCCATTCTCAGCTTTGACTGTGCCTTTGAACTTGCCATGAGTAGAATCATATTGGAACATGCAGCCCATGTAGTTGATATCAGTGAAGTGGTCTTTGATGATGACAATGTCCACTTTGCCAGAGTTAAAAGCTGCCTGTTGGCCAGGTGCCCAGTACAGTCAAGTCTGTTCACTCTGACTTTCACTATTGTGTCTTAGGGTTGTGATTGGTACTATGCAGAAGACTTGTTGTCTATCAAACAAGAGGAGCAGAGAGCCAATATCAAATATTTTCATCAGATGGCATTGATGCCCAATATACCACAGATCTCTTTGTTCTATTATTTTTAAAAGATTTTTATTCATTATTTTTAAAGATAGGGCTGGGATGGAGGAAGAAAGGAAGAGAAACATCAATATATGTATGGTTGCCTTTCACCTGCCTACAGCTACAGACCTGGCTGGAGACCTGGCTTGCAACCTGGTTATATGCTCTGACTGGGAATGAAACCTGTGGCTCTTGGGTTTGAAAGCCATTGCCAATCCACTGAGCCACATCAGCCGGGGTGTTTTATTTTTTTTAAAGCTGAGAAATAGCTTGGTTGTTGAAGATATTCTACATTGCTAAAGATATAAAAATTGAATCTAAAATCAGAAACTCATATACGATTAATGTATTCATTTTGGAGGTGGTTAGATAATCATGTAAACCAAGAAAGTCACAAAAGATTCTGTTGAATTTTTTCTCTTTTACTTAAAAATTCACTCTTCTAGATGGTCAACAAGATAACACCAATCTGCTTGTTTTGCACCAATAATTTTTCTAGACTTTAAATCTCATTGATTGCTCCCAACAAGGGGGAAAAAACAGCCACTGGATTCTGAAGGGTACTTGGATCCCTATGGCTTATTTTAATTCACTATAATATTTAAGTAAGCAAAACTCAGACATCTCAAAAACTCTGCAGTTTCCAGCATGTTGACTTTGTTACTTTATACATTGTGCTTGATTTTCTTTTAAAAACATATCATATTTCTCTAGGCATTTATTTGCTTTTCATATGATGGCTGCCTAGCTAAGGCTTGTATACCAGGTGCCATGTAAGAGCATGTTAAAACTATAGAAAGCAATTTCTCCTGCCCTCTAAGTGGAGATGTCTCATTTTACTACTGGTTATAGCACTATGCAGCTGCGGCGGCAGAGAGGTGATAGGAACATGATGGTTGATGCAGAGTGTCACCCCTCCACTGCTCAGCATGGGTGGGCTTCAAAATAAATAGGAATTTTCAGTTAGTTACTCTTCCCTGACTCCACTTATTTCCCATTAATAATTGAACTTTACAAAATGAAGGGAACTAAATCTAGGGAAGAGCAGCAAGTTATAGGCAGAAAGACTATGATTTCCTTAATGATTCTCCATCTGGAATATGCTGTTGCCCAGTTCTATAGGTCACCTATTGCTAACATCTGTTGGATACACATTATTATACTTGACATAACAAGGTTTAAAAGGTTTAGAGATGTACTTGCCCCTGGAGTTTACAGTGGAGAGAAACTGTTCTTCACAAAGATCATATCTGATAGGGTGTAATCATTTGCCATGTGCAGTAAAACGTTGAAGATTAAAAGTGGTCACCTTGGAGTATAAGTGTTAAGAATAGTCTATTTGGAGTAAGCAAGTGTTGAGAAAATCTTTAGTGAAGTGGTCAGCCTGAGGGAGGAATGTAGATGGAAGGATCATTACAGGGAAATTACCATGGTTACAGGTAGTAAGCAGCAAAAATGTGTGAGAACAGTTGAAACCAGCTTTCCTGCTGAGGAGGAAGGGCCATTAAAAGTGTTTAGAGTGGAGCAAAATGGCAAAAGGGCAATGAAAATATAATCCCATATCAAATAAAGTACTGTGATTAAAATTGCATTATATATAGGCAAATGTATGACCATTTTAGTGGAATGATCTACTGAAATGTGTACGTAAAGAAAACTTAAAGTAATAATTTTATAATGCAGATTAGTAAGAAAATTATGCTATCAATGACTAAGATATAAAGACAAATTCATAGTAATTAGGTATGAACTAGTGTGGTTGTAAAAATGTGGGGGGGAGAAGAGTTAACTTGTTTGGTAGTTAAAGAAATAGTCTGTGGACTTGATCAATTCAATAGAATGAATGTTGGGAATGAATTTATTAGCTAAGACTAGTGACAATAAATAAATAAGTACAAAATATAGATTTGTATGAGAAAATAATGAGTTCAGTATTTGATTCATTAAGTCCTATCTATAGGGAGTTAAAATGCAAGATTGAAAGATGATGGTCAGTCAAGACTGGAATTGTAGATTTGGGAAATGCCTGACTAGAGGTAGGAGTTGTACCAAAACAAATGGATGAGTGATTTATGAGTAAACACAGACGCAGAAGAACATTAGAGAATGAGATCACAGGAGATGGGAGGAAAAATGTGGGATGATAAAATAGAAGAATTGAAATCAAGTAGAAGGTAACCACTGGTGCCTAATGCTAGAGAAACTACAGTGGAGAAGAGCTGTAAAAAGAAAAGGGTTTTACTAGAGAGAAAAAAGAAAAAAGGTTTTTCCTAGAAGAGAACTGGTGAATCCTTTCAGCAGAGCAGTAGCAATAGAAGATGCCAAGTCTAGAGGACTAAGCAAGGGTGGAGAGGTAAGGAGAAGTGGCAGCAGAATGCTCAATTATTAAGTGCAAGAAGGAAGTAGGCTTATAATTGAAGCAGGTATTAGCATTACCTAGTTGGTAATTTAAATAAAGCTTTGAGAAATCTGAATATTTATTTAAATTTATAGCAGGAATAAACTATGTGGAGATGAAATGCCAAAGGATGAAGTAAAAATGGGGTGAGAGTATCTCTCTCTCTATATATATATATATACACACACACACACACACACACATATTTTCTTTACGTACATGTATAACCTTGAATAATACACAGCTAATTAGAGGGGGGGAAACCCCTGCTGGTTCAAAAACAGCATCAAAATTGTCTTAGAAAACATTATTTCTTGTTTTATTTTGTTTCTCAAAATAACATGTGAATCCATATTAGTCCTGTAATCTATAACATTGCAGAACGTTGTTAGAATTATGAATTATACAAAAGGAAATAACCTGCTTTGTGTAATAACCTTTTATGAATAGAGGTAGACAAGAAGAAAAGGGGAAGGAGCCCAGGAATGGGGAGAGGCTGTACTCTGGGAATAAATTTGGAAATGTACCCTGAGGTGTAGTTGTCAAAGATGAGAAAGAAGAGTAGATAGCAGGATCATCAAATTGATGAGAATGGCAGTAAGAATGTCTAATATTCACCAAGAAAATGTTCAAACCCTTAGAAAAAACCTTCAAATTTTCTTAACATACAAGTTCATAGTTTCCTGTCCCTGTGGTATGTTAAAGTAATCAAGAAAAGGGGCTTTGTTTTATATCTGGGTTACATAGGGGAGAGACCAGAACATCTGAGAGCTGTGAGACATAAAGACAATAAAAGATTTAAAAGAAATACAGAATAATTATGTCTGGGCAAAATGTCACTCTGACCAACCCCCATAGTATGAATGCCCAGAGAGACTGGGAGTAGCATTTTGAGACTTAAATCTTGAAGGACAAAACAACTCAGTATACAGGTTGGGGCAAAAGTAGGTTAGGTTTACAGTTGTTCATATGGAAAATAATGTAACAATTAATAAAGAATAATATAAGAATAAAATGTGTTTCATGTACTCACAACTTCTCTAAGTTGTTATATATAAGTTTGTGTGTGTGGGTATGTGTTAAAGATGAAGGGAGTGAGAAGTACAGATTGATAGTTACAAAATAGTCAGGGTAATGTAAAGTACATTATGCGATTTATAGTAATATACCCCCCAAGGTTTATTCTTTGAATTTTAGAAGTATAAATGATCATGTCATATATATGCTATTATATATATTATGTCATGAAACATTAGATCACCTTATATTGTATTGTATTGCATTAAAAAGAGCTCAAAAGTATAGGTGATTTGGAAATTTATTGTATACTTCACTAAAAGCTTATATTATTTTCTGAAATTTCTTTTTGTAGAAAAGGGTTTAGCATTTCTCTGCTGGATGCTTCATCAACTCTTGTTTACAGCAACCAGGAGATGGAATTTCCAAACAAACCCTGTTTGTTTATGGCACTTGGAGAGGCATGTGGTATGCCATTCCAGTCTCTGTAAGACATGGGCCCACCTGCTTCCTGCCTTTGGCTTACACTGGTTAGCTGGGTTACAGCACAAGTGTAAGAACATGAGAATGTGACATACCCCAGGCCAGGTGACATGCCAGTGCTAAAAGGCTGGTACATGGCAGGCCATCATTGTGTACATAAAAAGGCCACATGCCACACCAAAATGTGCAGCCACTTCTCTCAAATTAAATGAATAATATTCCTTTCATTATGTTCTCACAGACATGTTGTAAAACAATAAGACATGAGCTACACTAAGTTCATATTTTGGGGTTTCAAATGAATGACAAGTGAATATTCATGGTTATTTCTGAGTTAATTGAATTTTCTTTTAAAAACATGCTTATGTATATTCAAGAATTACTTATTTAAGCCAACAAAAATTGTCCTCATAGGTATAAGTCTTCCGACATGGCCAAATGCTGCAGAACAGCAAATAACATTTTTTATTTTTATTTTTTTTGTCTAATAAAGTAGTAGAGAACTTACTAGAAGAAATGTTGTAGGATCTCATACAGTTCCTCCTAGTTTTCTCTGAATTTTGTATTTCTCTATGCTATCAGCAGGTCCATGCTGCTAATGCAATTGCAATTTAATTCATTTCAAGTGTTGGCAGGAAAGGATAAGGAAAAAATAATTACACTTTTAAAATTCTGTTGAGTCTAGTGTGGGTTACAGATTTCATAAATGTGCACTGTCAGGAAACCCAAGGTATTTTCTGAGTTCCGATTTTACTGCTGAATAAGGATGTGAACATAAAAATTGAATAAAAGTTCTATACTTTATTTTTCATCTTAACAATGGAAGACCCAATACAAGGCCAAAATACTTCTGAAATTTTTGAAGAAATGCTAATGAGGAATTCAGAAATCCTGAAAGAATCTAAAGGCTTTTTTCTCTGCTATCCAGATTTTAAATAAGAAAATAATTATGTATAGAGAGAGATCTGGTCAAGATATTGGCACAGATAGACATGGCTCACCTCTTCACACACCACATCAAAATTACAACTAAAGTATAGAACAGCCATCAGGAAGAACCATCAGAAATCCAGTTGAATAGAAATCTGACAACTATAGAATTAAAGAAACTACATCCATCAAAATGGAGCTGGCAAGCTGGTACCATATCTGAGACTCCATCAACCTGGTTAACATTGTTTGACCTGCCTTAGAGATCCCCAGTGATGCTGCCCCACTTAACTTATGGACCCGTCAAAGCTGCTTTTCTATATGAATGGTGGTCTTGGCTCAGGCTTCACAACTTCCTAAATCCTATCAAACATACAACAATTGGCCTCAGTGAGCTAAAGGCCTGGCACTATCAGCAGTCAACTTAGATTCACAGCTTAGCTTGGCTTTGTTTGGGAATTGCCAAATTGTAACAGCACAGGTAGCAGCCATCTCGGTTTGTTTTATAGCTCAGGCAGGGTACCCTAGGCAAAACACACATTGGGGCTGACCTTGGCCTGCACCACCTGGGAAAGTCCAGGGCCAGCAAACCCAGCGGACCATGTCAGAGCACTACCATCCTGCCCCTGCACAGCTAATCTTCCACGAGGGTGGAGGATGGTGGTCAGTGGTCACAGCTAGTCCTTGCAGCCTACTGGCCTGGGTAAATCCCTCCAATTGGCCTGACAACAACAACCAAGGCTCAACTGTAAGAGGAAGGTGTACTCAGCCCACACAAAGGGCACACCTTGAGTACCCAGCTTGGGTGATAGGGGAGGCTGTGTCATTGGACCCTGTAGGACACCTACTATATTAGGTCTATATATGCTACCATGACAGAGAGACATAGCAGCTCTACATAATACACAGAAACAAAATAAAGAGGCAAATAAATACAGCCCAAATAAAAGAACAGAACAAAGCCCCAGAAAAAGAGCTAAACAAGATGTAGATAGCCAACCTATCAGGTGCAGAGTTCAAAACCCTGGTGATCAGGAGGCTCAGAGAAATGATTAGCTATGTCACAAAATAAAGGAAAAAGTGAAGGTTATACAAAGTGAAATAAAGAAAAATATATAGGGAACCAATAGTGATGGAAAGGAAGAGAGGATTCAAATCAATACTTTGGAACAAAAGGAAGAAATCACATTCACCAGGTGCAAAAAGAAGAAACAAGAAATGAAAAAACAAAACAAAGCAATTAGATTAGAAACCCCTGAAACAACTTGAAACATGACAACATCCTAATCATAGGGGTACCAGAAGGATGAGAGGAAAAGCATGAAATTGAAAAATTACTTGAAAAAATAATGAAAGAAAACTTCCCTAATTTGGTGAAGAAAGTAGATATACAAGTCCAGGAATCACAGAGAATCCCAAACAATTTGGACCCAAAGAGGACCACATCAAGACGCATCATTATTAAAATACCAAAGGTTAAAAAATAAAGAGAGAATTTTAAAAACAGCAAGAGAAAAGCAGCTACCTATAGGGGAGATCCCATAAGACTGTCAGCTAATTTCTCAAAAGAAATGTTACAGGCAAGAAGGGGCTGGCAAGGAGTATTCAAAGGGATGTAAACAAATGACCTACAACCAAGATTACTCTATCCAGCAAAGCTATCATTTAGAATGGAAGGGCAAATAAAGTGCTTCCCAGACAGGGTAAAGCTAAAGGAAATCATTGTCACCAATCCATTATTACATGAAATGTTAAGGAGACATTTAATAAAAAGAAGATCAAAACTATGAACATTAAAGTGACAACAAAACCACAACTATCAATAATGGAATCTGAAAAATAACAAAAACAAACTAAGCAAACAAGAACAGGAACATAATTATAGGTATGGAGATCATTTGGAGGATTATCAGTGGGAAGGGGGCAGGGTGAAAAATGGAAAAATGACACAGGGGTCAAAAAGCGTAATTGCTAAGAATAACATAGATAGGGAGATGTTAAGAATAGTATAGGAAAGGGTGAAGCCAAAGAACTTACATGCACAACCAGGGTAATGAACTAAGAGGGGAGACATTGCTAGAGAGAACTGGGGTACTGGGCCAGTTGGGCAAAAGGAAAAAATTGGGACAACTGTAATAGCATAATTAATAAAATAGACTTTAAAAAATTGTGAAATTTATGACTGTTGGCACTTTTTAGCATATTTTAAAACTTACAGTTTTAAATGTCTTAATTTTTTTTTCAGTTTAGCTGCAAATTATGAGTGTTCAAGATCAAAATACATCCAGTTATATTCTTCATAATAGATCTCACATATTAAAAGTGAATTAAAAAGAGAATAAAAAATAAAAAATTACATTGATATGTGGATAGCTGTACAATTTCATCCTGTAATTTAGGCTTGCATTCTATAGTCCTTGACTTTCACAACTACTCCTTAACATTCCTAATATAATTTGCCATAATTCAGTGTGGAACTGAGAGTATTCTGCAATACCAAAGTCCCATTTTAGATTAGTGGACTCAAGGTGCTGTTTGCTGCGCCAAGTATTGTTCACTTTTGCCTGAAAAGCAATGTCTTTATTTTTTATATAAAAGAAAGGCTACAGCATTGTAAGCATGCTATGTATGCTTACAATGTTATGGTACCTAATACATGTACTTTGGGGAATTTATTTATTTCCATTCTGTTTGCTGAGTAAATTTTTTGCTTATAAAAATTATGGTCTCCAGAGAACAATAGAAATAAAGTCCCAGTTTTTTTTTTTTAACCAAAGACTGTGCAATTATCAATTTTCAGCATCTTTTAAGCCTAGAGTTTGAATAAGAACATCATCTGTTTGAAAATAGTCTGCCAAAATAGATTTAAGCCTCAGACACTGCCTTTTGATGAACACACAGACTGAGAGCATAGTGAGAAGAATCCGGAGACCTTGTGTAAACAGCTTCCTTTTAGAGATCAGGTATTATTATTCCAGTGTGGGTGGAATTTTGGAGACCCAATATGACTTTTGAGCATTGAATCTCTAAGCAAAATATTCAGGTGTGGCTTCTACTTTGCATGTTTTCATTTTTTTTTCCTTTTGTTTTTTCCAAGTCCAACACTGGTAAGGCTGTTCCTCACTGTACTGTGTATAGTTCAGTAGAGAATCAATAGAAAGAAGTATATTGCCTTGTTTGAATATATTGATTCTCTATGTAAATATCATAATATCTAGAATGATCACTCTAAAATATTTTACTGGTAGTATGGATGTCAAAATTGTAAACCAAGAAAATACACACAAATAAATAATATTCATAGACATCCCCCCCTTTTTTTTTTGTTCTTAATTTTGTGTTAGTTTCAAGTTACAATTATATAATTTACAAAGTAATCCCCTGGATAATTTAAATACCTAACTGGCATCATATAGTGTTGTTACAATATCATTAACTACATTCTCTATACAGAACATTAAATCCCCAGGGCTATTTTGAAGCTAACAATTTGCACTTCTTAATCCCTTAACCAATTTCCCCAAAACCCCTCCTCTCTGGCAACTATTAGTTTGCTCTCTACATCTATGAGACTGTTTCTATTTTGTTTATTTGTTAATTCTGTTCTTTAGATTCCACATATAAGTGAAATCATATGGTATTTGTCATTCTCCATCTGATTTATTTCCCTTAGTCTAATACCCTCTAAGTCCACCCATGTTATTGCAATGGGTAAGATTTCACTCCTTTTCTTTGCATAATTTATTTGTCTTTTTCAATTACAGTTTCCTTTCAATATTATTTTGTACTAGTTTAAGGTGTACAGCATAGTGTTTACACAAACATACACTTTACAAAGTGTTCCCCCTGATATTTCCAGTATTTACATGATACCATACATAGATATCACAATATTATTGACTATATTATTTCTCATGATTTCATGTTTTATGGCTGCATAATATTTCATTGTGTATATGTACCACAACCTTTTAATCCATTCACCTATTGATGGAAATGTGTCTTGCTTCCATATTTCATATTTGGCTACTGTAAATAATGTTACAATGAACATAGGGGTTCATATATTCTTTTGAGTTACTTTTTTGGATTTCTTCAGATATATACCCAGAAGTTGAATTGTTGGGTCATAAAGCAGTTCCATTTTTAATATTTTGAGGAATCTTCATAATGTTTTCCCTACTACACCAATCTGCAAACCACCAACAGAACATGAGGGTTGCCTTTTCAACACAACTTCTCCAAAACTTGATTGTTGATTTATCGATGATAGCCATTCTGACAGTTGTGAGATGATATCTCATTGTGGTTTTAATTTGTATTTCTCTGATGAGTAGTGACAATGAGGATCCTTTCATGTGTCTATTGGCTGTCTGTATGTCCTCTTTGAAGAAGTGTCTATTCAAGTCCTCTGCCCATTATTTAACTGGATCTCTCTCTTTTTTTTTTTTGTGCTGAATTATATGAACTTTTAATAAATTTTAGATATTAACCTTCTTACCTGATGTATCATTGGCAACTGTCTACTTCCAATAAATAGGTTGTCTTTTTGTTTTGTTGGTTGTTTCCTTTGCTGTGCAAAATCATTTCAGTTTCATGTAGGTTTATTTATTTGTTTGTTTGTTTGTTTCCTTTCCCTAATGAGATATATTAGAAAAATTGCAAAGATGAATGTCAGAGAGGAGTGTACTAGGTGGTTGTTACACTCACTTCCTCCCAGGAACAAACTAAAATTACAGCTAAAATACAGAACAATCAACCTGAATAACCAAATGAAGACTAGCTGAATAGAATAAATCCATCTGACCAAGGATTTACAGAAGAAGCTATGTTGAGACTGGTAGGGAAGGTGGAGGCACAAAAAGTCCAGATTTTGATCCCACAGGTGATGACTGAGATTCCAGAGGGATAACTTGTCTGCAAAGGCTCCCTCTGAGGAATGAGGTTTCTTAAACAAAGCCCGGAGCACCAGAACTGGGAAGAAGTACTCACATAATACCTGGCTATGAAAATCAGTGGAAATTCTTTTTGCCAGGGAAAGAAGAGAACCTTCTAGAGACACAGGTGCCCTATTTAAGGGCCAACATACAAAATCCCATTCACAGAAACACACCCTGGGCTCCCGTGGAGGGAAGGTAATGCAGATTGTAGCTGTGTGACCAGCCCTGGGCTATCTATGTGGAGCAACAAAGTTATCCACAGTTGGTAGATGTCTGCTGGGACTGGTTGTGCATGGGAGGTTCCATACTGTTGTCTGAGGCAGGTACCACATATCATGACTTTGGTGGGTCTACAAAGGCTCATGGTACCCCAAGATTTTCTGCTTTCTACCATTTGCTCATGAGACTCAGCCACTAAAAAAGCCTCAACTGTATGTGAATTGCATGAGACATTTTCTCAAGAAGTTACCAGGTAAGGGTGAGTGGTGTTCAAAAAGTCAACAAAGTTTCAGACTTGGTGAGTGCTGGATTTGCAGCTTCTCAGAGGAAGTCTCAGGGTGCACTGAGGCCAGCTATCACCCACCTGGGGCCTTTGTGGGTCCCAAGGTCACAGGGAGTCATCAGGATGGAGTGTACCTGGCTAAAGTAGATTAAGATTTGGCAGAATGGAGGGATGCTTAACAGGAAAGGTGGTACCTGTCAGCTCTGGGGAAAACTGATCCTCATCCTGAAGCTACCCAACTCAGTTTTACCCTGTGTGTGTCTGACCCTTCTTGAATTTGGGATTTCTTAAAAGCTTTCCAAGAATGCCTGGAACATGGGCCCAGGTGGGTTGCCTTTGACATAGCTCTCAGCCTTGTAGTTGTTGACTCAGGTGGAGCCCCAGGGAGGCATCAGAATAAATCTACTAGAGCTCTGCAGGTTGTTGTCATGTGGGGAGAGTGCCCAGTTCAGGAACAATGGTGCTCAGGGACCATGCAGTAAGAAGACTCAACACAGCGTCATTGAAGACTTTCCCACCCAGCCCTTGCTTCAAAGCCACACAACTATTTCTTTCTGTATGATTGACACCAACTGAGCCATTGTCCCTTTGCCAAAGCCTTTGGTGAGTGAATGCCTACGGGGAAGTGTTTGTATGTTGTCCCTTTAAGAGGGTGCCTCAGTTTCCAGCAGACTTCCATCTCTCCATGGCAAAAGGAATCCCCACTGACTTTAATAGCCAGATATGTGGGTTCCTCTTCCCGGCCCTGGTGCTCTAGGCTGGAGAACCTGACATAGGCTGAAGTCTCTTGCTCTTGGAGGTGTGGAGTGGGGACAGTGGGCTCAGCAGCGGAGATTCCCTCCAGATTCTCAACTGCCACATATGGGTGTGGGGTCAGTTTATTTGCTTCTTCTTCTGTTTACATTTTTTCATATTCTTCCATGTAACAATAATTTCCTCCCCTCACAGACCATACACATTCCCAGTTGGTTAGCGTGATGTCTTTCCATTGATGACTGGCTTTCCTTTTAAAAAATGTTTCAGCTTATTTTCCAAGACATAAAATGTATGAAGTGGAGGTAACACTTAAGAAACACCTACAATGAAAAGGTGAAGTGAGATTAAATGATTGAACCCTAGGTCAAGCAATATTAATCCCATCCACTTAGACTGAAATTGATGATTTAGTACCAAATGTGCCATTTTAATAATGGTACCTAGTTTAGAATAGGGCAGGGAGAGTAGCCTACCTTGATAGTCTATGACACATAGTAGGCCATTAATAAGGATTTGATTAAGTTGACCAGAAAAAAGTTATTGTTGAATGTGTCATGTCAGCTTAGAATTATCAAACTATGGCTATGGTGAGGAGAAACAAGCAAAAAGTGAATCAATTATATCCTAAGGGCTGAAAATTATGATTAAAAGAATATTAGGGAAATAACTAGTCAAAAGAAGGAACTAATATTTTGAATTAGTGAGAGTATGCTCTCCAACATAAAATAAGCTTTCCTTGCAGCCCTAGAGAGAATAATGGTTGAAGCCATTTAAAAAGTTGAGACAATATATGTTCATGTTATAACTTTGTACAATAATCACTTGTTGGACCCTAATCTCAATTTTTATATTGAAAAACACAATGCAATATACAAATGATGCATTATAGAATTATACTCTTAAAATCTACATAATTGATTAAACCAATATCATGCCAATAAATTTAATTTAAAAAACACCAAAAAATAAAAAATGCAAAGGTTCATATAGGTGAAAATTTGTCATGTTGAAGTTTACCTCACTGTAATATTTTCAGACAGAAGTTTCATGACAAATTTAAAACAAAGAGTGGAATCTACAAGAAAACAAAAGTGTATTTAAATTTTGTTAAGCCTATCAAATTGACAGCAAGGCAAAATCACCGAGTGCCTTTTTTGAGTTTTAAGAGGAGCATGTTTATAAATGCCCTAACAAATACTATTTAAAATGTATTAAGCCTAACAAAAATGTAGAAGAATATGAATCACGACACTGTCCGACAAATAAAGTGATAAGGAAAAGTTAAGAGTGATCTCTGAAAAGAAGAAATTGATACGATATGAAGCATAAAAATCCCTAAATCAAATTACTCCATTAAAAATAAAATAATCCTAGGCTTTATTTTGCTGTTAAGTTTTTGATTGCTGATTCTCAAAGTTTAAAACAATGAGTTGTATTATGCTCAAAATACACATAAGCAACACTTGGGAAATGTTTAAAAAGCACCAAGTACATTAGTAAATTTCTTATATTTCATTAGAAGACTGTTTTAACCCTTTTCGCAGGACATCAAGATTAATAAATAAGATTATTTTACATAAATATATTCTTACATTAACTATATAATTTGCTGACCACACATGGAAATTTAAAAAGCGAAAGATATTTTTCTTTGACCTGAAATAAAGGACCACACATATACTTTAGTAAATTGAAAACAGCTGTGTACAGTCTTTGGCAAAAGCACATTTTCTGAAAGATTACATCTGTACCGTCTGTTTGGGTTTTTGATCCAATCATCATTAATGTGTTTACATATAAATACAAAAATATGTTGAACTGCTTCAAACGTTTTTAAAAGTTGACATATCCACCCTTGAATTCAGTGTCTTCTTTTCTGCTCTTTTCTTGCATTCTACTGGGTAAACAAGTTGAGTATAACTATTGAAATACAAATATTGACATTTAAATGTGAAGAAATGGTACAACTATTGTAAATGATAAGAAATATTAATTCTATCCTTGACAATTAAAGTTCCTAAATGTTGCTTTACTATTGACTTAACCCAAATATTTTTCATGTATGTAGTCAGGTTAACCATTCATTTTAAAAATAGATTTTTAAAGAAGGTATCAAAACTAAGTGAAATCTTGAGAAAATGTTTATATTTATATTGTGTATAATTAGAGTCAATATTTTTTCTTTTTCCAGACAATTTTCAGAACAATTTGCATTTTTGGTTTTTGAAAAAAATGATGTTTTATTTTATTCTGGTAATATAACTTAGAATTAATAAATACTGAATTGAACAGGTATAAATGAGGTAAATTTATCATATCAAAGATTTTTATTTTCATTTATTATTTTTATATGTATAATGCCCTGAAAAGTGACAACTCAAGCCAGCATGTAGTGATTTTTCTTACAACATAATACCCATAAAATGTATTTATAAAAGCCTATATCAGGCACATTCTGTAAATCTAACCCTAAAATGCAAAACAGTAGCCTGGCAATAATTATAAATATTTAAAGATGCAGGAATGACTTTCAAAGTTATTTCCTGCTCTGCAGTTTTCCTTAGAACTGAAAAGGACTAAATATATCACTTTGATATAAGGTGTTTTTTGCCCCCAAGCATCGGTTTTCTTGGAAATAAATTTGAAAAGTAGAAAAAATAATTTACTCTGTGCATAGATATTTGCTGGAAGAACTTTCACCATGATGGAAGGGTAACAGAAAGGTTAAGTTGAAGACATGCATCATTGCTGTAATTTGTAAACGGGTGTGATAACCTCATGTTTAATATTTTTTGGAGTAAAAGGTGAATGCTAGAGGGAGAAATGTCATTTGGAGATAAGGAAAATTATATGCTAAGAATGTGTATAAATGTGACTGAGAATTAACTTGAGTGTTTCTTTATTAATTGATAGACTGGTGTAACATAATGAAGAAATAATGAAGGTATCCTAGCAACCACATTTTCATAACAACTGTGGCTGTAATGTATGATGACTGTTAGCCACACAATAAATTCAGGAGGGTAAGCAAAGATAATTTCACACCTATTAACAGATTTTTAAAATTTATACAAAAATGGTATACCTAGATGAATGCATTATTCTAAATTGATAACATTCCTGTTCTGAGTACTAGTAAGACAATCTATCATTTATTTAGTTGATATCTGAAAAAAATCTTTAAAAAATTTCAGAGACTTTTCAATATTATAAGATCCACTTTTAATATGAAATAGTACAATATTAAAATAGATGTTTATTTATAAGTTGATATTTTTCTTTTCAGCATTTATTATTTCTACAATACCAAAGTAAAAACATTATATGACTTTGTTTTGATATTCTAAGAACTAGGTTTACTTCTCCATTTCAAACTTATCTTCTGTGGGCTTCTCTCCCACATACTAAATTATTCCAAATACTATCAATGTTCCTTTAATGAGTTAATATTGATCCAAGGAGTTCTTAACAAGAACCTACTATTTGCCTAATTGAAAAATCAACATAAGACAATCATAAAAATACAACAAATAGTTAGGTCAACTACTTTCTCAGTTTCTATCTCCCCTGATTTAATATATAAATAATTAATCTGTCCAGGTCCTGTCAGAAAAACAGAAACCTCTATGTCTACTTGAAATAGCAGAAAGGATACAGATAATTTGTGCTCACCAAACTATGGGACAGGGTAAAGAGTAAAGATTAGGAGCATCTACCACTACATCCCACTATCACTCTAAGCAGGCAGGAAGGTATAGAAAACACCAGAAACTTATGGAATGATCATCATTGCCTGTAGCAATGAAGCCAATGATTCAAAATGCCTGCAGATTGCTGCAAATATGCCACATCTTTCAAACTCCACATATCTACCATCGCAGCCAGAATGCTAATATGGCTTCTGAATCCCTTCCATCTTTCCTGTTTCATGCACAGCCTCTCATTAGAAGGGTCTTACCTAGACCTCCTCTGATGGGAACCTGAGCAGTCTAGTTCTTAGGCTTCCAGCTTGTGCAACACAAGGACGAGCTGAGATGAAGAGAAATAATGTTGACTTCCCAACACACATATGGCACAGTATTAAGCCAGTGAACTTTCTAATGGCTGATAGTATGGCAGTTTTAAATATAACAGAAAATCTGTAGGCGGGATCTCTAGCTTAGAATTGTCTTTGGTATTTTAGTACCTTTAATTAAAGAACTAAACAATATCCAAGATATTGAATGGTATTTCTCCGTTTGAATCAGTTATTGTAACAATTTTGTCTGTGTTCCTAATAAAGCTTAAGTTTTATTTTGTGTTTTAGTAAGATATCAATATGATTGTTAATCTGAACAGATCTTTGAAAATTAGGAATTATTTAACCTTTTTTACCTAATTAGGTCTCTGTGTGTGTGTGTGTGTATACACAGAATAGGTTATCATTACAGCAGATTTTATTTTTTAAGCAATAATATTTTCACATTGAGATGAGTAATCCTATTCTTCCCCTCAGTAACTATGGAACAATTGATAAGTTTCCTAAATGAAAAATTAGAGCTTCCTGAGACACATTTGGTTGTGCTAGATCTCTCTCAGGATAGAGAGGTATCGTTTATCCTTCCAAACCAATACTTAGCATGGTGACAGGTAAAGCTAATGAACCCAGTACATGTATGCTGAGTAATATATGACTAGTGTTTAATTTGTTACATTTAACTCATCTATAGTTTTAGAAGTTTTTAGTATTTTTTTTCCTTAGAGGAATATATTATCATAAAGGAAGGAATTTCAAAACATGTTATTTTCCAATAGTTGATACTATTGAATCTAGATGGCACTATCCAGAGGTTCATTGTACTTTTCTCTTTGCCTTTGATTATGTTGAAATTCTTTTCATATAAATTTTCTTTTAAAACATTATCCCAGGTAATGTCATTCTAACAGTCACAGCAACCATTCTACTGAGTTAACAGATAGCTTCTATGTGTACAGTATTTGATTCAAGAATCTGATCCTGACTTAGACCCATGCTCTGCTCCATGGCCATGTAACTTCCCTGAGAGGTATGTTTTTCTTAATTGATCTTTATCTTCCTTTCATTTGTAATATATCAGTAACATCACTGCATAGGGTTTTCTTTGCATTCATTATATGGACTATTGCAATAATATGTTAGCTAACATTTTTCCTCTGAGGCAAGAATTATGCTTTCAATACTTTTTACATATAGTACTCCCAATAATCTAATGAGGTAAGTTGAAATGCTACAGAATTTACAGAAAGGAATTGGAACCTCAAAGTTGCTGAATCAGGTACTCAAGGCCATGTAGTTACTACAATATGCAGCTGTGATTTAAACCTTTTAATTAACAACAACAATAGTGTCAGTGAAGAACCTTGGTAGATTTCACCTCATTAAACCCAGGGGAAACATGTTAAGTAGGAATTGAATGACTAAATCATAGAATCTTTAATACCACTTAAAGTAGTAAATATATATATATATATATATATAAGCATATATAAGTATAATACTTTTACTAGTATTAAATATACATAAATATATTTACATGTATATAAACTTATAAATAATAAATGTTGCTTAATAGTTCTTATATAGTTATATATAATATATGTATATATTTAGTTTTTATAAACATTTGTGTTTATATATACATATATAAAACTACAAATATTAAATATGTTGCTTAATAGTTCTTTGACTCCATGTTTATTAATTAGGAACATGATAGAAGAAGAGTTTTAAATAAAACAGAACTGTAAATCAAAGTTAAGGATTTGTATATATGTGTTTGATATTGAGAAAATGAGAAAAATATTTCTCCAACTAGAATCTTAATAAGCTAGTTTTTCCTCTTTATCATTTTTCTAATTTTTAAGTAAACACATAGATATTTGAAGGCACATTTGGGTACTTAGGACCTTACTTAGTATGTCAGACACTGCCCTAAGGGTTGTCTGGAAATTAACTCACTTGATCTTTTTGATAGTCATGAGACTTTTATAGACTTTGTTTATAAGGAATATGAAAAGCTATCACTTTTCTGAGATAAAAAAAATAAATTAGTGATAAAGCTGAGCTTCAAACTCTTATCTCTCTCTCACTCCAAAGAACTTGCCTTTTATCACTAGGTTGTAACAATTTGTGAAAACAATAATTATGGTAATTTTTAATTTATTAGCTACATGATAGAAGACCGAATACCTCTGTCTGGCTAAAATAACAATCTGCCTGAACCTTATGGTTGCAGTCTCTTAGAACAGAAAAAATGAAATCACCAGGATGAGGAGTGAGGTGGAAGAACATAACTAGAAAATACCAGCATTATGCTTACTCAGTCCATGAACACTGGATGCCCACTGTGTGTTAGAATCTACAATCGTTCTGCTATTTAAAGTTGAATGCAACATGCTCTAATTACAAGGAACTTATAGATTAGCATGTGAAGGTAAATCACTGTAGCCTAACAATTCTGGAAGATTATTTACTTTACACTTCTAGCACAGTTACAAGATAAGACAGAAAAGGGAAAAGTATGAAAACCTATACAATATCAAGTACAAACACACCATAGCAGAGGGCATTGCAGAATTCATTATTAAACAAGTATTTTGTGTTTGCTATATGTCAATTACTGTGTTAAACTGTAGACATAATTCTTTCAAATAAGAAATCTCAAAAGTTGTGATAATCTTAAAAGAATAGACATCCATGTATAGAAAGAATTTAGTAACATGTAGATGAATCAATGGAAAAAATGATGAATTTGCCCTATGTTATATCAAATTCACTGAGTAGCCCTAATTTTTTACAGATACTGTGACACAAAGCTGTGGTGTAACACAATATATTGTCTCAGTCTGTTTGAGCTACTGAAACTACCATATACTGGTGACTTATGAACAACTGACAATTCTCATAATTCTGGAAGCTGCAAAGTCCAAGATCAAGATGCTGGTCTATTTCCCAGTCCATGTGTCCTCACATGGCAGAAAGGGTGAGGAATTTATCAGGGGTCTCTCTTATAAGATCATTAATACCATTCACAAGGGCTTTGTCTTGATGCCAAGGTCACCTCCCAAGGGAGTCACCTTCAAATACCATTATATTGGGCTTAGGATTCAATACATGAATTTTAGGGGGACACAAGTGTCTATGGCATATTCCACCCATCCAAATTAAACCACTTAATTCTTCTCTGGTTTAAATCATGCTGAAATGATCCAAGAATAGTCTAGTTTAACACAAGGTTTACCAAAAAGGTTAAGAATTTTAAAAATGGTAATGTAGTCAAGAAAGCAGTAGCAACAATTACTACTATTTCTTGAAGTATTTACACTGTGCAGAGAACTGTGCCAAATATTTGTATGCTGTGTACAGTTACAGAATAAATTTTGTAAAATTTAATCTCTAAGCATAGTTTATGCCACAGGTGGTGAACACAAGGCCCTCTGGCTTTATCTGGCCCACACCTTGTTTCTACCCGGCTTACTTAACTGTTAAGGAGAAGTTACGTTTATACAGTCCTAAAATTACATTTGGCCCTTTGAAGGCAACCATGAGGCTGATATGGCCCCTGGTAAGGATGAGTTTGACACCCCTGGTCTATACTCTGAAATTTTTAGATGAATAAAAAAAACCTGGTCTGTTTGAGAGAGATTTGTTACACTGCACCTGGAACTTTGTGAGTTAACCCCAAGCCATCTGGAACACTCAGCTGTTCAGAATCATTCATTTCCAGGGAGTTCTGTTATAGCTGAGGACTTAATGTATGAGTTGCACATAATGTGAATAGAAATGTGACTATCTGTAACAGTTAAACACTCACAATTTCCATAAATGAAAGAAAGTTAAGCATGAAATTTAATCATGACTCAGTTTTTTTTTTTTTTTTTGCTCTCTCCTCAGAATGGTACTTGTATATTTTGGGGAGCTTATGAATAGGTACTTCTGCAGAATTCAGTAGGCGACAGTTAAACATACACTTCAGCATTTGCAGAGGATGAATCATGCTCTTTCTCAGTCATTTGGCTTTTCAAGATTGCTACTAAAGAAGAGATGCAAAAACTCTCTTTTGACACTTTCATCAGCCATCAAACTTGCGGCCTTTTGAACACATTGGTTTTGAGAAGCTTTTTATGAAGCACCTTGAAACAGCTTGCCCTGAAAATGGAGAAAAAGGAAGGCAGATGCCTGGAAAAGAATATTTTTTCTTTTAGCTAACATATGACAGGATGGGCTCTGTGCCCAAACTTGAAAATTGAGAATTCTCATTGACATCAAAAAGTTTCCTTTTTTCCATAAGACTGCTGCATGGGTCCTAGATTTGAATACAATTTTCATTCTGTCCTTGTTTTCTCTGTCTCATCTTTTGTACCCTCGTTTTATAGGCATTTTCTTTGTAAAATCTGAATTGCTCTTTTCATGTTGAATGATTGTCTCTTATGGATGTTTCCAGAAATGTTAAATCTAATGGGTTCCTAAGAAAACACATGCAATAGTAACTTTCTTATCAGACATAAAATGGTAGAAGACAGACTTAGGACTGTCTTTCATCAAGGTAATATTTATAGCTAAGCAAATCAACATTTCAGCTCTGCAAATCCTAAATTTGTTGCCAGACAGTATCTGGAGATTGTTTTGTATGTTTTGATTAACTACAGATTCCTTGAACTTTTTTTTTTTTTTTTTTAACAAAACCAGAATCTGGTGTTAGTTCTTGTTCTTTGTTTTTCTTTTTCTTTTTTTCTAGTTAGTTCTTGGGATAAATGAGATTTCTAATTAATGACTCACATTACTGAGTGTAAAGAATCTCTTTTTCAAGAGATTACCTAAATTATTTTTTTTTTCTGTGGCTTATAATTGAGGAACCAATAGAGATATTAGAAAAATAAGCATTTGAATTTATACAAAGTAATTTTTCTTATTGAAACAAAATTTGAGAAAATAAACAGTGTTATTTAAAGGCAATAAATTGTATGTTCCTACATTTGTGCTTTTTGTGTATACAATAAACAGTATATATTTCATACACTTAATCAACATTAACTGGGTACATCTTATGCTCCAGGCATTGTAGTATATGCTCAGAATACAAACAGAGTGCCCATCCTGGGGACTTTATGGTGAAATGGAAGAGAGTGAAATAATGAAGTCTGTGAAGGCAGATGCTTACTAAGGTACAGGTTTTCCTAAGATACCCATGGAGATCTCCAGTAAGTGTAGGAAGTAAGGGATGGCTTCCTAGAGGAGAGGTTTTTTAGAGAAGACACACAAAAAAATAGAGAAATGATCTGGTCAAGTTACAAGCCAGAATAATAGAATGAGACTTTATGACAAGTCCTCAGACCTGAATCTCAAATACCAGTCTGTTAAGGACTACAAATAAAGAAAACTTTATAATAGATCTCTGTGACAGATTGGGAAGCACTGGGAAATATTTGTAGAATTCTTGACATGGAAAAGAGAATTTTCTCAGTGAGATGAATAAAAATGACAGAACTGCTTCCTTGTGATAGTAATAGCCAAGAAGAATGTTTATGAACACCTAAGGAACATCACCAGGATACACTTAGCACATATTAAGTATTATATTGGAAGAAAAAAAATGCTCCTTTCATGTGAGAATGATGTTCACCAGGATGATGATTGTCTCAAGATACATACACAAGGAATTAGGTCATAGGGCCTAAATGATGGTTAATATACACAGGTAGCACATTTATTTACCTCTTCAAACTTGACTTAATTAAAAAATAATAGCAAAAATATTCCTAGTATATCCTTGTTCTTGAGAGTTGAAGACCTGATTTCTCTGTCACCTGTAACCTAAAATAGAGGTAAGAAATCCACTTGGGTTATTTTTATTCTTTGCATATGACCTGAGTATTTCATCAAGAATTTTTAAATTTAAAACCTTTCCCCTAAAGTACAGGTTTGGTGCATAAAATAATCTTGCCATTACAAATATTTTTGGAACTACCCAAAATAATCTTTCTAATATATCAGTGTCTTTATTATAGCTGTCAAAAGCTTTGTAGTTGTCATGTATTTAATAACCTGAATTACAAAAATGTAGATAAATGCAGGAGGCAAATACCTACCAGGCTTACCTTGGATATGGATGCCAAAGAGATGAGAGAAAAGGAAGAAGAATCAAGAAGTAATTATATATAAACATTTATGTATCATTCCAGATGGCTCCCCTAAAAAGTTTTCTTAGGAAAGTTATATTTACATATGAGAGATTTTTTTTAAAGCAATGTCTATAAAGGTAGGAATAGAAAAAAATTTTTTAATATTGTTCATTGCTTTGGGCTTTCATGTTAGTGAGACATCCGTTAGAAGATACGGTTTTCAGAGCATGAACTCTACACTGATAACAATGTGAGAGAAACCAGTCTAAATGTTAAGAACATAAAACAACGAGGCTTTCAAAGGTAGAGCCAGTGGTGATTCATACAGGAGGTGAAGACTGGATGACAGATCTTCCAAGGCTGACAGTAGTCAGAGACACCTAACATCAGCTCAAGCTGAGAAGCTACAAAGTCAAAAAAGAATCCTCTGAACTTGTCTCCCTGAGTATTCAAGTTTTACTTAAAAGCTTCAACTTGCCTAACTAAAAAGTTAGGGTGGGGTGCAGTGGAGGAGGCAGGGATCAAGCCAAATGTTATAATGATATTCCTAAAGAGAATATTCTGTTTCTCCTGCTTGCTTGCATCTGTACAAGAGAAGTTGGAAAGGGAGAATGTGAGACGTTTAAAAGTACGTATAGACACCTGAGTGACATGTTACACTTTTTGCTACCTTATGGCACAACATGAAACCTCCAAATATCACTTCTGTGCTCATGACTTTGCAATGTGAACCTCTCTACCTCTCCTGGGTGGCATATTCAACTGCAGTTGAGGAAAAAAAGTGTGTTTTCCTGTGTGTGTCAGCAGGGGGTAGACTATAGGCAAATATATATACAAGGATATGACCGTAGAGAATGAGAACATATCTACTTATTTGTCAGCAATATAAGAAAAGGACATGTGGAAAGGATATATTTAATATGTAAGTTTTAAGCCTTATCTCTTTGTATTTTCTTTGACTTAATATAATACAGCTTTCAGCACATGAATGTCACTCAGCACTTGCTTAATTTTTTTAATTAAACTTGTTGGGGTGCCCTGGCTAGTGTGGATCAGCTTGTTTTCATTGTCTCTCAAACCAAAAAAACATCACTGGTTCCATTCCCAGTCAGGGTACATGCTCAAGTTGTGGGTTCAGGTCCCAGCTGGGGCAAATATCAAAGATAGCCAATTGATCTCACATTGATGTTTCTTTTCCTTTCTCTCACCATTCCCTTCTCTCTAACCAAAAATAAACAAAGTTTAAAAACATAAATTTATTGGGGTGACATTGGTTAATAAGATTGTATAGGTTTCAAATGTATAATTCTATGATACATCATCATTTGAATATTACATTGTATGCCCACCATCCAAAGCCAAACCACCCTCCCTCATCATATGATATACCTGACCTCCTTTACCTTTCACTGAATCTCCACCCTGCTTCCTTCTGGCAACCATCATACTGTTTGTGTCCATGAGTGTTGGCTTATTTTTCTTATTTGTTCATTTGTTGTTTTCAGTTTTATATCCCACATATGAAATCATACGACTCTTAAATTTTACTGTTTGAATTATTTCACTTAGCATGATATTCTGAAGATCCATGAAAGTTGTTACAAGTGGCAGTATTTAACCTATGTCATTTTTTCTTATGGCTGAGTATTATTCTGTTTTGTATTTGTACCACACTATCTTTATCCAAACACTTATTGATTGTTTCCATGGCTTGGTCACCATGAATAATTATTCAATGAACGTAGGGGCACATGTATCTTTGTGAATAAACATTTTCAAATTTTGGGGGTAGATACCCAGAAGAGGGTTTGCTGGGCCATGTTGTGAATCTATTCTTACTTTTTGGGGAGCCACCATACTAGTTACTATAGTGGCTGTATTACTTTACATTCCCATCAGCACTGGGTGAGGGTTCTTTTTACTTGACAACCCCTTCAGCATTTGTCATTACTTGTCTTGTTCATAACAGCCATTACTCAGTCCTTAATTTAAAGATTTGCAGCGAAATCTAACAGGAAAGTGATATGATGGTTTTTATCCTGCAGTCTTTAAAAGTCACTAAGATTCTTTGACTTCATTTGCATGCAAAACAAATGCACTATTCTTATTATAAAAGTATGTAGTCTTCTTCCTTCTTGTTGCATTAGATGCAATAATATCATGTCATTTCAGAAATGCCTATCACATACCACAAGATTCTTAGGAAACACAAAGGTAGAGATGAAAGAAGTAGGTTTTATAATGTCCTTTGAATAATGTAACCTCATTTCCCCAATTTATAGAGGGATTGAGTTGTATTTTTACTTGCTACTATTTTTAAATCTACATATTCTATCATTTAAAACATGTTTTAAACAAATCAAGCAATGACGTCTAGAGTAATTAGCCTAGGATTTTCTTTCTTGAATTCTCTTGGCTGTGGATACACAACTTCTCCTCTTTTACATTCCCCAGATACTGTCGATTTCCCAGTTTTAAGCTTTATATCATTTATGTTTATTTTAGCTTGCTTGCATGAAAGTTGACACCATACAGTGATGAGAGTCACATTCTGAGTCTAAATACTTAACAATTAACAGGGATTTTTAACTAAGAAACACAATGATGCCAACTGTAAAATAACCTGTCATTTCTAGATGATTTGCTTTGCTTTATTAAAGGTCAGAAAAGCCAAAATTATGTTTTGAAATAAATAGTCCCATAGGGAAGTTTTTAGGAATTGTTAAAGCAGAAAACTTTTTAAAATTATGATAGTGGAAAAATAAAAGTATTATTAAATCAATATACCATATTTTTAATTAAATTTCTATCGTTTCCTCACTCTATGTAGACAGTGGTTATATAATTATTGTGACAGTGTATAGAAAGACATGAAAGAGTATTTTTGTGATGTAAAAATGGTAACAACAAAAATGCAAGTTAAGAAAGTTAAGAATTTAGGTGGGATTGACTTTGGGGGGAATGGGTGAGTGGGGAGGGAGACAAAGGGGAGCAAAAAGTGGATGGATGTAATACAACAACAATAAAATTTAAAAAAAAAGAAAAAGAAAGTTAAGAATTTTATTGTTTTAAGTAAAATGAATGTTCTTTCTTCCTAGAGTGATTGATGTGCAAACAAGGTTTAAAATTAAGACAATCAATGAATGCAAAATCAACAAGTGCAATCCACACTGGTATATAGAAGGCAAATGTGTAAAGTTTACTTACCACATAATTATCTTTGCACATCATGATACAAAAACCATCTAAGTAACTCAGCTCTTGAGTCAGAATTGGGCTTGTGGGGATACTGGAGTCATAGAAACATTTATTAAATTTCTCACTAAAATCTGAAGAAGCTTAATCTCCTCCTTATACATGTTTTGCTTGAGTGCCCTATATCCCAAGTATATGTTCTGCTATAACCTCCTGATATAAACTAAGCCTTCTTCAAGCACATGTTAATCCACATAGAAACAAACACTACAGCCTACTACTGCAAGATTTCTTTGCAATGAACAGTGTATTCGTCTTAATGGGTTAAAAGCCAGGAGGCAGCCTATTGTGTTAAAACAGTTATCTCTGAGTCAATAGCTGGCATTACTTTTAAATGCAATATAGAATCACTGTAGATTAGTGTAGCATTTGAGCTTTAGTGCTGAGGTAAAATTGTTTCTTCAATTGCGTGACCATGATCCTGAAAGTTTTCATTTTACTTCAATAATGGAGATGCTTTATCATATGCCAGGTCAGGTAAATCATATAGTCAACTCTTCAGTGCTGGGCAGGCCATAACTAATGTCATAGTTGTGGAAATGCATTAAACACAATTAAAATGAATAAAATCCAACACAAAGTCATATGATTCAGTAACTGGGAATAAGGACTTTATTCAGAAATAAAATAATACTGCAACAACAAATGCTCTTGTTCCACATTGTAAAACAGAAGACCAGGTACTATTCATTGCAGTCTATAGTCTTTTATGGCTATAGACAGCACACTCAACTCATGAACACTGGGCATCAATGAAAGAAAGAAAATCTTGTCAGCTAAGGGAAATATTTATATTCATCTGAGAATGAAAGAGCTGTGGGACAGCTTCATTGTAGTATCAATTATAATGACAAACATGTGGCTTCCTGAAATTTTTAACTTTAAACATGAAAAGGGATTTTGATTCTGTGCAGTACATGAATAGCCTATAGCTTCAGCTTTGAAGTGCATGACCCATTTATCCTTTATGTGTACCCACTAAAATTAGGTAGCACCTTGCTTAAAATGTTGATAAATTTGAGATAGAATCAAGCACATATATAAGTGAACAGCAACTATAACTTTACCCTTTCAATATACAGACTGGGAAAGAATGATCACCTTAATGTTAAACTTGACAGGTAATAACCAAATCTTTCTACCCTCATGAACTTATAGTAAAAGAGTTAGCAGATGATAGAAGATTTGAAACACTGCTAAAAAACAACCTTAAGCACCAGCAAAAAAAAGAGAAAGCCTGAAATTTCTTTAACATTTCCCCCCAAAATCCAGTAAAACAAGTAAAATGATTATTAAAGAATACAATCTTTTACGGAACCAGATATATGAATACAGTGAATAGGCCTTCAGTGGGCAGGGGGAAGAGGGGGTGTTGGAAGGGGGGAGGAAGAGGCGAAGAAGGGGAGCAGTTTAGACAAGAACTTAGTATGAAAGAACCATGGACATGGACAACATGTGGGATTGACTTTGTGGGGGAGTGGGAGGGTGGGGAAGAGGACAAAGGGGAGCAAAAAAGGGATGGATGTAATACAACAACAATAAAATTAAATTTAAAATAATATGATTTTATTATCATTAACCTCATCCCAATTGGCATCTAATCATTCCACACTAAAAGGTTGTATAGTAAGAAAGCTTAGTAATTGAACCAGTTGAACTTGCCAAAGTAAGTTAGAGGACAAAGGAATTTTTTAATGTGATCCTTTCAATATGCAGAATGTAATTGTCCTAGTTTGCTGTTAAGATTAGTTTGATGGGAATATAAAATATTAGAATCAAGGAACCTAACATTTCTAACTTCTGCTTCTGCCCACACCTCTTAGGAAACCAGGTACCCGTACGTAGTGGCAAACTCTACACTTAAATATGCCTTAATTCCTGTTGGCTGGCCCCCAATGTTTTGTCACAAGTGCTCCCTGGACATTGGAGCTGAGCACTTGGCTCAGACTCGTGGCTCAAAAGGAGTCTTCGGATCCATTCATCTTAGTTGCAGCTGCCCACGAGAACCAGAGATGGTGCTCTCAAGAAAAAAAGGGGATTGGTGGCATTGCCACAGTGGCTCCATCAAGTAGGAAGCTGGTACATGTGACCCCATTAGTGTTTTCCTCCAGTCACATTAGCTCTGCTTCTCCCTGAATAGAGCATGGGAGTTGAGGGAGGCTTAGAGTGCCCTTCTTGTTCAGAGGCGGATGATTTCACATAGAAACCATAGTTAATTAAATCCCATGAACAGTTAGGTTCTATGGAAACTAAAAAAGAAAACAGGAGATGTGGTTCTTATTCTTTAAAAAATACAAAACCAAAAAAACCCTCTGGTTTAGAGGAAAATGAACTCTAACCATGATATTATATAACAAGGGCTTTATGTGTTTATAACCCATTTACATAGAAGACTGGAAAGACGTCATTATTTCTGTTAAAAGTGTAGGGCTGATTAGAAATGACTAAAACAAAAATATTTAAGTATTGAAAGACAAAAAGTAATTTTAGAAAATTATTAAAATGACAAGATGTATTGTGTAGAAAAGGGAAGAAGACAGAGAGTGCAACAGGAGTTAAGGTAAGGCGATACGAAATAACATGGCATAGTTGTCGAGTGCTCTGGGAGGAGCACTGAGGCCTAAGGTGGGGCAAGAGGTGAATATCTGGAAATTACCCAGAAAGGTGAGTTGTTGCCCATTCAGGAAGGGCTTTGAGTATTCTTCCAAGAAACTAAGAATTTTGTATCTTTGATGATTATGGAAACATGGAAGGTTTTAAAGAGAGAAATAATATGAGTAGGTCTGTGTTTACCAGACATTATTCTTGCAACATCTGTGAATAATGGATTGGAAGTGGTGAAGGTGGAAAAAACAGTTAGGAGGCTGGTGTAGCTTCTGAAAATATGAACTGGAAGAGTGGTAGGGGTGTTGGATCCACTGCTGATTATTCAGTAGACAGTGAGACTACCTTCGGAGTAGGGGCACTCAAAATATTTTTGGAATAATTTGACATTTATGGAGTCTAAAAAAGATATTGAAGTTTATTTTTATTGTATTTTTACCATTTAGCATTTATCCTCCCTAAACTCTCTTCCACTCCTAGCCACCACTTGAACATAAAAGGTATTTTTAATGTTATTATTAATATTAGTTTATAAAAATTAATAGGTAAGGAGACTCCACAGTAAAACATAGATGACATCAAGTAACTTTTCTATTGTTTTCTGTTCATTAATCCATGATCATTGTAAACTGTTATAAAATGCTTAAAATAGCACTAGAAATAACTACTGTTAACAGTTTTTAGGAACCTTTTCAGATAACTTTAATGTCATTACTGATATACTTTGTGTGTGCCTGTATAGTATAAAACCTATAGTCATATGATATGTATTTGCTGGTCACATCAATTGCCTTCTAGTTAACATACTACCCCATAAATTTGCAGTTTTTTCCACTTTTCAATGTACATGTTGATATACTTTATTTTTTAAATAATTGTTTAGAACTCTGTCTAATATGCATCATAATTTTATGGGCATTTAAGTAATCTCTAGACTTTCACTTTTGTTAATAGTGCTGCAGTTAATGATTGCTGAACATACATGTATATCTTCTTATGTTATGAAGGTTTCTCTGTTCAATTGAGTCTTTGAATACACAAGTAACTTATGATATTGTTTTCAAAAACAAATTGTTTTAATGTGCAAAAAATTAATTATCTAAATTATTAATAACTTTCTCTAGAAGCTTTATATATCTCTCAAGCAGAAAAATATGATAAATATCCCCTGTTTAGTCTGCAGCAATGACACTGACATTTGTTCTCAGTTATTAATTAAACTTACAAAAATTCTATTGATTAGCAGGTAATGTGGTTATTATTGGATGTGTTGCTTGTTTACAACAAAGGTATATTTATACTGTGAGATCAAAGTTCTAAAGCTGATTTGAAAACAATAGCATTAATTGTTCTAAGGCATGAGATTCTGGGGAAGCAATCAAGAAAATAAATGTGACCCAAACAACAACAAAGTCACATCATTTCATTATTACTCTAACTCCATTGCTCAGATTACAGCCTCAGCTCTGGTAGAAGTACAAAAATAAAACAAAACCAAAAAAGAAATCAAACACAAACAAAACAGTTTATGCTATTCTCTCAAGGAGGAAATGCATATGAAATGGAAACATGCATATTCTTTTACCAAAAGCCATTTATTCACTAGTTACTATATTCCAAGATTAGTGATAAGCAGTGAATTTACGCTATGGAACAAAATTAAATTATCCATGACCTCACAATTCTTGCCCTGGACCTATCATTTAGTGACCATAATATATTTTTAAAGAATATTTTGAAATAGATACTCTTTCCTTTTCCCACTGCCATTATTCTTGATCAAGATAATTATCATTTTATTCTTGAACTACTATATTTTTATAACAATTCCCTCTATTTCCAGCCCTAACCTATCACTCTACAATTGCTGAAAGTGTTTTCTTAACACTCCATTCTTATTATGTTGGTCCCTCATTCAGAAAACAATGCCTCCATGTTTCTTCAATATCAAAATTTCTACTTTTGAGCACTTTCACATTTTTCTCAATCTATTTGTCCAGCCTGCTAATAGAGGACCCTTTCCCTACTATCCCAGCAAAGACATGAGAACTTCCAACTTGAATATGTATAGGCTGATTACTAACTCCAGAAATCTTCCTGGGCCTTTTGGTGTCTGAATCTTAGCTCAAAGTCCTATTTTCATTGGACTCATTGTTTTGTTGTTGAAACTATCCCATTTTTGCTATAATTTAAGACTCAAATTAATTCCTAACCTAACAAAATTAATTATTTTGTGCCTGTTGTATGACAGATACTAAATTAACTTCTGGAAATTAAAATAAATATAGTGTTTTCACTCAATGACAGACATAAGCAGACTGGATGAATAGTGTGCTTTTGATTGAGTCAAAAACTTAGGGAGAAGAAGGTTTGAGGGGGTGATGGTAATAAATTACACACTGGTTATTTTCCTTTTAGTCATTTGCTGATATCCTGACTTGTTCCAAAGGTTTAGGGTGGTACATGAAACTAAACACTTTTGTAGGACAACCAGATGAAGATGTCCGGTAGCTTCTTGGCCCATTTTAGAGCTATAGAGAGATTAGAGCATTGTGACATAATACCACCAGGACTATTAGAGGGAGCTAATACTTCTAGTTACAATCAGTATTCTGCAAGTCAATTCCTGCAAGAGGTAGGAAAATTGTGGATTGATGGCAGATCTTGAGGAATATCAATATTTAAGAAATGAAAAGTGATGACAAAATTCATGGAATAGGCCAAGAAGAAGTACTCAGACATAAATAAACAAATTAAAGGCAGAGAGGCAGAGTTGTGAGATAGAAACCTAGAGTCAAAGTTTCAATACAAAGGGAATTATAAACCTTGTCAGATGCAACAAAAACATCTGCCCAATAATGTCCACTAGATATATAATAAGAATTTTGGCATCTCATTAGAAGGTGTGTTCATTGCAGTATGATATGGAAGCAATCCAGATAACCATCAGTAGATGAGTGGATAAAAAAGCTGTGGTTCATTTAGTAGTGTCCAATTGTGGTCCAAACAATTGGACACTACTTGGCCATTAAAAATATCAAAATCCTTCCTTGTGCAACAGCATAGAGGGCCTGGAGAATATTAGCTAAATGAGATAAGCCTGTCGGAGAAAGACAAATACCATATGATTTCACTTATATGTGGAATCTGCTGAACAAAATAAACAAACAAAGTAGAAACAGAGGTGAGGATTTGGAGGCTTGATGAAAAAGGGTAAGGATTAAGAAAAAATAGATTCAGACCACAATATGGTGATTGCTGGAGGGAAAAAGGAGTAAGATGGAAGAAGGCAAAGGGGAATAAATGGTGGCAGAAAGCATGATGCAGTATGTAGATGATGTGTTATAGAATTGTACACTTGAAACCTTTATGGTTTAGTTAACCGATGTCACCCCAATAAATTCAATAAAAAAATAAAAATAATAGCTTCCTGTAAATTAAGAGAATTTCATAAGATACTGGGATCCAGATATGTAGAGCTTGAAAATTTCAGAAATTTTAATTAAAAAAAACTAAATATAAAGTGGAGGGATACTTTCAAAGTAGGTCTCTCATATCATTAAAAAACCACATGGATTATATTGCCATTAAAAAATGTTAACTGACAACCTCCACTACCAAATTTGACTGGTTAAAAAAAAAAAAATGTTAACTGGAAGTCTAGTAGCATCTTAGTTCTCACTTTTCTAAAATTATATTCTTTCTAACTGTTAAACACTTAAGCTCAGAAACTTAGCCTGTGCTCCAGTATATTAATTCTTCATCACAATATTGTGCACATAGAAAGTGTTCAATACATATTTGTTTAATGGCTAACAGAATTTAGTTATATAATTCTATAAATTTTTTATGACTCAGGCATGGTATTTTTATATTTAACTCAATTACATAGCTGCAATATTAATGATAGAAAGAATAAGTTCTGAAACTAAATGGTTTTGATGCCAATAGTTTTATACGCACCTACCCAAACACCTATATAAAACTTTGTATGTAAAAAACATATTAAATTATTCAATACCTTTTACTTTAAACTAGCACTTTAGTTTCTGAAGTAAGGTTTACTTTAAGCAAAAAGCTTAAAGTAAAACAAAATTTAAAGTGAAGACATATGACAATGGTGACTTTTTAGAAGTTTCTATAAATTAATATATTCCATGAAAGATGGAAATAGCATAAGTAATGTTTACTGCTTCATTTAAACATAGTTTACAAGTGGCTATAGTATAGATTAAATTTGTCTATTCCAAATGTATAAAGGGCCAGAGAACACACTCAGTAATTACTATTTAGCGTATATGCATTCATATAATGTATAGCTAAGAGTTCTCCAGGAGCAAAAAGGAAATGATATTCTAGTTAACTTTTCCAGAAATAGCCCTCTTTGTTTCTCCCTCTGTTTTTCTCTTCTACCCACTCATTTTCTTTCTTTCTTCACTGTGTATCTTATCATAAATAATTATTTTCTGGATTGCTAGACACATTTATGTTTGGCTCTTTTACTTCCTGCTCCTGACATGAGGAACTGCCTTATTTTCTCTGACACACCAGAGACCAGCCCACAGAATGAGTGAATTTGAGTTCTGCAAGCTTTCCTATTTTTTCTTTAAAGAAATTTGTCAAAGTCTCTAAATACATCCCTTAAACATCTCTCCTATCAAAAGCAGCAACAAAAGAACAGCCTAGCTGGTACATGGGAAATGAATCAGAAACATATAAATTCCTCTTAAAACACAGGAGTTAAAAAAATTAAGCAGAATATCATTGTTGAAAAAGATACTTTTTTTGCCCTATCCCAAATGTTTAAAAAATAGCTTATGATTGTGGTGAAAACTTAAATGGGCTTCAGTTGCTCATCCATATTTAATCGAGGCAAAAATAATTCTTAAACTGGATGAATGCAGTAGTTAGTGAGTTTAATAAGAAAAAATAATCAATAGCAATATAGAAGAGAAATTTTTAATTTTTTACATCTAAAAAATTTCGAGCCCTGGCTGATATGGTTCAGTGGATCGAACACTGGCCTGTGAAGCCAAGTGTTACTGGTTCGATTCCCAGTCAGAGCACATACTGAGGTTGCAAGCCAGGTCTCCAGCCATGTCCCCAGCTGGAGGCAGGTGAAAGGCAGCCATACATTGATGTTTCTCTCCCTTTCTTCCTACCCTTTCCCACTCTCTAAATATAATGAATAAACCCTTTCAGAAATAAATAAAATAAAATTTTTGTCCAATTTATTGAGATATAATTAACATAAAGCATTGTGTGCAAGTTTAAGGTGTGCGATGTGATGACTTGGTGCACTTATGTAATTTAAGTTGATTGCCACCATAGTGTGAGGCAACACATGCACCATGTCACATCATTGCCATTTCTTTTTATTTTTTTGTGGTGAGGACATTTAAGGTCTATTTTTTAATATATATAATTATTCAAATTGAAAGACAATTACCTTTACAAAAGTCTTTCTGGAAGATGTGATGATATCATTCTAGACTTTCCAGGCCATGCATATCACACCTCTTGTTATGCTTGATAAGCTATATGTAAACCCTTCTAACAACATCCCGTGAAACCATACATTCCTATCCTTTTCAGATTACCTAATTTTAAGCAATATAGCCAAAAATTATTGTAGGATAATGGGAATTATCGTGTCAAGGGCTTGTTACTGAAAGAAAAATCTCATAGTACCTTTGGCCTTTAGTAATTATAAGGATTTCTATTCAATTATTTCATCACCTGGCCTTATAAATATTGGCCCCACCAATCTTGACAAGGGATTCATCTCATCCTAACAGATGAATCCAAGACTAGGTAGCCAATAAATAAGTGTTTGCTGGAAAGTTAAACCTCATAGTAAAAAAATTGGTGTGTACTGTAGTATATATTAATAACATGCTTTTCTCCCCCAAAATGCCTTTTCTAGATTAGAAGTCTTATAAAGTCACATGGATAGAGAGAATAAAAAAGAGAAATTTTGGAAAAGGATAAAAGCAGGAATCTCATAACCACCCTCTGTCAAAGTTATAGTTTGGGAGTCAGTTCAGTTTAATTGTGTACATTTTAATGGGAAAAGTAGAATTTAAAAATAGGAAGGGCTTTAGAAATTTTCTAGGTTAGAGCAGCATCCTCATTTTTCAATTTCCAGATATTTTACTCAGTAGCTGTAGTTTAGAAAATTATATATTAATAAGCACTAAGTGTTAATTTTCTATTGCTGCCATAGCAGCTTAGCACAAATGTAGTGGCTTAAGGCAATACAAATGTATTTTCAAAGAGTAAGGCAGGTAAGATGACAAACATGGATCTCACTGGGCTAAAATCAAGGTGTCATGAGGTCTGCATTTTTAAAGAAGACTCTAAGAGACAATCCTTTTCCTTGCCTTTTGTTGCATCATTTTGACCTTGCTTATGTTACATCTCTTGCTCTTATGTACCTCTCTTCCACTTACAAGGATTCTTGTGTTTAATTGGGCCCACCCAGATAGCACAGGCCTATATTCATTTTATTATAGTCATGTTTCACATATATAGGGATGTGCTCTGAGAAGTGTGTTGTTAGGTGATTTTTGTCATCGTGCATTCAAAGTGCATTTACACAAATCTAGATAATATAGCCTACCACACATTTAAGCTATATGGAATAGCATACCGCTTCTAGGCTAAAACCTACACAACATGTTACTGAACTGAATACTATCGACAATTATGATAAAATGGTATTTGCATATCTAAACATATGAAAATTGGAAAATATTCTAAAAAATATGGTATAAAAATGATACACTTATATTACGCATAAAGCTTGTAGGACTGAAATTTCTTTGGGTGAGTCAGCAAGTGAGTGGTAATAGGATGTAAAGTTCTAAGTTAAGCTACACTAAATTTATTTATTTATTTATTTAATAATAAATTAACCTTAGCTTTCTGTAATTTTTACTATATAAACTTTTAAGTTTTTAAAAACTTTTGACTATTGTAATAACACTTAAAACACAACACATTGCACTGTTATACAAAAATATTTTCCTCTTTATGTCATTATTCTGTAAGATTTTTCTGATTATTTTTGCTTTTTAAACTTTTTCTTTCATTGTTAAAATCTAAGACACAAACACACACATGAATCTAGGCCTATATAGGGCTAAGATCATCATCAATATTGTTGTCTTCCTCCTTCATATCTTGTCCCACTAGAAGATTTTTAAGAGAAATAAAACACATGAAGTTGCTATATCCTAAGATAATGCCTTCTTCTGGAATACCTCTTGAGGTTCTTCTTGAGGCAGTGTCACCATCATAGGTTGCTTGGTTTGTTTCTTTGTTTCCATCATGGATTTCCTTGTAAGCAGATAATACACAGGAACAGCTCTCTATTAATAAAGCCTTTTTGGTGTTGGGGTCTATATTGTCCAATATTGTAAGGAGCCCATTGAGGTCTTAAACAGCTTCTGCTAAGCCCTTCATTAGTAATTCTTTTGGAGGGACTTCTTTTTTCTTCTCCTGCAGTTTTCTTTTTCTTTTGCCTCTTCTTCAGCTACTCATTCCTGTCCCAGTCCCAACAGTTTCTCATTAGTCAATTCATCAGGAACCACCCTTAGGAGCTCCTCAATGTTATCCTTATCCAGTCCCATGTGAAGGTTTATTGCCATCTTAATTGCACCTTGTTGATTTTGCCACCTCCACAGTTTTGGTGAATCCTTTGATATCATGGACGGAACTTTTGAACATTGCCTATCAGATGTCATTTATGCACTCCTCAGTGAGCTCGCCTCAAGCCCACGCAAGGTTCTTGATGTAATCATAAATGTAGCAATCCTTCCAGAATTGCATCAGTGTCTTCTCCGTGTCTCCCCAAACTGCAGAAGCAGCCTGGGCAAAGGTGCTCCTCAGGTAGTATTATAGAAGAGCTGCTGTAAGTTTTTGATCCATTGGTTGGATCAAAGAAATGGTATTTGGAAAGGCAAACTAAAAGAATCAATGCATTTTGTTACTTAGCGGCTACTATGTGTTTAGAAGTGCACTCCTAAGATCATTCACTTGTGCAATGTTTTGAAGATTTGAAAACTAAATCTACATTATAACTGAGTTTAAGTCATTATCTCATGGTGGTCCTGGATGTTTGCTGAACATAAATTAAAAACTTTCCTGGCAGTAGAGATCATGAAATGCGGCAGAAGATAAACTTTTAAATGTTATTAAAACAGGAAGGAAAAAATAAAAACTAAAGAAGTGAATTTTGTATTCTTAGGGACCATGATGAACAAAACAAAATGAGATGAAATAAAATGCAAGAGGAAATTGTGCAATCAGAGAGGCAGTAAACAGGAGATGAACGAGACTACTGCCAGAGTAACATGGCATATTTTTATAAGTTGAAAAGTGTGTTCTGAAATAATAATAGAAAGTACAATTTAGAAGATGGCAGAGGAGTAAGTGGAAGCTACATTAACCTTCTCCCAGGACTAAACTGAAATTACAAGTAAATTATAGAAAAATCATCTTGAATAACTAACTGAACACTAGCTGGAGAGAAGCTTTATAACCATGGACAGACACAAGAAGACACATGACCACCACAACACTGGTAGGGAGTGCAGAGATGGCACAAGAGGGATGGCTGGGCTCCTACAGGTGGTAGCTGAAGTCCTGGAAGGATATTTCAGGGTCTGTGGTGTTCCCCCTCAGAAGTGTGGGGTCTAAACCCCAAGCTGGGTTCCCCAGCCTACGGCACCAGAACTAGGGGAGGAACCCAAATAACATATGGCTCTGAAAAACAGCAGAGTGTCTGTCTGCCAGGGAGAAATGGCTGGAAATGTGGAGAGCCTCTTAAAGGCCCAACATACAAAATTCTGTTTTCAGCCACTTTCCCTGGGCTCCAACAGAGGGAGGGCAGAGTGGACTAGAGACACTTGAGGATAGTCTGAGGCTGGTGGCTCTGGGAAGAGAACTAAAAGGACAGCTTCCAGGATCCCTGTGCTGAGTCATTTCCCATACTGCAGGAGCCATCTTACTCAGGTAGTAACAACCCTCTGAGTAGCATCAGCCTGAGGGGAAGCAGTAGCCCCATCCATAGAAATTATTCTTCCCCACCCTATGGTTCCCAAGCCTCACTACTGAGGAGTACAGCAGGAAGACATTCACTGATTAACCCTACAGAAAACCTGCAGGCAGAGGCTGATCCTCCACCCTCCAGCTTGGGGTCTATAAAAGCCTGCCTTGTTGTACAGCCTGTTTTTTCCTGCACAAACCCAGGCCCAGCAGAGACAGCCACAAGCTGTGTATCACTGACAGCTCCAAACAGGTTGCTCAAGTCTAGTCACAGGCAGGGTTGGATTTAGACCTGCACCAGAGTCTGGCAGCTCTACCTATTACATGCAAACAAACACAAAGAGGCAGCAAAGATAGGAAAACAAAGAAACAGGCCCCAACTGAAAGAACAAGAGCCCTGTACAAAAGAAGAACTAGATGAAATGGAGGTAAGCAATTTATCAGATAGAGAATTTAGAGTAATGTTTATAAGGCTACTCAACAGTATTAAAAAGACATAGAAACTATAAAAAAAGGACCACTCAGAAATAAAGAACACAATATCTGAAATGAATGATACACTGAAAGGACTAAACAGTAGATTAGATGAATTAGAGGCTTGAACCAGTGATTTGAAAGACAAGATATAAAAATTACCCAAACAAAGCCTCAAAGAGAAAAAAAATAATTTTAAAAAATGAGGAGAGCTTAAGAAACCTTTGGGACAATATGAAGCGTAACAACATTCACATCATGAGAATGCCAAAAGAAGGGGGTGAGCAAATGATTGAGAAACTACTTGAAGAAATAATGACTAAAAATTTCCCCAATCTGCTAAAGGAAAAAGACATGCAAGTCCAGGAAGCTCACAGAATCCCAAACAAGTTAGACTCAAAGAGGTCTATACCCAGACATCAAATTAAAATGACAAAGCTTAAAGACAAGAAGAGAATCCTAAAAGAAGAGAGATAAAAAACAGTTAGTTGCCTACAAGGGAGCATCAATAAGACTGTCATCTGATTTCTTAGCAGAAACACTTCAGGCCAGAAGGAAGTGGTGTGATGAAAAGCAAGGACCTACAGCCAAGGCTACTTTACCCAGCAAGGCTATCATTTAAAATTAAAGGAGAAATAAGGAGCTTCCCAGGCAAGAAAGAGCTAAAGGAGTTTGTTAACACCAACCAGTACTGCAACAAGTGTCAAAGGGCTTCTTTAAAGAAAAAGAAGAAGGAAAAAGAAAGGAAAAAAAAAGAGGAAAACAATCTAACAATAAAATGGCACTAAATACATATCTATCAATAATCATCTTAAATAAAAATGGATTAAATGTTCCAACCAAAAGACAGAGGTTAGCTGAATGGATAAGAAAACAAGGCCCATATATATATGTTGCTTCCAGGAGACACAGCTCACATTGGAAGATACACATACAAAAAAAGTAAAGGGTTGAAAAAAGAGATTTTATGCAAATGGAAAGGCAAAAAAAAGCTGAGGCAGCAATACTTATATCTAACAAAAGAGACTGTAAAACCGAGGCTATACTAAGAGACAAAAGAGGACATTACATGATGATAAAGAGAGCTACCCAACAAGAGGATATAACACTAGTAAACATTTTATGCACCCAACATAGGAGCACCTAAATATGTGAAGCAAATCTTGATGGACATAAAGGGAGAGATCAACAGAAATATACTCATTGTCAGGGATTTTAACACCCCATTGACTTCAATAGATAGATCTCCCAGACAGAAAATCAAGAAGACAGCAGCCTTAATGACACACTAGATAAAATGAATTTAAATGATATCTTCAGAGCATTTCACCCCAAAGCAACAGAATATATATACTTTTCAAGTGTACGCAGAACATTTTTTAGGCTAGACCACATGTTAGGACACAAAAGAAGTCTGAATAAATTCAAGAAGCTTGAAATCATATAACAAATAATAAAAGGTATAATAAATACATAAACCAGTCACTTACTATTACCAAGTATTATATACTGTACATAACCTATTTGCTATACTTTTATATGACTAGCAGTGCAGTAGGTTTATTTAACCAGCATTGCCACAAGTACATGAGTAACACATTGCACGACCTGTACAGTGTTACGATGGCTACAAACTCCTTAGGTAACAGGAATTTTCAGCTTCATTAAATCTTATAAGACCACCATTGTATATGCAGTCCATCATCAATGGGTTTCAACATAACTCAATGAATGTTGCATCTTGCTGTAACCAAGAACAGGAAATCTAAACACAACAAATAAGTGCAATTCACACAGTTCATTTTTCCTTCTTAGGTGAGCCACACTGTTACTGAAATCTTGATTTTATTACTGAATATAAACTTAAAAGTTATTCCTGAAAAAGTAACAAAGATGGCTTTTGGATCATTTACTATGGAAATAGGAAGTAGAATTCAATTTAAATACAGAAGGCATAAAACAATAAGATTCTAAATCACTACACTCTTATATCTACTTTTGCTATAATAAAAATTCAATAATTAGTATGAAAAGTTATTGGATATTGTGAATGTTATTCCCCCTTTCTTGTTCTTTAAATACAATAGTGTTCTAGAATTGTTAAGGACCAATTCTCCTGGAGGGAATGGCCTGGAAATTTTAACCCCAAAGAGTGTTTTTGGCATTATTCTGTTTTGTTTTGTTTTTTCATGAGGGCACATATAGGAAAACAAAGGGAGGGATAAAACCTAGCAACTTTGAAAAGCTGAAATCATTATTCAGATATGAGATATTATTTCTTTCATCAACTATTTTTTCTCAATAATTTCATCAGGGTAATTTTTCTGTGGAATTTTACAAATTTTAGTAACATTTTCTGTTTTTCTGGTGCGTCTCTGTCTCACAGTCATAAAAATATTTTGGTAATGAGTGTTTATGTTTTTATAGTTATAGCTTTGTCCTTAATTTGTTATGTATGTCATAACATTTAAGCATTTGAGTCCAAGTTCAAATAATAATAATACTATGCATTGTTTCTAAACTCTTTTTCCATATATTCTCTCATTTGATCTTGAAGAAATCCCACAATATAGAAAGAGCTATTTAAAAATCCTGATCTTTTCTTCCCATTTACTTTCACTCCGGTGAACTTTGTTCCCATCATTTTTGGGACAGTGAGTCCCCTGTCCTTAACTCCTCTCTATTTTTGCATATTTCACTTCCCATGTACTTCCAGGCTCCTCTTCTTCCTTTTTCTCCTGATTCACTACCAAGAAACTCTCAAGAACCTCCTTTAAATACACCCTTCATAGAATGAATTATTTCAAATTTAAATATGACCACAGCACCTTCCAAAGGGTTCTTTATTGTCTCCAGAATGAAGTACATGCTCCTTAGTGAGTGATATAGTACTCTTCACAAGCCATCTTATATACCCTTCCAGAATTTTTTCCTACTCAACTTAGCCAATGTTGATCAGTGTTGTTTTGCCTCATCACTTGCCACTTTTTACATTCTGATGACATCAGATTGCTTGCTTAAGTGTCCCATAAAAGGACACTGCTTCTTATCCCATTGTAAGTAAAGATTCCAACTCCTTGTTCATGTATTGCCTCTTCCTGGAAGCTGTCCCTAAACCCCTTCCTATGTTCTCCTCTATGTTCTCCCCAAACTTGGATGTTCATCATTACAAATGAGCACTGTGTTACAATGAACCTGAGCATTTCTTAAGAATACCTGGAAATAGCTCAAGTCTTTCTATTTTATTGTCTTTGTACTTTTTAGGTTGTGTGTTAATGTAATCAAGTTGAATGAATGGGTAAAAGAAACTAAAACACAAGCATTCCTTTTTCTTTCTTTCTTTTTTTCTCTTTCTCTTTCTTTTATTCTTGGTCACACCATGCTGTCTCTAACACTGATCCTATCTACTTCAAAACCCAAAGAAGTACTACAATTTCAGTAGGACAGAAATCACTAGTTTGAAATGTTAAATTTTCATAGTTTGATATCATATACAATAAGTAGAATTTTAAATAAAAAATTGATTGATCTGGTAAAGTGTTCATATTCTGTCTGTTATTTTCACAGTTCTGGGTCCAAAAATCATTATAATACAGTTGCTATTTTAGCATTCATCAAAACTATGAAATAAATGTTGCCATTCATGGATGTATTCATGCAACAGGGCCCAATGCTGCTTTCAAAGACTATTTTCCTATACAGAGATATTTTATAGTCAGGCAATCATCTTGTTAAACATTTCCTATAACATTTTAAAAATCATTACCTGAGAGTCTATCACTATGGCACTAATCACACCTCTACAATTAAGCTTATTTCAACCCTTTCTCTGTAATCCTTTTTCTTTAATCAAGGGTTTATTATTGAACTGTTAATGTGAATGTTGAAAAAAATCTCAGCCCAGGAGTGAATTCTAATAGCAGTTATAGAAACCCTGAGAAATATTTTTCTATGAGATTTATGTTAGGATGTGGGTTTAATTCCATCATCTCCCTCTTTTTTTTTATTTTTTCTTTTATAAGATTTTATTTATTATTTTCAGAAGGAGGGGAAGGGAGAGAGGCAAAGAGGGAGAGAGACATCAATGTATGGTCACCTTTCACCTGCTTCTTTTATTTCTTTATCTTATAGAAAAATTTGCCTTATTTAAGGGAGGTGGGAGGTTCTTTTTGATATTTTTAAGGATATCCTATACCTACTAAATTTAGGTTTTCCTTCATACAAAAGCACAATAATTTTATTATACTGGATGGAGCAAAATATGGCTGGCTTGAGATGTTTTTCTTTTTTCTTTTTTTTTTCCCTACATCACTAAATAGAAGTGCAGTTTTGACTTCTGTAAAGAAAAAGGATCAGGAAGTAGTTTTATCTTGCCAAATGAATTAACCAGATATTATATGTCACAAGAGTTTCATTTATGGAGAAGAATTTTAAATTCAAGGACTATGTGTATGTTAATAACAAGTTAGTCCAACTCTGACTTTAAAATGCACTAATTTGGGGCCCTAACTGATGGCACAGTGGATAGGCGCTGGCCTGTGAACCCAAAGGTCTTTGGTTTGAGCCCCAGCCAAGGCAACATAACCAGGTTACAAGCCAGGTCTGTAGCTGGAGGTGGGTGAAAGGTAACCATACATTGATGTTTCTTTCCCTCTGTCTCTCTCCCTTCTCCTCTCTCTGAAAAATAATAAATAAAATCTTTTTAAAAATGCACTAATTTGGTAAAAGACTTTATAGTTTTAAAGCAAATTCACATGCAAAATTGACTTTGCTATACACAAAGATTCTATGACTAATTAGAACCACCCTATACCTCCTACTTTCTCCTCCTCCTACCTCTTGCCTCCTCACTACCATCATCACAGTTCAAGTCTTAGCCATCTCTCATTTTGATCAATATCTATCACTTCATGTCATTTCTTGCCTCCTCAAATCAATTTTCCCCATGACAGCTGAGAGATATATATTTTCAAGTGATCATATGTTTTTAAATTAGAACTCCCTAATGGCTTCACTCATGTTGTTTTCTTACATAAAGAATAAAATCCTTTCCATGAGTGGCAGGCATTATTGTTTGCCTAGCCCCATATCAGTTTCTATCTCAGTTCTCCCTTATGCCCCTCTTTAACAGAGCTGGAAAAGGTATATACTCACTTCTTCCATCCTCCTTGCACTTTTAGCCAAAGAGGGTCATATTACAGACTTCTGACCAATTATGTATAATTGGAAATCTGTTGAGCTGACAACTGAGAACACTTTTGCCTTTTATATGAAACAGAGATATAGCAAGGGCTGCCACAATTTCTTCAGTCCTTTCTACCTTTAATATATATGTGATGCTTGGGGCTTCAACAACCATCTTAACCATGAGATGGTAAGTGTGAAACTGAATGACAACCCACTAATCATGGACAAAGGAAAATCAGAATAAATCTAGGTCTTCAGTGGAATCAATGGATAGCTAAACCAATGCCAGTAATTGTCTACTTGTTAAGTTCTTTTTTATTAAAACCACATTTTTAAACCACTTTTAGTAGGATCTTCTGTTACTTGAAATTAAAAGTAATCAACATAAATACATGGTTTACAATGCTTTTCATAATTCTCCCACCTTCCAGAAATACTAGTGTTCTCTGAATTTCTAAAATGTTCCTTCCTGCTTTGATGACTCCCCAGAGCATCATCCAATATCCCAACCCACTCACTTCATTTGGTTGACTCTTACCCAATTTTTAAATCTCCATTGAAATGTGTCTTTCTTGAAGAGGCTTTCTCTGATGCCTGGATTAGGTCAAGTCTTCCTAGTCTTTATGTATGAGCATATAAAGGTTATATACTCATAGTTTCCAGTGATTATCTTCCTGATACATGTTGTATTGTGAGTCCATATTTATTTATATCAGTATTTAATAATAAGATTTGTTAGGGTGGAAACTGCATCACTCATGATCAACTGCCCAATTTTTGGTAAACAACATGGCACTGAAGGAATATTCAGTTACTTCAAGAAAGGGAGAAAGGAAAAAAGAAAGAAAGGAAAGAAGAAAACAAGTTTATGAGAACTAAAATCTCAAATTTGGCTTTGCAGCTTTCTACTTCACATGTAAAAAAAAGAAACAGCTTAAACATGAGTGGTCCATGTTTTTTAAACCCAATATAAAAAATCTTATAGAGCATTTGTTGCAAAAAGCATTAAGAGAAATATATTTACTACTTTATTATTTCAACTTTCTTTTAGCTCATTTAATTTTGTCTTTACAAAAATATAAGGTGAGTTTATATGTTCTGCTGCAGATTAATGTTTGGTTATCAATGCAGCATTTTCAGAGTCAGAAATGGGAAGAGTCATCAGTCTTGACACTGGATATCATGGTTTGCAAAGGATTCAGTAGACCCCAGAAGTTCATGTACACTCTATGAGGGACCATAAAATCATTTGGTTACATACTTTGTGTATATATGTACTTACCTCAAGAAATATTCAATAGTTTAAGTCTGATTTATTCAGTAAGCTTTTAGTTCTAAAATAGTTTAAAAATAACTGGGTCAAGTTCCTAAATATAGTGGTGATATTAGAAATCAGGAGTTATATCTTCTTACAAGAGATTATTAGTGTTTCCTACAGGGAAGGGGGTGTAGGGTTGGTGGCAGGGTGCTGGGCAGAGCTCAGGTGAACTTCACTTACTTCCCCACTGTGGATGGAATGGGAGTGGAGTGATAGGAGATGGAGCTCAGGTGAGCTTTAATTGCTTGCCCTCTGGAGGTGGGACGGGGTGCATAGTGTGGGAGAAACAGAAGACAGTGCTCACAGAAGCTTTGGTTGATCCTGGTTTCTATGATTTCTATAAATCATTTGATCAATTAATCAAACAGTTTGTTAATATACCTTTGCAATGAACTAAGACAATAACATTTTATTTATGCCAGACACTGCACTAAGCTTATTCAATTTATCTCATCTAATTTCTTTTAAAAAAATACTATTAAATATTGTAAAAATTCAGTATTTACAATTTCCAATAACATGTTCACTATTACAGCTGAATTACAGTGAGAAAAACAAGATGTGTAAATGAGAAAGTTATAATCACTTGGAAGTAATGGGTAATATGGCCAAAGATATAATAATAATAAGCATTGTAGTATTTTGAAAAGATTATTGAGGATTCTGTCTGGACCATGACCCTTGGTTAAGAGCAAGAGTTACATGAGTAGGATTGGGAGTAAAGGATGTAAGTTCAAGGGGCTAAGGACTCTGAACCAAGGAATAGATTTGTGTTGGGAGCAACAGGAGATAAATTGGGAAGGCTGTCCTGCTGCAGCTTCATGGTTTTGTGTGCTACACTAAAATGTTTGACCTTTACTCTTAGTAATGAGAACCACTTGAGGAATGTTTTGAACTGGAAGGTGACATCATGCAAATTGTTTTTAGTAAGATTAATTGGTATCATTGCAGTGGATGAAGTGGGAATAGGCGAGATCAGGACAAGGTTGTCCAGCTAGGAATACATAGAGATCTGAGGGGAAAAAAAACCTAATGTGTATAGAGGTGGAAGTGTCAAGAAAGGAAGGATTTATAGGGGCATTCCTATTGAGTCACTGATTGTGTTTGGTGTAACTTAGCCTCTTTAAAAACATTCCCATAAAAAGGGAAGACACCAAGGAGGGGCACATTTGTGGACTTAGACTACAAAGGGAATATTAGTTCCTTATGTCTCATCTCCATCTATTTCATTTCTACTTTTCCTTCTTTTATGCATGAATATGAAACCAGAAAAGCCATCATTCATGCTGCCTGTTACCTACCAGACATAATAAATAAGCAGAGATAGGAACTGAACTTTTTGGGCACTTTGTTCAGATGGTCAGCAATCTGAGAAGATGATGGTTTACACCTTAACAGACTATCTTCCATTCCATTTTAAACAATTCTTTTTAATAAGGAGAAAAAAGTGTAGGTAAAGGTTTTGGAATTCAGGAGAAAAGTTAATTGTATAAAAGCTGCAGCATTCTTTTATCTGTGCCCTGCACAGTAGTCTATAGTTGTCTCACCCTGGAGTACAATGGCTTAGCTACGATCTTTAAAAAAAAAAAAAAAAAAAAAAAAAGATTTTATTTATTATTTTTAGAGAGAGGGCAAGGAAGAGAGGCAGAGAGGGAGAGAAACATCAATGTATGGTTGCCTTTCACCTGCCTCCAGCTACAGACCTGGCTGGAGACCTGGCTTGCAACCTGATTATGTACCCTGGCTGGGAATCGAACCGGCAACCTTTGGATTCGCAGGCCCGCACCTTATCCACTATGCCACCAGCCAGGGCTTTAGCTACCATCTTAATTGCTTGCAGTCCTCCTGAGGCACAAGGGTGGAACTGCTTGTAGTCTCCTGGGATCAAGGTGGGTCATATCTTCAGTTCCTGAAACAATAGCTTTTTACATACATTGATTACTAAGCTTATTAACTACTACCCAAAACTCAACTTTTTCTAACATTTCAGACCCCCCATCATTTTGACTTAGTATCCTTTTTTTTTAAATTTTTATATTTTTATTTATTCAACAAACTTATTTTATTTCTATGAAAGGCCAAGCACAGATCTAATGTCGGAAATACAGCATTAAGTGAGAGAGACAAGGCTTCAGCCACTAGGGTGCTTCTATTGTTGAAAGATAGTGACCAAATAAACACATACACAGGAGAAAGGGGAGATCATCAAAACAAGGTAATATAGTAGGCAATGACTGGGAGAAATTTAGGCAGAGTATTAAAGTGGCCCTTCTGTGAAAGTGATAGTTAAACAGAGATTTGAATGGCAAGAAGGAAACCATAGAAAATATTGGGAACAGATTTATTTAATGCTCTAGATATAAGACAGCCTGTGAAATGGCCCCAAGATGGAAATGAACATAATTTATTTCTAGACCAAAAAGAACCAGTTAGGCTTGAATATGATGTGCCACAGTGAAAGTGAAAAGAGATACCATCTCAGAGGTAAGTATGAGATAAGGTTGTTTAGGCCACTGTAGGGAGTTAAGATGTTGTCATTTTAATGAGTTAGGGTGTAACTCTACTTGGGAAGGGAAACAATTGGAAAAATTAAGAATGTGAGATAAGACCTAATTTCCATTTATAAAAGATCACTCGCCCTCTATCCTGAGGCTTGATCACAGGGCAAAAGGAGAGGTAGGAAAATCATGGAGGGTCTATTATTGTAGTCCAGGTAAGAGGTAAGGGGCACACTTGACTAAAAGTTAATAATGGTTAGGTGAGAAGGAGTCAGGATGTGTTTTCAATGCAGAGTTGGTAGCATTTACTGATGGATTAGATGTGGATGAAGAAAGAGTGGAATCTAGAATAATTCCTAGTGTTTTCTTACTTGAGTATGAATTATGAAACTCGGAAAGTGTAAATATTAAATGAGGTTTGGGCTGTTTTAAATTTACCTATTCCACTTCATTTTAAAAAGATATTAGCCTGACTTTCCTCTCTTTGGATAGAAGGCTGATGATTAGTAACACCATTGGACTTTTGGGAAGCCTGGTCTGACTTTGACCCCCAGTTGGTACCTGGGGGACAAGTGGGACAAGGTAGTGTGGGTGTTTGAGAAATTACAGAGAGCTCTAAGATGTTAAAATTAAGGGATTTTAAGGTTCAGGTTTGGAGAATTAAGTTTAAATTGACAGACATTTGGACATTAAGAAAAGTGGCTAGCCTGGCTGTTGGCCTGCAAACCCAAAGGTCGCTGGTTCGATCCCCAGCCAGGGCACATAACCGGGTTGCAAGCCATATCTCCAGCCAGGTCCGTAGCTGGAGGCAGGTGAAAGGCAACCATACATTGATGTCTCTTTCCCTTTCTGCCTCTCTCCTTTTCCCTCTCTCTAAAAATAATAAATAAAATCTTTTAAAAAAAAAAATGTGACTAGTTTTGACCCCCCACACACACACACGCAAAAAGATAGTGAGTTTGGATTTGTTATATTGTTTGAGATCAAGACAGAAAATTCCCTCGTAATATTGTGCATTAGAGGCACATCAGTGTATAGAGCTTTTTAAGGTTTTGTTTGTTTGTTTGTTTGTTTTTATTTTTGGAGAGGTAGAATGGCTGCTAGAGTCACTGATCAAGAAATCCATTTACAAAACTGCACTTTAAAACTTCAGAAGTTGATTTGTGCCAATTTAACTCCTTGGTGTTAGCTTCTGTATAGCAATAAGAAACTTTATTTATGGAAGGATTCACCAGCAAACTTTGAATAGGGAGCAACTAAATGATGAGCCGCTGACAGAAATGCAATATCAGTGTGACTTTTGAGGATCACACCCATTGCATTAAAACAAATCTATGTCTAGGAAACTGCATTTTTTTTTTTTTTTGATTTTGGACAAATGCTTTCTGATTTGTGGAGGAGAAATGGTGGGTGTTCTTCATTCTTATGGGTTAATTGATGTGTTTTGTGTTGTTGTTGTTTCCAGGAAAATAATTTTGCAAGTGAAAAAAAAATTAAGTCAAAATTGCCTTTTTCATCTTGAAAAGAAAACGTAATAGCAGTTAAGAAAATTTAGCATAGATAAATTTTTACTTCATTTTCTTTACAATTTGAATCTGCTTTAAGAAATGCTTATGTCCTCCCGAAATATATTGTGATAATGGTTCATTGAGTGTTATGAAAAGAAAGTTTAGTTTTATTACCAAAGCAGGCACTTTAACCTGACAGTGCTAAATGGGGAAGAATTCTTTGGGATTATGGTATGCGTTTCAATAGAGATCCTGACACAGCTGGTTATTTTCAGTCCTTTTTTCACTGTGGGAAGATACTACTGCTGGGTGAAATAAGGGAGATAGAACCTTGCTATCTGTGCAACATTAGAAAAAATAAAAAGGCACCATAAAGTTCAGGAGGAAAATTTTGCTTTATTTTTTTTAAACACACACCTTACTCTTTGGTTTGTAAAATGTGTTTCTCAGAATATATATTCATGTGACCAAAATAATAAATCTACAGCAGTAATGGATCCTGAAGATCCAAAAAAAAAAAAAAACCATTTTAAAATTTCTAAGTAGTTTGTTGCTTCCCTATTCGTGTTCCTGACAGAGAGTCTGGGTGTTTAAAAAGTCTTGACCCCACCTTTTTTTTTTTTTAACTTACAGAGCACCAGACTACTTGATAACTGATTCAAAACTCTAATCATTTCATGGTGAGATTTTTGTGATTTCACTGTGCAGTTTGCTCTAAGGCCATGAGAAACACATTCATCAGGTACAGTTCTGATGGCGCATAGATACATGGTTTATAGACTGTTAGCCTGCACTGCTGGTTTAGATTTGAGGAATTACTCTACAAGAACAAGGCAGGTTCTATTTTTGACATTTCATCAATGAGACCACTTGTACATTATGGCCTGATTTGATTTACTGTAAGAAAATAAGAGTGCTGTAATTTGTAAAAGACATTTATTACACGAGTCCAAAAACATTTTTTTTTTTTTTTAAATTGCTTAGTGTCTCTGTCCATCCCATCTGGTTTTATTTTAATCTCACTCTAGTCACATATGAAATTTTGCTTAGCTGTCTTCATTTTCTTAGTCAATCTTGATTAATGGCCTTCAAAGTAAAAATAATTGGCCTGCATCAGGGTTGTTTTATAACTCTTATTCACAAAGAATGTGAAAGGCTGGAAAATGAGCCTAAACAGAAGGAATGCATTACGCTTGTCTTTGAGAAAGAGCAGTCCTTCAGTTGTGTTTCACTGTGTATTTTTATAACAGGCGCCTCCTTGACCGTCCATGATATTGCAGATATGCGGTGCCAAACGCTTATGTATACTTCGTCAAAGTGACCGTGGCAGCTCCACATCTCCCGGCAGCCACGCATGTACATGCAGAGCTCACCCAGGCCCGCTGAAGAGGCTTGAGAATTTCAAAAGTAAATTATCAGGAAAGCCAAGGCTATGAAATCCAGAAGTTAAAAACAGACAGGGGGCTAATTGGCTCTGAAGTTTAATGGCTTGTTTATAAAAGGCTACTCCAGCATTGGTATTTTCCCCCATTTTTGAAAAGTGTGTTCGCCTTGGAAGGGGCTGGGGAAAAGGCAGGCACGGTATGACTGTTGCGGACTTGGGCTCTGTTTCCTTTCATGGCCCTGACTTCTGGGAGAGCTGTCAGTTAAAGGGGGTCAGAAGTAAATTTGAGTTCAAAAAAAAAAAAAAAGAAAGAAAGAAAAAAAGAAAACAACACTCTGAGAAGATAATTCCTATATAAATAGATAGATGATGTCTCTAGAAAAGCTAGTCATATTATGATTGTCCTGATTATAAAATTAACATCAAGAACTTTATAGCTTTTCAATAATCCCAATTCCAGGCTCAATTATATCCAGTGATTTTTCAGGAATTTCGAATGTTTTTATGTTTGATATTTTAAAAACAATTAAAATTTCCCCTGGGATTTGGGCTGGATATAACTCGATATACATTGACTTGCAGATGCCAGAAAGACCATTGTCCCCACAAAACTGGAGTCCAGCCAGCATCCGTGTGGGAACAATTATTCTCTCTTCTGTACTACCTTAGGGAGGCAGACAAAATGTGGAAAGGTTAGGGGACGGTTTCTTGATGCAAAGAAAAACTTATGGACACATTAGAATAACAATAGTAGAGCCTGACTTATCATGTTCCAAGTGTTTTCATAAAAGGAAACTAAGTTCTTTTTTCAATTGGGAAGGTTGGATCCTTTTATCAATCCTGGGACCAAAATAAAAACTGGTTTGAGAATTCCAGCTCAGAATCATCTGTTCTCCCACATTTATGCTTCTTCATGATAGGCTCTCTAGAACTCTCACTTTCACTCAGGTTTTTCAGTCTCTGCTCCTTCTTATCTAGCTCCCTCTGTTTTATATGTGTCCCCAGACTTCTAGTCCTTTCAGTGCTTTTCCTTTGTGCCCAGAGTCCCACGCAGAGATGTAAGTGGGATTTGACTGGAATTTTCTTGCCCAGTGATTTGAGCTCCCTTTTTTCATACATCATAAGCTAGTTCATTCTTTCTGAACAATGGGACAATCACAGATGATTTCCCAATCTAACATGCCTACTCATTCACATCCCCAAACACACACACACAAACACACAGGACACACATTAATTCATAATCTAGTGTGAACACTATATATTTGCAATAGTATGTTTATTTATTTAGAAATGTATCACAATAATTCCTGACATGCATTGGATGTTTCCTCAGTCTCACCGCACTAAGAACATTAGAAATCATCCAATGCCTGGTTTATGCTAAACTAACAATAAATAGTTCAAAATATTATCTCTGTTAGCAGTACTAAGAAATATGTATTTTTATCCTCATTTTATAGGTGAGCACATTTAACCTTGGTCACAGGTTTAGAAATGATCTAAGTGATCATTTTATCTAAAAGTCCCTTTTCTTAACCTCTATATCAGGACTTCTAAGCTGGACACTATTGACATTTGGGAGCAGATACCTCTTTGTCATGAGTGGGGGCTGTCCTGTGCATTGTAGGATGATTGGTAGAATCCCTTTCCCCTACCCACTACATGCTGGTGTTACCCTCTTTGGCCACCTCACATCCCAAGTTAGTATTAACCAAAATTTCTCCAGACATTACCAATGTCTTCTGGAGGAGAAAATCACTGCTGTACACGGTGCCGCTGTACAGTAATTGTCTCAGCCATCTACATAATTTAATTGATCTAGGCCAAGCTCTATAGGGTCTCCAAGGCTTGCTCAACATTGATATAATCTCAATCATGGTCAATTCCGAGAAATGGGTAAGAAGCAGCAAGGGTTCCTTGGAAATGCCTGTGGAGAAGTCCAGCTATGTGAGTGATTACCACCCCTCCCACCCCCTAAGGACCTTCTTAGAAGCCAAGTAGGATTTCTGAAAGTAAAATTGACAATGGGTGTGTTACTATACATTCAAATTTATGAACTCAGTGGAGGGTGACAGGCTGTCACCCACCCTTCCAAGGAAGGAATGAAGCAACACCTGGCTGACTTCCTGGCTTCTGAATAGAGGGTAGATAAGTGACTGGCAGCTTCCAGATATCTGCTCTCAGTCCATTCCCAGTCTGAGCTGGATTGACTGTTAAGAATTCTGTCTTGTCTTCATCAACTACATCAGGACTATAACCATCAAATGCTAAGCTAATAATTTGGTAAAACTTTGTGACCCTACTTTCTGTGGATTCTAACACCCTGGTTTTAAGTGCTTCTCTTTTTGGTTTGTATTCTCACAGTCAGTAAATCCACTTTCAAAAAAGGGCTTACCTATCAAATAATAACACTCTGAGGTCTTAACTTACACATGTCTAACTCATGGAGCACTTTCTCTTGGATACTCTCACAGGCACATATTTCAGCTTCTTAACTACACCATATTGTCATAGGGTAGAAAGAATATGAGGCTTTCCACTGTGAATAGCAAGGTGACACTGGACCTCTGGCTTCATTTGAAACTGCCACCTGACCTAGACTTTAGGATGGATTGAGCTCACAGGAGGAAAGCAGATGTTAGCTATGACCTGATTGATGACTAATATTATGAACTAAATTGTATCCTCTAAACTCCTATTGATGTTCTAACTCCCAATATGACTATTTAAATAAAGGGCCTTCCTGTAGGTAAAAAAAAAAAAAAAAAAAAAAAAAAGTTAAATATAATCATAGGGTAGATTTGATGAAACTAGTGTTCTTATTAAAAAAGGAAAAAAAGAAAGAGACTCCAGAGACTCCTCCACTTGCATGTGCACAGAGGAAAGGCCATGTGAAGACACAGCAAGCAGGTGGCTGTCTGATGACCAGAAAGAGGGGACTGGCCAGAAACCAACCCTGAAGGCATCTGATCTTGGATTTCCAGGCCCTAGAACTGTGAAAAAATAATTTCTGTTGTTTAAATCACCAAGTCTATGACATTTTGTTATGGCAGCCCTAGTGAACTTATACAACTAGAAATCAGCTAGATAAATTAGAAGAGAGAGGGTTTGGAGCCAATGAGGTGGGGGCCGAACAAGCCTAGTGCGAGGAAAAAGTGGTTCCCTCCATGTGAAAAGTTAGCAAAACTGTCTCACATACATCATGGTATTTCATGCAACATCTGCCTACTAGCTCCCTGTCCTCAAACCATGCTCACCTTTGAACTGGTAATACACTAGAAATGTTTTTCTTCTTGGGTCAAAGCAGAAAGTTTGATGATGTGTGATGAATATTTAAAATTCTTCACATAGGTTTGTCTCCATCCTCAGTGGTATAGTGTACATGATTACTAACATTGGATAACAGACTGATTTTTTAAAATATTATTTATTTTTAAAATCTTTATTGTATTTTTTCTATTACCATCTAGCCCCCTTATACACCCCTCCACCCAGCAATCATCACACTGTTGTCCATGTCCTTGAGTCCTTTTGTTCAACCCTTCTCCCGACTAACTCCCAACCCCATCAGTAAGCTGTCACTCTGCTCTCCATGATCTATGAGTCTGTCTCTATTTTGATTGTTAGCTCAGTTTGTTCATTAGATTCCACATATGAGTGAAATTATATGGTATTTGTCTTTCTCTGATTGGCTTATTTCACTTAGCATAATGTTCTCCAGGTCCATCCATGCTGTTGCAAAGGTAAAATTTTTTCTTCTTTTTTTACAGCCAAGTAATATTTCATTGTGTAACTGTTTCATAGTTGCATCAACTACTGATGGACAGTTGGACTGTTTCCATATCTTTGTAATTGTAAATAATACTCAATGAACATAAGGATTCTTATGTTCTTTTGAATTAGACTTTTGGGTTTCTTTGGATATAGATCCAGAAGTAGGATCGCTGGATCAAAAGGCTTATCCATTTTTAATTTTTTGAGGTCACTTCATACTGATTTCCAAAGTTGTTACACCAATCTGCATTTCCACTAACAGTACAAAAGGGTTTCCTGTTCCCCATATCCTCACCAATACTTGTTGTTTGTTGATTTGTTAATGATGGCCATTCTGACAGGTGTGAGATGATATCTCATTGGAGTTTTAATTTACATTTCTCTGATGATTAATGAAGTTGATCATTTTTCGTATGTCTGTTGAGCACCCATATGACATCTTAGGAGAAGTGTCTATTCAGATCCTTTGCCCATTTTTAATTGTATTGTTTTTGGGGAGCTTTTTGGTATTGAGTTTTGTAAGTTCTTTATAAATTTTAGATATTAAACCCTTATCAAATGTATCAGCAAATATGTGCTCCCATTCTTTGGGCTGTCTTTTTTATTTTGTTGATGATTTCCTTTGCTGTGCAAAAACTTTTAGTTTATCCCATTTGTTTATTTTTTTTTTTCCTTTTGTTATTTGTGACAACAAGTATGGACCTAGAGGGTATTCTGCTAAGTCAGACAAAGAAAGACATATAGCATAGGATTTCAGTTATATGCAACATATAAAGACCAAAATGTAAAATTGCAACAGACCCATTGATACAGAGAATAACTGATGATTGCCAAATTAGGGAAATTTGGGTGGACAGGGCAAACATTTGAAGGGATCTAGAAGTATGAATTGGGTGCTCGCTTCGTCAGCACACATGCTAAAATTAAAATGATACAGAGAAGATTAGCATGGCCCCTGGGCAAGGATGACACACAAATTTGTAAAGTGTTCCATGTATTTTAGAAGGGAGGAAAAAAGGGGATGGATGTAATACAACAACAATTAAATTAAATAAAAAAAAAAGAAGTACGAATTGGCACTTAAAATAGTCAAGAAGATGTAAAGTACAGCACAGGGAATATAATCAATAATGACATGTCTGGTGCCAGATGGGTACTAGGCTACTGGGGGGATCATTTCATAAGTTATATAAATGTTTGACAACTGTGTTGTACACTGAAAGTAATATAATACTGAATGTCAACTGTAATTGAAAAAAATTCACAGAATTATTTTACATAAAGAATATAATTATGTTGTTTTAGAGTTAATACCTTACTTGCTCCAAAAAGAAAAAATAATGAACTCAAGGAAATATCATCATCCTTACTTTAATTGCTTGCACTGCTCTTTTTTAGATGTAAACTACAATAAATGGTTAATACATCCAATAATTTTTGCAACTATAGAATGTGAAGGCAAATAGTGGGTCCAGAAGTCTACTTCAGGGTAGCTTTCTCATTTTTTAGTGGTCTAAGTATATTGAATGATGTAATAGACCCTTCCTTCCTTTTCTTCTTTATGCTCATTCTCTCTACACTCTCTTCCAGTTCTTACTGAAGAAATATGCCTTGATCTTTTTATGCAATATGCAGCTATATGTTCTTTCTTACATAAAAATTTTGCAATTCACTGAGGAGAATGAGAGATGCATCATGCAACCTTATCAAGCACCACAAAACTTTATAGATTACTACCTGCCTCAGGATTCCTGTTCTTATGCATAAGCAATGATTTATGCAAACATTGTAACATTTCCAAACAGGCTGTGACATGAGTCGTTTGTAGCTCATACAAGGTTCAGATATGTGGCCTACTTTCTCCTAGTGCTACATCATTCATCTCGTAGAGTTCAAAATGTACCATCTCAGCTTATAATGTTGTCAGTATAAAATGCCGAAAAGTGGTACTCAATTTGAACATGAAGATAGATATTAATTTCAAAGGTTTCTGTGAATTGCTATGGTGAAATTGTATAATGTGCAGCTACATTAGTATGCTTGTTTGGTAGACTTTGCATCACACATATATGCATAGGTGGTAAACATTTTGTTCTGTTATACACAGTCTATTAATTCTCATTGAACTAGAGTGTTTACACAGCCCCAGTGGTATAACATGCATTATAGCTTAAATTGAATAATATATTTAATAACATATTTTGAAAGGGAAAGAGCCTTTACAAAAAAACAGCATCATCAAATATAATGATAACATGCCTATTTACATAATGGTAATGCACATATTTACTGCCAAGCATGTTGGTTTTATAGTAGTGTTTGTAGCAGGGCACCAGGAATTATAGAATTAAAAGAGGACGTTTTTCTAGTCTACATTATTGTAGTTGGTGGTTACTGGCACTGAAAAAATAAATGGAAACACCCATATTTGAGTTAGCGAAGAAAAGAAACAATGCTAGTTGTTATATTCACATTGTTTATGAGTAAAAATAGTCATATGCCCAAACTCTTCACTTTTTTCTAATTCTGAGACATGGTGCATCTTAACTCAAATAAATACTCTTGCATAAACATTTTTGCAGCAAGTACCAAAAATTAAATACATAAGAAACATCTCTATTGGCTGCGTGCATTCTTAATACACACATGTTTCAGAAAAGCCACTGTTAGAATCATTAACTCCCAGATATAAAAATCTGTATTTTTGCTTTTGCATCCAAAACTAAGTTTTATTTATATGCCTGTGAAAGCTTGGAAACTTGCAATTTAAAAAAAAAAAAGAAGAAGAAGAAGAAGAAAGGGAAAAAAAGAAGTTGGGCTATGTTATTTTGTGATCTGTCATATGTTTTGTGAACTTTTTATAATAGAGAAGAGTCTCCAAAGACCCCTTCTCCTCACTCTTTTAACAAAGGCATGTCCCAGTTTATTAAAGAATCATACACAACAACACTGCTTGCCAGGATTTATCGTCCTAATGAAAATTTGGTCCAGCACACAAAAATTATCTGGAAAAATGCCTGAATTTTCCTGTCACAGATGTTTCAACAGAAGGTGCTTGCATGCCTTTTGTTAATACGGCACCATACGGGACTCAGTGTGACCACTGCAATATAACCAATAAGTAACACACACAGCGTGCACAGGCCTGTGCCAACTTCTCCGTCTGTTGTGTGGGACTCGTATCCCATGGATTGAGACGTACCTTGATGAAACTGCATTGTCATGGAATGATAATATTTGTGGATCGCCACGCACAGAAAACATCCTATCAAGAATGCAAGCGATCCGTTAAACTAGTTAAAGCATTTCTTGGCATTGTTTTTCCTCATCACATTGCCAATTTATAAGAGTGACTCCATGGAGAAAAAATGTTACTTTTTCAAAGACTAGGTGACATAAATAAAAGGCCATCTGAAAATTGTATATGAAAGACCAATGTAAAGGCTGCCTTAGTTTATTCTTTGCTTTAGAATATAGATGAGGGAAGTAACCCAAGGCTCAGTTTCTGAAATAAAAGGAATTTATTCACTCCTGCAGAGTCTGATAAAAATAGAGGCACATCTAGGATGCTATGCACATACACTGAATTTTTTTACTGAACCTAGATAATTCTTGTGGATAAGACTATGTGGAGCAACATTGCTTTCCATTCTAAGGAGCATATTTGCAGCTACCCAATACATATTTCATACTCAAACCTGGTTGCTATCTTATGAAAATAATATATTTAAGGCTTAGTTACTGCAAGTTGGGTAAATTATTAGAGGAGGACAGAAGAATCATTTACCTTGGTCAGGAAGAGGTACTCATGGAATATCACACATAATCATTATACTTTTTGTTTCTTAAATTGTTATTTGGCTACATACAAACACCTAAAGTAACTACAATTTTTGTACCTCTGTTTGGATATTCATAGTCTCTTAGCATGTCAGGAAACCTCAAAACATCAAACTGACATAGAATGGCAACTCTGAAAAACTATGCTTACGTGGCACTGTGTTTTTCAAAACAATTATTAATGTATTTGATTATGCTGTACTAATTACATCTTATGATTCATTTAAGGGAAAGATGCTAACATGGTTTCTTTAAATAGATTCCTTCTCCTTTGTGGGGAAAGAAAATAAAATTTAAATACTTCACCACATTAATATCTTCATAAAAATTATAGGAAACAACTTGAATTTTTCCTTATATTCTTTCTTCTCTTTATAAAGATATTGACAGCAATACTAAGTATTTTTTCAATAGGGTGGAACTTGAAGAGATTCTTTTGACCACACTTGCTCCTTAAATAAGATAAATTATTGCTTATTGTTAGCAATGTGTGCTTATGTTATGTAAGCACTTTTAATATATATTCTCTTTTCTTTCATCTTCGCATTAACTGATAAAGAGCCTATTCTATTAAAAAAGACTTATTTATTGATTTGAGAGAGAGACATTGATTTGTTGTTCCACTTATTTATACATTCATTATTGTATAAATAATGATTCTTGTATGTTTTCTGACCAGGGATCAAACCTGCAACCTTGGCTTATCAGTTGATGTTCCAACCAACTGAGCTACTCAACCGGGGAAGTATTCTCAATTACTGCCAAGAAAACTGAGGCTCAAAGCCATTAAAATTCTTGTGTAGAACTATATTTACCGTTATTGATGTTTCTAGGTTTTGAACTTAGAATTTCTAATGACAATTTCTGGGCTCTTCTTACTGGATTATAAAGTAATCTATTACAATTAATTTATATTTTAAACCACAAAATCAGTTAAAGTTAAAGCATGGTCAATGTACAGCTCTTAGCCACAAAACCAAGGATTTCTGTAGTTCCATTCAGAATATTACAATGTAACATCATTGTCTATGTTGATATTACAAGATGTTAATTGTTTAAGCTTCTGTTTCTGAAACATTATTATAATGTCTTAATTTATAATTTAATTTTATAATTTATAAATCCATTGATGGCATATTAAGAGGCACACTATTATTCAAAATTATTTCACTCTATTATGTATATAGATTTGTGTATTTTAAGTACATAGATTTGTATATTTTAATGTTTTAAATAATATTTTTGAGATAAAGTATTTGATAAGTAACCTACAAATGATAAGTGTGGCTTACAAATGTTTTGAGTTCATAGAAGATGCCTACAATCAGATAGTGTGAAATCCATTTGGCCAAACAAAAGTCAGTGAAAAATCAATTAGGACATTAATTTTCAGTTGTAAAATTCTGCCTCAACATGGAGATGCATCATCTGTTTGTCTTTTTTCAAGGTAGGAAAAATGTATTTTAAACTCCATATATTGACTTTGCTAAGTTCTTATTCTCTCTAAATTAATCTGAAAAGTCAAGTACTGGAATATTTCTGCACCCCAGTATAGAATAAGATGACATTTCTCTAGGTAATGATCCTTCGGTTAGGAATAGGAAGGGCTGTGCCCCTGGAAGACATTCCTTTGTTATCACCATGCTAGACACCGCTGATTGGGAATAGCAAATTGTATACTGATGATCCTTATTAAGATTGACTTGAAAATTATTCTCTCCACAGCAGCACTACATAGACAAGAAGGTGGAAATTTATCTGCCTGCAAGTGAAACTCAACCAAATGATAATATGCTGTTAGATAGTACACTTTTCCAGACTCTGATCAATTCACAAAGACAACTTCTTTGAAGCTCTGTTGCTATCATTTGATATTAATTTTAATGTGTACTTACTAATCTCCAAAATTCAGCTCATCCCCTATTGGGTTTCTTTACCTCCAGGTAGATTAAAATATTCTTAAATGTTGCCACCTTGGAAGATTCCTGAAGTATTTGAAGTCTTCCCAGAAGCTATTGGTCAATGTTATACAACACTGAGGCTTCTAAAGTAATTCCACAAGGTAATGCTACTTGAATGTAAGCCCTGAAGTAAAAGATTTGACCTGCTGTGTTGCTAATGGAGGAAAGCTATTTCATGTTTTATTCCTAAATGGTTTCCTTTGATATTTTAGTGTTTTATGGTAATGTATTTTGTTTTTCTTTTTCTTCAATCTTTTTCTTTCTTCTTTCCCTGACCTCTCCCTCCTCTTTTCCGTTTGTACTGGTTGTCAGACTTCTGGTCAGCCTCTGGGAGTTCCATCTGCATTGCTGAAGAAAGTACAGTTGGCTTTGCTGGTTCAATAAAATAAACAAATTTTATTTATTGCCATTTTGTTATTTTATTATTTATATTTATGTTCCTTCTTTTCCTTTTTCTTCTTCTTCTTTTTTTTTACATTTTATTGTTGTTGTATTACATCCAACCTTTTTCTTCTTAAAGAAGTCCCTTTAACATTTTTTTTTTTTTTGGTCTGGGACGCTCTTTATTACTCTTTTAATTTTAAATGATAACCTTGATTTGTAGAGTAGTCTTAGTTGTAGGCCCTTGCTTTTCATCATTTTGAATATTTTGTGCCAACCCTTTCTAGCCTGAAACATTTCTGTTGAGAAGTCAGTCAATAGTCTATGAGAGCACCTTTGTAGGTAACTAATTTTCTTTCTCTTGCTTCTTTTAAGATTCTCTATTTGTCTTTAATCTTTGCCATTTTAATTATGATGTGTCTTGGTTTGGGTCTCTTTCAGTTTATCTTTTACTAAATTCTCTGTACTTTCTGGACTTATGCTCTTTGTTTTTTCTTTCAGCAGATTAGGGAAATTTTTAGTCATAATTTTTTCAAATAGGTTCTTGATCCCTTACTCTCTTCCTCTTTTGGTTCCTCAGGGATGTTGCTTCATTTGATGTTGTCCCAGAGGTCCTTTAAACTGTCCTCATTTTAAAAAGTTCTTTTTTCCTATTTGATGCTCTGTCTGCTACCTTGTCTTCCAAATCTCTGATTCCTGCCTTTGCTTTATCTAATCTTTTGATTCCTTCTAGTGTACTCTTTATTTCATTTATAACTGTTTTTAAATGGCTTTGGGTTTTTTTTTTATATATATACTATCTCTGTGTTAAATTTCTCACTGAATTTGGCTATTCTTTTTCTAAGTTCCTTGAAAATCTTTATAAACATTGCTTTGAGCCCTGTTATCTGGTATTTTACTGGCTTTTATTTTATTTAGTTTTATTTTTCTGACAATTTCTTCTATTCTTTTTTGGGGAAATAGTTCTTTGTCACCCCACCTCTCCTGCCTCTCTGTGTTTGTTTCTATCATACTATGTATTAGGTAGATCTGCTATGTCTCCTAGTCTTGGTAGGGTGGCCTTATGAGGATGGTGTCTTGTGGGGCATATTGGCACAGTCTCCTTGGTCTCCTGAGCGCCGTGCTCAAGGAGTGTCACTTGTGTTGGTTATGTGAACCTTCTTACTGTAGTTGAGCATTGATTGCTGTTGGCACATCATGTGTGAGGTTGAACCTCAGGCTGACTGTATCTGAGGACTGTCTATGATCATAGTATAGGAGCTGTTTTCAGGGGATGACCCTATGAAGTTGAACTTGTCCCAGTGGACCTGGTGCCTGTTGAGACCTCGCTTTCAGTATGCTGCTTGTGGAGCTAATCATGTTGTACTTTGTGTGGTCTGATATGAGCCATCGGGTGTGCTGGTTCTGGGGCCTCTTTGGAAAGACTCTAGTGTAGGTCAATGTCAGATGCTGCCAGTGATTGGACATGAGCTCCTTGTTATTACCAACAAAGTGGCAGAGCTTATTTAGTGGTGAGCCAATTGGGTAACATGGGGCCTCTGAGAGTCATCAGAGTAGGGCTACTGTAGCTCACCAGGCTAATACGTTGTGAAGGGAGTGCTTAACCCAAAAGAAGTCATTGGTGGCTGGCTGTCCAGCCCTCTCCCCAAAACCACACATAATTCATTCTCTCTGTGTGTGACTCTAGCATCCTCCAAGCCTGTGTCCTTATGCCAGAGCCCCAGTGAGTTCCTGTAAGAGTTTGCATGTGGGACTTAAAGAGGACTCCTAGGTTTCCAGCAGCCTTCCATCTCACCCAGGCATACAGAATCCCACTGATTTTCACAGCCAGATGCTTTGTCTGCTCCTTTTTCTGGCTCTGATGCTCCAGGCTGGCAAATTCAGTGTGTGGTTGAGACCCACTACCCCTCAGAGGGAACCTGTGCAACTAAGAAGTCCCTCTGGATGCCCAACCATCACCTGTGGGTGCAGGACCAACTAGTTTGTAGTCTTTGCCCCTCTTTCACATAGCTTCTTCTGTATATACTTAGTTATAAAACCAGGTCAGCTAGTCTTCAGATGGTTATCTAGGTTTATCGTTCTACAATTTATTTTTAATTTTGATGAGATCATGGGAGGAGGTGAATGAAGCTTCCCCTTACTCTGTCATCTTAGACCAAATCTATTTATTATTGATTTAAAGTCACATTTTAAAGATTAGAGAAATTATTAGTCCTCTGATGACTCAGTTTCCCATTAGAAAAGTTGAAACATAATTGCACTGTGGATGTTTAAGAATAGCTATTCATTGCTTAATTGTTATGCTATCATTGGTGAAAAAAAATTGAAGGATTAAAATGTAATATGATGGCTCTAGATTGGCCTTTTTATGATGAATTTTAATATGTTTTTTCAGAGCTCTTTCTTTGTTTTTTTTTTTTTTTTTTGCACTCTTCATAAGTACATTCACTATAAAATAGCTCATTAGAATTACCATGCAGTTTTTGCAGAAATTATTTTTAGCAAGGATGGCTTAGTTCATTAGCCCTTTGATTTTGATCACATCAGCATTGAGAGGGACTAGTTACATAAATGTTAATGAATGCATACTCATGGAAGGGAATCAGGGAATTGATAAAACAGCACTATGATATAAGAATTGGCTTTCAGTTTTGATACTGGATGCAAGGCAAGATCATTTTTTGTTACCACAAAAGTGACAACAGGTTTTGGCCTTTACTTTTGTTTCACGGCAGGGTTGTGAAACATGTATTTAACGGCTCTCAGCTATTATGTCCTGGCTGTAATCATTAAAGAAATATACTTTGTAGTCATGCAAACCTTGGTACAAACCCCGGTTGTGCTGTCTCCTAACTTAGATATGCTATACAAACTCTATGTGCCTCAGTTTCCTCATCTGTAATAAAAAATATGGTGCATATTCTACATAGATGTATGTATTCATTAATATAAATAAAGTATATCATTATGGGCATGAGGAATGGCTTCTTATACTATCACTTACTTTATAATCTTATGTATGTTTCTATACTTTGATTTGGGAGTGGCAAATGGACTGAAAAGATGCAGTAGAAGTGCCAGGGAAAGAACATCAGCATGAGGCTGAAAGGTCTTATTCTTTGGTACCCATAACAGTGTCACAAAACACTCATGAAATGATTGGTAAATAAAAGAGCTGACAAACAAGCAAACAAAAAGTCCTCACTAGTCCTTAGTTCTTACTAAAATAGCTTAAAATTAATAATAATACATTCACTTATTGGTGTTTAGTATATGATAAACACTTTATTATTTTAGTTACTTTAATTTCTTATTATTTTTTCTTATTTAATGTTTTATTATTTCTTATTATTTAATGTCTTTCTGACAGCATTCTTATTCCTTACTCAGATAAGGAAACTGAGGCTTAGAGAGGAAAAGTTTCCTAGGGTCAAAGAGTAAGTAGGAGAGCTAATAATTATTCCAGTTTTGCATCTCTTGAGGCACAAACTCAAAAGCATGAGGCTATTCTGCATTTGCTTCATGGTTAACTAGCTGCTTTAATGTCAGCTGTTCTGTCCACATGGCCCCTTAGGGATGCTTCCTTAACCCTCGGTCCCTAAGTATAGAGTTAAAGATGGTCCAGAGGAATGTCGAAATTGTCCCAACCTTCTACTCTGCCAAAGAATAATAGCATTTGGGGGACATTTTAAGTAATCAGAAGATCTGTAATCAGACTTTTTCCTATTGTGTAATTTTCCTCATCTCTCTTCTAGTGAAGTCAATAGAACACATTCATACCTTTCTTAACACTTCCATTATTTACTTCAGATCTTCATTTCAAAGGAATGCCTTACTTTTTTTTCTAATTGGTGGCTGATCACAAAACCTGTTTGAACTAAAGTAAAGGTTAAATGATTATTATTCTTGGAAAACAATGTTAAAGTCTGACTATAATCACCTGTCAGGTAGCAGGGCATAGTAAAAAATAACATAACATTGTGCTAGCTTTGTTAAAGCATAACTTATATTCTCAATCAAAAACCATCTGTCTTGGTGCTGGTGAAGTACTAGGCAGCAATAAGATGCTATCAACACCAATTATTGTGAAATGGAGTCAGAAGGCTGAATACCAAGCATACTTTCTCATTGGCTATTAATGATGTCATAATGAATGAAAGCGCAGTATATTAGACTTGTGAATGTGACCTTTCTTCATCCTTTTGGCTTAAACATTTTCCATTTTATCTGAGCAGCAAAAACTTTCACTGTATGCACAATCTTTCCTGGGTTTCGCATCATTTCCTAAAATCAAATTCTTTGGATGTTTTATTTTTTAAATTATAAACCAAGGAGATTTGTGATTTTTTGTTTAAAATGGACTAATAAGGCTCAGATCTAGTGTTAACTTACAAACTATCTTAATAAGACAATATATATGATGCTTTTTCATTAAGTAATGTTGAAGAACAGATAAAAATTTATTTTAAACATAAATATAATCTAGACTAATAAATTGTTGAGATTATACAAAGAGAATGAATACATTCAAAATATGAGCACTATCATGATCTAATGTAAGGGTTTGGAAGGTAGAAGACTTGAGTAGAACTAAGCTGGGGTTTTAAGATAAAATCTAGGATTCCCAGTTAAATTGAATTTCAGATAAATAAGTTTTGTAAGAATGACTCAAATATTGCATTGGACATACTTATCCTATAAAATTATTTATTGTTTATCTGGAATTAAAGTTTAAGTGAGCATCCTGTATTTTTATTTGCGAAGTCTGACAGTCCTACTCTGAGCTTCAGTATAATTTCATTTGTGAAATAAGATTATGATTCCTAGCTGCCTCATCTGGTTGTTAAGGTACTCAGTGTGGTACAATGATAGTGTGTGACGAGACTTTTTCACTTAAACATATTCAGCTGTAGGCTAATCCTCTCATACCTCACAAAAAGAAAGAGGAAAAGCAATAGAGACAGAAAGAGAGGCACACAGATGAGAGGCTGAGAAGAACATATGAAATACTTGGGACATCCACCCAGCCCTCCATTGCTTGAGCACATGCCCAAGATTGAGAACATGAGAGGCTCTTTCTGCTCAAGTCTCTCTCTGTGGCTCCCATAATGTGAGCACCTGATGGTGCAGGAGTGTGAATCTGGTATTTAAACACACTTATTTTTCATGTAAATGGTCTCCAAGTGCAAGCCAACTTTTCCACCTGGAGCTCAACCAAAAAAATAAAAAAATAAAAAAAATAAACAAGAAAGAAAGAAAGAAAGAAAGAAAGAAAGAAAGATTTGATCCAATGAAAGGAAAAAAGAAAATTTTGTATTCATTAAGAAATAATATGTTGATATCAAATGTGGCACTCCCTAAAGGATTTTTTAGGGTAATTTAATAATGCAATACTCATTTTGCATATTGGCTTGAAAGTCCGATCTCCATACAATTTTACTGCAATTGATGTGAAAAGCGTTTTGGATATGGTAAGATAGTGAACTGATATAAAGCATCATTATTTTATATTCTTTTTTTACTTTCTATTGTTTTTATTGTCATCATTATACTAAATAAAGTGATATTTAAGTTTTTGAGACATTTTCATAGAACTTTAAATAAATGGAAGACACTTTGAAGATACAAGTAGGTTCAAAAGTAACTGACTTGGCTAATTAAGTCTAATGTTTTAGAGAATAAAGAAATAAATGTGGCATAACATCATCAGAAAAAACTTAGAAACAATACCAGGTCTGTCCTGAAAGTGTCAAGCCAATGTCAATCTAATTAAAACAGTTTGCCTGGCTGATACTTTTGGGACAGATCTCATATAACTAACTATAAATACTAGGCATAATTACTAAAAAATGACAGTACTTCTTTAAAATGAAATTATGATATATAAAGGCATATTAAAATGAGTAGTGGAAAAACAAAAAACTAAATTCCTGGAACTTCTGTCTTATACATTGTAGGGAATCTTTCATTGAAATGTGGTAAGAGTGAATATGTCCGGTCATATTAAAACAGACTAATTAAATACTTAAGAATATGCTGTAGGGAATTATCCTGTCCTAACAGGAAGAAAGGATAAAAACATTACCTAATTGTTATAAAAATGTTTACTACATATCTCTTGGTACACAAGCTCTATTCTGAAGAAGTCCAGCCATTACTAATATAAAGAAAATGGTTTGTGTGACATGGATGTAACCTGGCAGCCAAGAAGAGCGAACAATGACGACTTCATTGTATTAGTCAGTAGGGGCAATAGATGCCATTGAGGGAGCATGTGTACTGTGGGGACATCACATTCAAAATGACTGAGCGAGTAAAACAACAAATCTGCATCAAATTTTGCGTCAAGCTTAAACAATCCTCTGGGGAAACTACTGGGATGATTCAGAAGGCTGAATCATCATGGGCAGCTTCATCATGGGCAGCTTCATCATGACAATGCACTCACTCTTGAATCACATCTCGTGCAGAATTTTTTTGGCAAGACATCAAATTACGCAGGTGACTCAGCCCACCTACAGCCCAGATTTGGTGCCTGGTGCCCTGGCACTTCTGGCTTTTCCCAAAACTAAAATCACCTTTGCAAGGGAAGAAAGAGGTTTCAGACTGTTGATGAGATTCAGGGAAATACAATGAGGCAGCTGATGGCGATTGGGAGAACTGTGTGAGATCCAAGGTGCCTACTTTGAAGGAGACTGAGGTGTCATTGTCCGAAGTACAATGTTTCTTGTATCTTATCTCTTCTTCAATAAATGTCTCGATTTTTCACAGTATGTGGATAAATACTTTCCAGACAGACCTCTGTATGTCTACCAAATGATTCATTCAGATTACAACAGTACTGGGAAGGATGGTAAGCACTGAAGGAAGTTTAATTATGATGATGGCAATGATACTTTCATAGCTTATTACAGTTATTTGAATATTATTGCATATATTATTAGAGGTTTTTTTTGTTTGTTTGTTTGTTTTTTACTATAAGCTCCTTAATTAAGAGGACATTCACCTTTTTATTCTTCCTAGTAACCAGCTGAGTATTTTCATTCTCACTTCTATGGGGTGTGTCAGGCTTGAGAAATGTTTATGTGTATGCATGGCTGGACTTTCCCTCTGGGTCAGCCAAGGAGACAGCTTTGAAGCTAATCTTGTTCCCAGAGCCCAGAACACTGAACCCCAAGAATAACCAACATAGCAACCCTGAGCAGACAGGTGTCACCTTTGGGTAGACTGCCTCTTTATCCTAATGTGTATATAACCTCCTTTGTTCCAATGTGTATATAAGTCTGTCCTTACTGTAAGCTAGCATGGTACTGTGGTGGGAGGGTGCATAAACTGTGCGTGGAATGCCAACACCTTCAGCGTGCTAAACCCATGTTTGTCATCAGACCAGAGGCCTCCCTGCTGTCAGAACCTGCTGGTCCAGAATCCCTAGGACCTGACAGAGTGGTATTATTTTATCTCCATTTTTAGAGCTGGGGAAACTGAGGCATTTATAGGTTAAGTCATTATCAGGCCCTCATAGTAGTAATGTGAGGTAGATAATTTAGCTCCAGATACCAATTGGTACACTCCTTATGCTATGTGCCTTTTCTATATATAGTCATATAAAGGATGTGCTGAGGGTCCTTGGACAGGCGGGTTATTAATGCACATCAGGAAGGACTCAGTAAGACTTCCTAAGAAGATGAGCTGAGACTAGAAATATGAGTCACATTGTAGAGGTAGAATTCCATAGTCAGGAATTGAAGGTTATTCAAAGCAGAAGAAATACAGTAAATAAAGAGGAATAAGCAGCTTAAGGAAGGCAAATGAGCTCACGGAGTTGTAAGCTGTGAGAAAGTGTGGGGCCAGAGCAGGGAGTCAAGCATGGTTCTCTGTGACTGATCATTAGTTGGGCAGTGCCACTGTGCAGGGGGCCGAAGAGATAAGAGGGTGAGACAGTGAGCATGGAAGGTAGGAGTACTGGCATGGTGCATGTGCGGAGTTGCAGGAGGAATGAAGAAGGCACAGGAAGGTGGAGATTAGGGATCTAAAAGCACCCTTTTCTCTTCAATCAGCTCTGCAACCTGGGCATATCAAGTTGAGTTTTCTGAACAGTCTTCTTAGGCAGATACACCTGGCAGAAAGTTGGAATGTGCACCTGGAACCCAGAGAAATGTTCATAGCTAGGAAAGCACATTTTTCAAGTCACTGAGGAATAGAAGGCTCAGGAGAACATAAAGATGCCTCAGGAGAGACAGGTTTGAGAGGGGAAAAGAGCTGAAAATAAGACAGGCGATCATGCCTACATTTGAAGTGTGAGCATAGAAAAGACAGAGGGAGTAGTCAGGAAAGTGGGAAGCTTTTACAAAATCTGATGATGTCCTATTTATTTGACATAGGTAATAATGACTGGCTAGAAAATGATAATTTTGCTTCTTAAATAACAGTGTTCCCTGCTCATCCTTCTTCCTAAATGCATGGATACACATGCATACACATACATACACACACACATGCACCACCTTTGCTAAAGTCATTCTGCTTTACATCCTACTTAGGAAATAAATGCTTCCAAGAACTGTATAGAAAGATTCTTGGGAGCATAAAACCAAAAAGGATTTCAAGAGCCCATTTGGTCCATCTCCTTGCCAGTAGGGGCATTTCCTAAATCATGCAAAGAAGAAAATTGTCAATTCTATTTTTGAAATACCTCCACAGATGGCGATTCCATAAGCTTCCCTGCTAATTTGCTTCAGTATTTAATCAGCCTGACACAAAAAGTTCTTTATATCTAACTCAGTGCTCTCTTACTATAGCATAGAATCTATTGCCTCCTCAGAGATGAAACTATAAAACAATCTAATAATCCAGAAAGCTTTCAAGTCAAATGTTCTCAATCTTAATGGCTAGAAAGATGTGTGTGTGTGTGTGTGTGTGTGTGTGTGTGTGTGTGTGTGTGTGTATGTGTTTCTCTCATCAATAGAATGTAATTTAGTCCCAATGGGAAATAAAGGTGTCTTGTCCTAAGTATACTACTAGTAGATACTAATTGAATAACTAGTCAAATGTACTTCCCTTAAGAATAAGAATAATATATGCATAAAATCTCTTTAGAATCACTGAACCAATGTTTTTTTTCCTGAGAAAAAGACCCAATCTGAGGACCTTTAAGAGTCTTGTGGGGGACCTCTCTCAGCCTTTTATCTATAATACATATGATAAAGTGCCGCATCTTTAAATGTCCATAAGCTATTTATAATATTGTGAACATTATTTTTTTAGTCACTCTCTTTCCTAAATAATGTCATTGAACAAACTGCCTATTCTTCAAGCCAAAAATCTATGTAAGAGTGGTTTTTAAATTATTTAGATGACACCTTCAGGCAGTGAGTGAATAAAGAGATCTACTGAAATAGTTAAAATAAAAACACATGATAAAATTTTAGTGTTAAATTTTATTTTTTGACATTGGTTTTGCACCAACCATGCGGGGCCCAATAGCAAAGACGTTACACCAAAGATAGACACACAATGATCAAGAAAAAGTGCCATGACTTTCTCTCATAGGAGGAAAATAAGAGAGAGAGAGGGGAATCAAAATATTAGTTCAAAGAGATTTAAAGAGACAAACTTCCAATATTGTTTAAAAGAGCCATAAAGAGTACTTCAATGAATCTTGAGAAGCTCTCAGTTCTTGCAAAAATATAAAGAAAGACCTGTCCTCTCAACTTCATGAAGGATGAAAATGCTCTGCTATCTTTTATTCACAGGTTTAACCTCTAGAGAATATGCTCTTACATCTGCCTGCTATTTTCTCCTCACTCTCATCTTTTCCTTCACTTCCCTGGTACTTTTATTTTGTAAGACTGACTGTGGAGGACATATATGCAAGAGGAAGCCATTCTTGACCTTGACCTTTTCCATGGGGTGAGACGCTCCTGTTCTCCACACACCAGCTATTCTCTATTTTTAGCCCACCCTGAGATAAATCACATTATATATTAATTATTTTATTCCACCCATTATTCATATCTCCTACCCAATGCTAAGAGCAGAAGAGAACCTTTATCTTATTCAGACCTACATATCCAGTAGCTTGCACATTGTGTTGATGAATGTATGTTAAAGATGTGAAAATTAAATAAATTTATATGTTTGCCAATATCTATTTGTTAGCATTATTCTTAGTCACGACTTTCTGACCTTTCCACTAGGTCATTGTTACGGACTGAATTGTGTCCTTTCCTCAAATTCATATGCTGAAGCCTTAATCCTCAGTACCTTAGAATTAACTGTGTTTGGAGATAGGGTTTTTACAAAAGTGATGAAGTTACAGTGAGACCATTAGAGCAGGTACCAACTCAATATGACTGATATCCTTGTAAGAAGCGGAAACAGGGCATGCATGCCCTGAAGGACAGCCCTATGAGGACGTAGCAAGAAGACAGGAATCTGCAAGCCAACGACAGTAGCCTGAGAGGAAACCAAACTTATAGGCACCTTGATCTTGGACTTTAAGCCTCCAAATTGTGAGAAAATATATGTTGTTTAAGCCACACTATCTATGGTATTTTATTATGGCAGTCCTAGCAAACTATTACGATCAATATTTTCTCATGTATTCTATAATACCTCACACTTCGACTTTTGCTTTGCTAATCCCATTTATAATACCTTGATCAAATCTCTCCTACTTAGGGTCCCATGAGGAAAACAGAAATCATTTTAAGTCTTTCAAAGAGAGGGAATTTAATACAGGATTTGGTCACAGGAATTACAAAAGAGCAGACAAGTTAAACAGGAGATAGTGAAGCAACTCAGAATAAAATTCCATTACCACCCTAAGGGATGAGGGACAATAGGAGGAGGCCATATCACCAGGGCCCAGAAGTAAAGAGCGTCTGTCACAGCTTAACAACCATAGCTAGCAGGAGCTAATACTCACAGGAAAAGCAGTGCATCCTGAGACGGGGAAAGAAGCAGGTCTGTTACCTTCCTTCTGCCCTCCAAACTTTAGCCAGTGCCTGACCTTGTAAGAACAGTTCAAAAGCCATTTGACAAGAGAACCCCAGGAATGCAGTGTGCAAGGACGGACTACCTTCCGAAGAGCAGAGGAAGGGTGAAAAATAGATGTGAGAGTGGAGTTCAATTATGGGCACAGTCCACTAGAATATAAGTAACACAAGGGCTGGCAGTATATCTATGTGATTCCTATTTTATCCCCTGCACGGCACCTGACTAATACTGTACAGCATAGACTGGGGATTTAACAGGTAGCTGTTAAATCAGTTTTAGTGTAATGAACTTCTTGTTTCTCATTACCAAAGTCTCTGGCATAATTAATATACTGAATATTTGTAAAACCCTACTAGAGGATAAAACCCAGAGACTTTATTGTCTGTTTGGTTTACCCAGTTAGTGCTAGATCTTAGAATATCCTTGGTACTCTATACATAATTGTTAGACCAATCAATAAAAACTTTTATATAGAGGAAAAGCCCAACTTGACCATTTTCTTCATTTAAGTGTGATGTATCAGATTAGGAACTGGATGTCTCTCAAGTTTGAATGAAGAAATGGAACTGGTTGTCATCCAGGCAGGGTACAGAGATTTTACCACTTTGCCATGTTCTTAACAAACAATGATGGCTTTCTACCTACCGCCTAGGGAGAGAAGTGAGGGTGTAGGACCCAAGACCTCAAAATCTGCATAAAGGGTGGAATGAATGGGTATAGCTGCTAATGTAAAAAGCCACAACTGAGGAGTGAGGTTCTAGTTTGAGATATAAGGGTTTATCTTCATGGACCCCAAACTTGAACCTTTATAGCATTTATAAAGAATGACAAAGAATGTAGGGCAGATAGTCAATTCCCCTGAAAAAACATATAACAGCATGATGTAGAGCATATACTATATAACAAATACAAGCTAACCTATATTTCAACCTAAAAAAATGCACCTTAGAATTTTTGCAGTTTTGGAAAATAAGCCTTATTAGAGAGGAACCTAAAGAAAAGACATTAACATGAAGTTACAGGAGGTGAGAGGCTTAGAGACAAAAGCGTAGTTCAGCCAACTGGGAAGACTGAGAAGAGAAATGAGGTGTCTGTAAAACAATAGCAGACTGTATTAACATCCAATGAGAAGCAGATGTAAATCCCTGCCCTATTACTCATTAGCTACATGACCTGTGCAATATTCTTTGGACCTCAATTTTCTCATCCAGAAAATGGGGGTAGTAATAATATCGACCTCCTAGGGAATTTATGGGGATCACACGGAGAAGATCCATGTTAAAGCATTCAGGGAGGTTAGCAGTGCAGGCTATTTAGTGTCTCCAATGTGGTTTGTAGGGAAAGAAAGAAATACATCATGAAAGTGTTAAGCTGGGTGTCGGAATTCCCTCCAGGTCAGATTTGCAGAAAAGATTTGCATAAAGAATGCGTGAAATGTCCTTGCAAATTGGGGTAATTTCAGTGTATTCAGACTTAAAGGCAAGAAGGTAGACTAATCCTCTCCATTCCCCCTCAAATGACTGTACAAGTTCTTCCTCAGCTTTTACTTCCATAAAACGTACAATTGCCCTTTCTGTCAGCTCACAGAAAAGTGCTTTTTCCAACCCTCCTAGGCTGCCCGGGATGGAAAATGCCCTGGATTCTCAGAGACTTAACACCCCGCCTTGTGAACATGAGCAAGATTACTCTCTCCAAGCAACTCTTTTTCACATGTGATAAGCTTGGCAAGTTGCCCTGCTAAGTGTCAAGCCCTGAATGTTTGTGTTTTTGCCCTGGTGGTCCTGAGGAGTTACTGGAATACTTCTGGGGGTCTGCTTTGTATCAAGCTGTTGGCCCATAGTGACATTGAAAAGAAGCAGGTAGAGTTAGAGAGAGGGGCTCTGGACAGCATCGTATTTAATTCTGATAGCAGACTCCCTGTCTGCCCTGGCTGCCTCTGAGCTTCCTCCAACTTTTCTTTGGCTCCTTCACTTTGTGCTTCTCCGTACAACAGGGCAATCTTTTGTGAATGTGTTTCTCCCCTTTTGCCCCCCAGAGAGGCTTGTCAAAACGTCTTATCTACTGATGAATGAAAAGAATTTCTCCCGTTGGGGCAAAACTTGGTTAATGCAGCTCTGGCCGGCACGGGTGAGTCACTGGGTGAAGAGAACACCGAAAGATGAAGTGCACTGACAACATCGGAATTGCTGTCATGCCAGGAAGTGCCATTAGCAGGCATTTTCCTCCAAGCAGAGGGGAGAAACCAGAGATTAAGCTAATAGAACCAATCTTTGATGGGGAGAGAGACACACCATACCATTTGATGTGTATTTGCAACATTCTTTCCACAAGGATGGTTGAAAATGTTTAGGAGCTTGATTATATTTATTTTATTTTTATTTTTTTAAAGGTTTTATTTATTACTTTTAGAGAGAGGGAAAGGAAAATAGGCAGAGAGGGAGAGAGACATCAACGTATGGTTGCCTTTCACCTGCCTCCAGCTACAGACCTGGCTGGAGACCTGGCTTGCAACCTGGTTATGTGCCCTGGCTGGGGATCGTACCAGCGACCTTTGGGTTCACAGGCCAGCACCTTATCCACTGTGACACCAGCCAGGGTGGCTTGATTATATTTTAAAGCTGAAAGAAAATTAGCTCAGTTCCGTCTTCAGGTAGGACTCTTAATTATTTGAACTAAGATTCATTTTCTTAATTTCCTCTAAACCTCAACCATTTAAAACATTCTACAATTACATAAAGCAAAGCAGAATCTTATGTCCATTAGCACAGGGGTCCCCAACTCCTGGGTGGTGACCTGGTAGCAATCTGGGGCCTGTTAGGAACCAAGCTGCACAGCAGGAAGTGAGCTGGCAGCAGGTGAATCTTCGCTGCTGCTGCTGCTGCTGCTGCTGCATTACCACCTGAGCTGTGCCTCCTGTCCCCACCCAACCCTGTTCTCGGAAAAGTTGTCTTCCACAAAACTGGTGCCAAAAAGGTTGGGGACCACAGCATTAGCATAAATATTCTGTGATTCAGTAATGTGCCTCACATGAGGATCTGCAAGGAGTGATGTGTCAGTTAATATACAGTGCACCTGAAACCTGTATAATTTTGTTAACCAGTGTCACCTGAATAAATTTGATAAAAAGGGGAAAAGATAATCATATCCAGTGAATGTTTTAATGAAGGAATCAATGAATACATCTTCTTTTTTGCCAGGAAGCTCTAATGTATATGGCACCATTGTCCATATAAACTTGCAAAAGCAAACTTCCTTCCTGGGAAGGAAGGAAGGGAGGGAGGGAGGGAGGAAGGGGAGAAGGAAGGGAGGGAGGGAGAAAGGAAGGAGAGAGAAAGTGGAAAGAGAGAGGGAAGAATGAAGATGTTTTTGTTTCACAATGTGAGCTAAGAGGTGGGGAGGGAAGATATAAAGAGAGGGATGGATGGTCATCCACTGATTCTGATGAGATGTTCATTATGTCTCTTTCACTCTCATGATTAATTTACTAAGTACATGCAAGTTGAAAGATGGGAAAGAATACATCCTTCTATACATACCACAGTTTGAATGAAAGCTGCTAGGAGAATAGAGCTTAAAGTAGAGAAGCCAGAGTTTACATTCTAGCTTCATTTCTTGCTCTGTGTGACCAGTTTTAATTCACTTAATCACACTAAACCTCCATGTCCTCATCTATAAAATGAATCTAGGAATATTAGCTACCTTGCCTTAGTATAAAGAACCCCCATAATTTTTTTAACTTTAAAGTTGTCTGATCAAATTGCCCATCTTCCACATGGATTTTGTAGCACACATACTCTTGAATACAAAAAAAGTTTATTTTATTAAAAATTTAAAATAGGCTTCAATAAACTAATCTTCTGAAAGAAAGAATCTATACCAATTTTCATTTGGGAAAAGAGAAGTTTCTTTTTTAAGAGTACTGCTTGTTCAGGAACAGTTACTCTTTTAAAGAAGATTATAGTCAATCTCTTGATGTGCTGTCTACCAAATAAAATGGAGAAAATGTAATTGTATTTTATTACCCGAGTGACATAATAGTCTCTTCATATGTATGGTTAAGAATTTAGTGAGAGGCAGTTTAGCAGGTATCTTGGCTAAAAATGAAATTTGTATATTTCTGTCCATTGCATTCAGAATTATGCTATTTGGGGAATGGTGAAAAAGACTAAAGGCTCCAGCTCATACTCCCTTCCATGCTCCACACCTTTGCACCTGCCTCTGAATCTGCTGGTAGACCTCAGAACTACCTATTGCTTTGTCTCATTGGTTCCTAAACTTACCATCTGAGGAAACAGCTTACCTAAGAAAGTAATATCTTTCTGGTGACTGAGCTCTCCCTTCCTGAAGCTCTGACACTGGCCTAGTCCCTTTGGTTATCTTCTGGGATGTCATGAATACATTTCAACTTATATTTTTGCCTGTGACTACCCTACTTCAGTGCAACTTTAAGCAGCTTCTTGTGCTTTTGCTGCATTCCCTTCTCCCAACCAGGCCCACCTTGCCTTGTGAGGACAAATACAGTTCCAGTGCTAGAACTGGATGCTTCTGCATGTTGTGATCCAATTTTACATTTAATACACTGACAGCCAAAGTGCTCAAGACATTACATGTGACAAAGATAGCCTGTTCTGTGGTAAATAAGCTCTAATCAATGGAAGTGTAGCAAAGAAGACAGGTTTTTCTAAGATTCATAGAGTCACTTAGAGTTTATGATGAAACAGACCTGATAGGTCTCTCCTAACTATCTCATTTTACAGACAAGGAAACTGAACTTTAAAGAGAAGAAGAGTCTGGCAGGGGTTGTAGATCAGAGTTATTTATGCCCTTTAAGTGTAAACTTAGTATTTAAAACACTAATTTGAAGTAAAGCAGGTTTATTTTTTAATATAGCAATAAATAGAGGGGAATGAGAAAATTTGGACCCAAGGAGGCTGGGATTATGAAGAAATAAAAAATCTTTGTTTATGTGCTGGGAAGGAGGCATAGAAGAGCAGACGCAAGAAGTCATAATAATAACAGTAATAATAATAATAATAATAATAATTCACAGAAAAGAATTTAAGAAGGTAATAATGAAAGCTAATGAGTTAAATTAACTAAGAAAGGAACTGAGAAGACCAATTTTGGAAATTAAATCAACTGAACACCATGAATAGCCAACAGTGAAAGGATATTTCCAAGGATAAGGAAAAGAAGGATCTAGAAAAAAGCCCAGGGTGTCAAGGATGACTTAAAAAAAATGATTTGGGTGAAATCTTGGAAATGGTTGTTCTTTCCTTAGATGAATTAGGTATATCAGAGACAAAGCTTAACTTGTGCATAGATAGTAATACGCTGTGATAAGACTCCTGCAAACAAGGGAAGGCTAACTGCATGGTTTGCTGACTTGTAACAATGAGAAATCCAAACTTTCATACTTCCAGGTTAAAGTATGTTTTGAAGCCTAAGTGATTGGATGAGTATGAAATTTTGTTGACTATGCTTTCTCTTATAGATTGTTTTTCACTTTTTTTAGCTGTTGAAATTGATGGTAATATTTATTACTGTAAGTTTTGTCAATAAGTAAATTGACAGCAATAAAGGACTGTTATTTGAGTGTTTAATGTAAATGAAACAACAAGTACTCTAAATCTACCTTCCAAAAATACCAGAAACTAAAGACTATGGCAACTTCAGGGTCATGTTGATGCATGTTATGGCAATGTTTAGCATAGGATGTGTATGCTTTGATGACAAATAATGTACAGAAATCAGTTATGCTCCTATTGCCTCAAGAGGAAGGTATCTGAAAAAAATGTATGTTACTTATTATGCAAATATCGAATAAATATTTATGGTATCTATATTTTATAGGAGATCATTTTATAGGGGGACTGTCCAAATATAATTTAGTAAAACTGGATGAGGATATAGTTTTGTGGGTTTTTTAAAGATTTTTATTCATTATTTTTAGAGAGAAGGGCAAGGAGGGAGGAAGAAAGAGAGAGACATCTCAAAAATGAGGCAATTTTTAAGCCAGGACTTAATAGAGGAATGAAGTGTTTGCAAGTAAGCAAAGACATCCTAGACAAAGGTGATAAACTCACAAACTCATACAGGTCTAGCATGTATTTCCAATTCACATATACATGAAAACAATATGATGGAGATGTCATTTAAAATTATGGAGATGTGTGACTGACTATTCAATAAATGCTGCTGAGACATAAGATATCTCTACAGAAGAAAAATAAGATTGAACTACGCCATACACTATAAACAAAAAAATAAATTTCTGAGTGGATAAGGCTCCAGCCTGCAAACCCAAAGGTCACTGGTTCAATTCCCCACTCAGGGCACATAACCAGGTTGCAAGCCAAGTCTCCAACCAGGTCCGTGGCTGGAGGCAGGTGAAAGGCAACCATACATTGATGTTTCTCTCCCTCTCTGCCTTTCTTCCTTTTTCTCTCTCTGGAAATAATAAATAAAATCTTAAATAAAAAAGAAAGAAAGAAAGAAAGAAACATGAAAAGCTTGGAAGAAAGTATTTAAAAGTATTTGAATTCTCAAGATAATGTAAGAAACAAATGCACATACTATTAAAAAATACAAAGTAAATTCAACTTTAAATTTGTGTTACATTATAGACTCTGGAAACAAGATGTTTCCACAGGTACTCCCCAACACCAAGAAAAGACTTTGGCAAAGTATATAAACAAACAAATTTTAACCCAAAATTTTAAAGATACTTACAAATTGGAAAACCATCCCTCCAAAATAGAAAAATAGGCAGAGGATATAAATAGGTAAATCACAGAAGAGGGAAAATTATCCTATAAACATATGAAAGTTTGCTTACCCTTCTTCATAATCTGAGGAAATTACAATTAAGTATAAGTTTAGACTTAATTTTATAAAACAAAAAATGTTTAATAAGAGCAGATGTGGACAAGAATATAGAATAGCGGAACAATCAAATGCTGTGATGGAATTAAAAATTGTTTGGAGGGCAATCTAGCAATAAATATCTAGCATATTTGAAAATACACATTTCCTTTATCTCATCAACTTCACCCCTAATTACATAATACTGTGAGCTCCAGTAGATGTGACCAAGGAAATGTTTAAAAAAGAAACATTGCAACATTTTTAAAATGATAAAGCTAAAGCAAATAAAATGTCCATTAACAACAGAAAGAATATGCATTAAAAATGAATAAGCTAGACTTAAGAGTATAAATGAATACAATTAAAAAATATAGTGACCTGAAATTGGTGATACTGTATCTAAAGTGTGAAAAGATGAAAAACAGTATTATTTTCTTTCTTTCTTTTTTTTTTTAAGATTTCATTTATTATTTTTAGAGAGTGGGGAAGGGAGAGAGGCAGAGAGGGAGAGAAACATCAATGTCTGGTTGCCTTTCACCTGCCTCCAGCTACAGACCTGGCTAGAGACCTGGTTTGTAATCTGGTTATGTGCCCTGGCTGAGAAATCGAACCAGTGACCTTTGAGTTCTCAGGCTGGCACCTATCCACTGAGCCACCAGCCAGGGCTACAGTATTATTTTCTTTCTTCAGTATTATTTTCATGGCTGAAAATAATAAATGCCAATTCATGATCCTGGTATCTCTGTTATGTTTTTTCTTTAAAAAAAAAAAAGAAAAAATCCCAGTCAAGGTAGGTACCTATGTTTGTTAGTTGGTCCTTCACATTTTTCTGTGTGTTCTGTATGCTATTTAATGTGGAATCAAAGTTCTCAATTTTTCATTTGGAGCTCAGGAATCAGTCAAAGACGTTGTTTCAGCCTACGAGGTCTGTCCGGAAAGTATCGAGCACAAACTGTTTTAATTAGGGACATTGGCTCCATACTTTCAGAATACAACTATACAACTGCAACAGTCCTGTAATCAGCACAGAGCATGAAGGGCTACACTGATCGTAGAAATATTGTTTTCCTTCTCACAATAAGGGTACCCCCTCTTTCCACTGATGCATTCCTTCATGACTGCTCACTGTGTTCTCACATCTTATTCCTAAGCATGGGCCTCATGCTTTCACAGGATAGGATGTTCTCAGCACTTAGGAATTGACTGATGCTCGTTGTAATTTATGATGATGAAATTCAATAATTAACAATTGCTTGTGGGATTGTCGGGGGAGAGGACATTAGGAGGATAAGTGGTAAAGGGAAACGTACAATAAAAAAGAAATTAAAACTCAAGAAGACAAAAGGAAATTTAAAAAATTGCTTGGTAGACTGTAAAGTTTCCCCAAGTTGAGCAAAGCCTCCAATAAAGTAACAGATAGCCTCTTGTTTTTTGGTTTAATTTTTCCGGAAGCCCCCTCAGGCATTGGAGTAGGGCGCAGCAGGGGCGGCTTCTCTCTGCTTCCCTGGGCATCCGCAGCCTCAGCTCAGAGGCTGAGAGCTGGAGTCTTCTGAAGACTCACTCACTCCCACTTGCTAGTGCACATTGCTGGCTAACGGTGGAGATCCTAGTTGGGGTCACAGTTAAAACACTTAATCCATGGCCTGGGCTTCTTCACAGCACGGCGGCTGTATTAGATTTTTTTTTTTTCTTTTTCATTACTACCTCAACAAATTACCACAATTTTGTGGCATAAAACAGCACAAATTCATTATCTCACAGCTCTACAGGCCGAAGTTCAATATGGGCCTCACTGGGCTAAAATCAAAGTATTGCAGGACTGCGTTCCTTGCTGGGGGCTCTAAGGCAGAATGTTCCCTTCATCCCACTTACCACATCTTCAGAGCCAGTAGCCTTGCATTTGTTGCCCCTTCCTTTCGTAATCATATCTCCCTCTGATTTGCTTCTGCCTCCCTCTCTATGAGCATTTTCCAATAGCATGTCTCCTCCTGACTCTGAACTTCCTGCCCCTGTTCTACTTTTATTTTTTAATTAAGATTTTATTTATTATTTTTAGAGAGAAGGGAAGGGAGAGAGGTAGAAAGAAAGAGAGAAGCATCAATGTATGGTTGCATTTCACCTGCCTCCAGCTAGGAACCTGGCTGGAGACCTGGCCTGCCACCTGGTTATGTGCCCTGGCTGGGAATTGAACTTACAACCTTTGTGTTCACAGGCCAGCGCCTATCTCATGTGCTACCAGCCAGTGCCCCTGTTGTACTTTTAAGGACTCTTGGGATTGCATTGGTCCCACCCAAGTAACTTAGTAAAATCTCCTCATTTGAAAGTCTTTAATTTAATCAGATCTACACACACACACCAGCTCCATACTGCTTGCCCTGAAGGGCAGTCACCGAGCCCACACAGCTTTGTGAAGAGGGAAAATAGACTCCCTATCTTGATGAGGGAGTTCTGAAAGAGGATATCAGGATTTAAATATTACTCTGAGCATTTTTGTGAAATACAACCTTTTACAAATAGTATAATGGATGAAAAGACCAGCTTTGGAGTTAAAGCACCTCTGTGGTAAAACCCTGGCTCTTGTACATAGTAGCCAGAGCAAGTGTGGTCTTAAGACAATTAGTCTTGATAATGTCAAGTTTTCTCATCCACAAAATGAGGGTGACAACTTTACAATCCCAAAGGATAGTCATAGGGGGTTCAATGAGATAACCTCTATAGAATAGTTAGTGTAGTATCTGGCTATGGTAAGACCTCATTAAATGCTGCTACCAATAGCCATATGGATTTAGGCAAGTTAATCACCCCCAAATTTAGTTCCTTCATGTGTTAAACAATGATGAGAATACCTACATCACAAGATTGTTGTGAAAATTAACTGAGTTAACTATAATTGGTAGATAGTAAGCATTCAAGAAAGAATATACATATATAATTAAAACTGTACTACATTTATGCTTGGAAGTACATTTATATACAACTGTATATATAATTATAATAAATATGATGGATTATAACTAATCACTCCCTTAATTAAGCAATATCACATTATGATAAATAAATAAATGACAAAGGAATTAAAACATGAGACTATATATACAAAGCTATGAAGAATTTTATTAGTTAAATTTATTTTTATATAGGTTTTTCGAATATATACCACAATGAGAATTATCAACCAAAAAGTATATAGCAGTATAAATGCATGCACTGATTCATCATGAATGACATGAGGGTCTGCTGGACACAGTTTGAAAACAACAATACTAACAAAGAAATAGAGCCACAGAAATGAAGAAAAGTGGTTAATGTGAGGCTTTGATGATCGTTAATTCAGTCGAGGCTGTGAAGGACTCAGTGCCATATCTGTCTAAGCTCACTGAGCTCAGCCAAGACCACTTGGAGCAATGCCTTAATTACATTCAGATCAGAATGGCACTGCCTAGAAACAGATTTCAAATTAAGTTATTTTTGTTCTTCAGCAAGTTCTTCTAGCAATGCTATACATGATGGGTACAAGCCCATGACATGAAAGGTATATATTGTTTCTAAAACTTCTAAATGGCCTTTTCTTTCCTGTCTTATTAAGGTAGAAAGTTGTTTGATTTTGTTTTGTTTTGTTTTTCAGTTGCTATGTGTATTTTAAGACTTTCATTTAGAGGTTTTGTTTGTTTTTTGACATTAGTTGTTACTTTGTATTAAAGATGTCATTTTTGTCCCTTATTAATATTTTACAGGACAATTTGTTTTAAATGTGAGACTACAGAATTTTTCCTTTTTGGTTTGTTATTCTATATGTGATAGGTTATAACACAAAATGTTATTCTGCCATTTACATGCTCAGAAATAAATAAAGGTGTAATTAAGACAGCTTTTAATCTAATCAAGTTTCCTGTGATGCATTAGCAGTACAAAAGCTAACACCTACTATATGACTAATTGTCTTGCAACAGTTTTAAAGCCTCTGCATAATTAATTATAGCTATGCATGACATTTTGTTTTTAATAGAGTTTCAAAATTATAATTTTAGGTTTGACACATATATCTTTGTATAGTTAACTTTTGACATAGCAAAGCCAAAAACACCCTTTCTGAATATTTGAAATCACACTTCAAAAATAAGATTGTGTTTGTTGGGTAAAAGCCAGAGCTGATGAAGACTTGCAGTTCCTCCCAGGCGCTCCAGGATCAGGGTGCTGTGATGTCAGCAGTAACTCCATTTCCCACCAGAGTCAGCTACATGGGCTGTGATCAGGGCATAGGCACACAGTCTTAGTCTCACACGAAGCTGAGCTTGGAGTGCAATGGTCTGCAGTCACTGTCTTGGAACTATTAACTTTTAATTTGTGTTTTGTAAGTGAAGTCTGATAAGACAACGAAATGGAGGGTCAGGTTCAGAGCTTTAGCTAATGTGTGGTAGATGCCACCTCACCACCTTCCTGGGATGAGTTCTTGGCAACCCAATCCCTACTCTCTGGGAATTAAGCCCAACACACTTCCCCCTTCCCACCCTGCCATCTGCAACCAAGAACAAGATGGAGTCAACAGAGGAGGGTCCACATCCCAACATTGCCATCTACCCATGGCAAGATCCTGAACATGAACATGGAAAGATTTGGGGTTGGGTGAGCCTGTACCCCATAGTAGCTAAGGGAAGAGTATTATGGTGACTGTCCTTACCCAGTTTTAGCAGCATCACAGAGCATTTGTCAGGTGACTTGTGTGAAGGAAGGAGCTCTTATCCACTATTGATCAAGGTACCTAGCCCATCCCCGACATAGAGGTAGGAACGCCTCAGGAACACCTGTCCATCATGACTTGGGTGACTGACATAGAGAAAGGAGATTGACAAAGTGGCCTTCAGCTACCTGTGAGGAGCTGTACAGAGCCCCATGGTGTGTGACTTTAAAAAGTTAATGAAAAGCACATGAGAGGTCAAGAGAGACCCCAGAAGATAAAAATCATTTATATTTTAATACTTTTGGCTGCAATTTTCCCAGTTTTTAAACAAGGAACCCCAACTTTCATTTTGTGCTGGGTCCTGAATTTTACTTAGCCAGCCTTGATCCCAATAGATTATTGAGTTATTTAAATTTCTTTTAACCCTAAGCACTAGTGGGAATGAAGGAACATGCAGTGGAGGTGCTTGTTTTCCCCACCACAGAGGAGGCGATTTCATTGCTCTGAATGCTTAACAGCTCCTAAGGTAAATCAAATATGGTGTCAATATTGCTCTCCACCAGCCATCTCAAAACAGTCTTCTCATTGGCTACTGGCTGGGAGCCTTCAATTAAATTCCCATTCTAATTCATTCCTGTGGTTGGCTTTCACAAACTATTGGCACTTTTAAAACTAAAAACAGAATTGTAATTGGTTAAACCTGCATATACTTTTATAGAATTTTAAAAGTGCTGCTCACTTTGACAGTGTTCTTTTTTCTTTTTTAATAGCTTTTATTTAGCTTGTTATAGCAGTGATGATGATATAACCAATCTCATATGTACTTGTAGCACTTAAGTTTGAAGGACTTGAAAAAGTAATCCAGCATCTGTCCCCCAAATATTCCACCTTTCCTCCCTAAAGACTTTTTCCTTTGGATGAAAGAATTCTCCCTAGTTACCATGAATAGCCTCCTTCTTTAGCTTTGAAAGGACAGAGAAATGAACTTTCTATAGAATTTTCATATTTTAATCTATTATCCAGATGAGTATCAGTGTAAATCCCCATAAAAGGAATTTTGTTCTAGGTATATTTCTTTTCTGCTTGATACTGAATTTCCACAAGGCAATAGCTACCATGAGGTATTAAATAACATTTCTTTCCCATGTATTTTTGGTTCTTAAAAAATCTTAGCAATGTTTGCTTATTAAGTCACATATGTTCCTTTTCTTCTTCATTTGCTGTATTAGCTATGTGCTTCAGTGAAGAAGCTACAAAGTGCCATACACTTGAACTAAAAGTGCTGGCAATCGTTTTATGAAACTAGAAATTGAATACTTAATAACCAATAGATGGTTTCAATGGAGTCATTAATAAGCAGCTGGGATAGGGGAGGAAATAAAGATGACAGAATTTACTGGTAGATTAAGTATCGTGAAGGGTAAGAGAACAAGTAAACAGCAGGGAGACTCAGGTGTTAGGCTTGGGTAGCTTGGGTAAGGACAGTGGAGAAACTAGTTAAGGGGCTGGTTTGGTATAGGGATAAATCAAGTGCTCTATTTTGGACTCTATAACCTTGAGATGCCTATTTATATCTAAGTGGCGAAGACAAGGGTGCAACTAGGCACAAAAGCCTGGATCAAAGTGGAAAAGCCACAGCTGAATACACAGATGTAGAGCCGTGGTGTCAAAGAGATCACTTGGGGCCAGATGCTCTTAGAAAAGAACAGTGTGTTAGGGCCCAAGTTAGAGTAATCTCAACATATCACAGAGGAGTGAGCAACGGTGACTTCAAGGAGAAGTTCAAGAGAAGTTGGAGGGAAACAAGAAGAGTATAGAGACATCTACACTCTTAAGACAATAGAAGAAGGTATTTCAAAGAGGGTCTGGTTAGCTATGTCCAACCTATAGGTATCAAGCAACTAGAATGAAGAAAGGTATCATGAGATGAACTGTTTAACTGTCAATACTGACCCTAAAAAGAATTTAGTGGAATGCCAGAAAATAAACTTAATTAGAAAGGTAGACCTGGTGGCTCAGTGGATAGGCCCTGGCCTAAGAACCCAAAGGTCGCTGGTTCGATTCCTAATCAGGGCACATCACCAGGTTGCAAGCCAGGTCTCCAGCCAGGTCCGTAGCTGGAGGCAGGTGAAAGGCAACCATACATTGATATTTTTCTCCCTTTCTTCCTTCCTCCCTGCCCTTCTCTCTAAAAAATAACTAAATAAATAAATAAACAGAAAGGTGGAGAAGAAAGAATATTCACACTTTCAAAAACATTTTCTGTGAAGGGAGCAAAATGTTAATGTTAACTGGAGTTGAAATCAAATTGCTTTTGTTCATTACAGGTAGCCATTTATGGACTTGTTTCCCCCCAAATTTATATGTTAAAACCCCCATGGGCATGTCACTATATTTGGAGAGAGGGCCTATAAGGAGGTAATGAAGGTTAAATGAGGTCCTAAAGGTGGGGCTCTGATTCTACAGCACTGATGTTTATAAGAGGAAAAATGCCAGATACCTCTCTCTCTTCCCATGCACAGAAAAAAAGGCCATGAATAGACACAGTGAGCAGGTGGCTGTCTGCAAGCCAGAATATAAATATCATCAGAATTCAGCACTAATAGCACTTTGATCTTGAACTTCTAGCCTCTAAAATTGTAAGAAAGTACATATCTGTTGTTTCTTATTCTGCCACCTTATCTGTGGTTTCTTGTTTTGGCAGTCCTAGCTAACCAATAGAGTAGCTTACAGAACATACTTAAAAAGTCTTGTTCAAAAATTTTTTTTTTTTATTAACGGTTTCATACTGCCTAAATATTTTCTGTATTCTATATTCTTTTTCAGTTTCAATCACCTTATTATCTAGATCATCCTCCATTTCAGCAAATTAACCATCTGTTCAGACAAAATTTCAGTCATCCCTGATCATTCTCTTTCTTGTATATGCCACATCAAATCCATATACATATATAGTCTGTCTGGAGGAAGTCCAGCTACATTGTTAATATAACCAGGACAATTCTCACAACATAGATGTAACACAGCAGCCAAGGAGAGTGGACTATGAGGAATTCACTGGCTGAGTGAGCATGTGTACTGTGTGGCCATCACATTCAAAATGACTGAGGGAGTAGAGCAATGAATCTGCATCCAGTTTTGTGTTAAACTTGAACATTCCTCTGCGGAAACTATCCAGATGATTCAGAAGGATTTTGGGGATGATGCAACATGCACAGCACCGACAAAAATGTGGCACAAACACTTCAAAGATGGTCAAGAATGTTGAAAGTGATCCATGTTCTGAAAGGCCTACAACAAACAGAACACCTGAGAATGCTGAACCTGCACAGGCTGCAATAAAAAAGGTTGGCGACTGACAGGATGAGAACTAGAAGCTCACCTGAGGATTCCAAAAATTTCTGTGCCTGAGATTTTGACATAGGATCTTGGCATGAGATGTGCTATGGCAAAATTTGTTCCACAGCTTCTACTCCTAGAGCAGAAAGAACATTGTGCTGTGGTTTCTAATAATGCTGGAAAAAATTGTGTGAGGTCCCAAGATGCCTACTTTGAAGGGAACCGAAGCCTACATACAATGTTTTTTGTATCTTCTTCAATAAATGTCAATTTTCATAGCCTACAGCTGGATACTTCATGGGCAGACCTTAGATCTACCCTCAGACTATCCCCCTAATCAGTCCTCACTGATTTTTCTTGGTTTTAGCTACCATCATCTGTCAGCTGTAAAATTCTCCTAATTAGTCTCTCATATTCCATTTACCTTCTCTGCAGTGTATTCTCCTATAGTAACTCTGGAGTGTCATCTAAAATATGAACCACATCTTACCTTACCTCTTCCCTCAACGTTTGAAGGGTTTTCCTCCTCACAGAAGAAATTCAAAGTTCTACCATCGCCACAGGATGTCATGATCTGCCTTCTTCTCCGTATGATATAACTATTTTTACATAATAAACAACCTGAAAACTCAGTGGCTTAAGACAACACTTATTATCATTTATGTGTCTGTGGCTTGGCTAAGAGTTGACCAACCCAGGTGGGATTCCAATTGGATCACTTGGGTAGATGCTCTGGCCCTACAGGGACCAAAAGGGTAGCCTGAGCTATTGTCACTGCAACAGCGGGTATGTGAGCGGGAGGGCGAAAACAGGCAAGGTCCCTAAGGCTTAGACTCAGAATGGACACGTTGTTACTTCTACTTTGTTCTGTTGACCGAACAAGTCATACAGCTAAATGCAAAGTCAAGGATATGAAAATGTTCAACTCGCCTTTATAAAAGGAAGCTGCAATATCATATGGCAAAGGATATGTCTACAGAGAGGAGGAAGTGATTGTGACCAACAATGGAGCCTGTCACATGCTCTGATCTAATGTGCTATGTTCCTTCCTTTTGCTTACTAGATATCAAGGCTCAGGCCTATCAATTAAGCCACCATCTCAAAACCTTTTCACTCATGCTTCCTTCTGCTTGGGGTCCCCTGCCTCCAAATTATCATATGGCTTTTTAAATTTTATTCAGATCTCTGCTAATCTATTCTTATTAAATGTTTCTATGGCCAGCAGTCAACAAACTAGCCCACAGACCAATTCTTGCTCACTGTTTATTTTTGTAAATAAAGTTTCATTGAAACATGACCACATTCATTCATTAATTTAATATTGATGGCTGTTTATATGCAGTAATGGCAGATTTGAGTAGTTGTATTCAAAATTATGCCAGAAAGCTTAAAATATATCCTATCTGGCTCTTTCCAGAAAAAAAGTTTTCCAAACTCTGCTCTATCCCATTATCTTGCTTTATTTTTTCTCAATGATTATCACCTGACATTATATTATATCTGTTTATCTGTTTATGGTTGAACTCCTTTACTAGAATATAAGCTTCCCCAGGGAAGGATTTTGTCTTATTCATTGCAATATTGCTAGTTCTAGAAATGTGCCAAGTACTCACAATTGTATTCTCATCTCCTTTAAGTCTTAGCTTGAATAGCACTTTCCCATTGGGGCCTCTCATGACAATGATGTCCATCCTATCTCCTAAGCCCTCCCTATCCTATATATTTTCTTTATTTTGTAGACCTTATTGCCTGCCTTCCTATGTGCTACCTAACGTTCTTGATATTTATAGCTAAGTCTGACTCCCCTCACAGGAATGTAAACTTCACAAGGGCAGAAATCATTTCTGTTTTTTTTTTTTTTTTAAAGATTTTATTACTTTCAGAGAGAGGGGAAGGGAAAGAGGCAGAGAGGGAGAAAAACATGAATGTATGGTTGCCTTTCACCTGCCTCCAGCTACAGACCTGGCTGGAGACCTGGCTTGTAACCTGGTTATGTGCCCTGGCTGGGAATCAAACAAGCAAACAAGCGACTTTTAGGTTTGCAGGCTGGCATCTTATCCACTGTGCCACCAGCCAGGGCTCACAAGGGCAGAAATCTTTATCTGACATGTTGACTTGGTACAGTACCTGGCCTATGAATATATATTGTTCAATAAGTATTTATTGAATGAGCACATGAAGGTAACTTCTTAGAAATTGAATGAATTCTTTTTGGTCTTAGAGAATGAAACAAATAATAAGAGGTTACATCATTATTCACTGTTTAGGGGATCCTTGAGATAAACCTCTCAATGAGACTCAAGTGCTCCAGTACTCCCATGTAATGAGGTTTCTCTGGCATAGGACAGATGAGCTGACAGCTCACATGGGCCCAGCATGTCTAGGTTGTTATTAGGACCTTTTCTGAAAAGGATGCTGTTTGTTTATATCAATGGAGAATGGAAAACACCAACAAATACCCTGTATAAAGCCCCTCTGTTTGGATATCCTGCTTACTAGCTTTCTTCATTATGCGTATTCTAATAAAAAGGAAGGAGCTTCCTTTTGTACTTCAAATGTAAAAGGAAATTCTCATTGAGTTTCACCTCAACTCTGCATCTCCAGATGAATAATAACAAAAAAGTGGGGATGTCCGAGTACTTCCCTGGCCTCACTAGAATGTTAGGCAGACCATGAGAGTAGCTTTTCTACAAATTGTTGTCTCCTTGTTCTCAGAAAGAGAAAAGCCAACTGTGAAGACTTCAGGAAATGAAGATCATTGTCTCAGGAAGTGAGAAGCAGTTCAAGAAAATACCCAGATGTATCCAGAGTGAAGGGATGTTTCTCATTCATTTGCAGAGGCTGCAGGAGTGGCTAGAGGCTTGGTGTCTGGATGTCTAGTGGATCCTGCCCATTTCCCAAGGGTGGGAGGAGGGGCGGGGGATATGGAGAGTCTCAGGTCACGTGGTTGAGTGGAATAACTAGCTGTTGGGTGGCAGATTTGTTGACTGTATTTTTATCATTGCATGCTATAGCACATGCTGCTGGTGCCCTGCCGTATTCCCTTGCCCCTGGCACTCTGAGGTCTTCCAACTGCCTGCTCTGATGATCTTAGCCTTAGGGCTTTCTTTAGCCACTGGAGCCTGCTAGGCCAGCAGTACAAGGGAATTAACAAACCCCAGGAGTTGCCCTTAACCAGTGAATGACAGGAGCTGGTACATAAATACCCCAGCTCCCTCACCCTCAGCAGTTAACACTGGGATGTGTGTTTTACACAAGACCCCCAGAGTTTTCCCGGTGAGATCAGGCAACAGTCATCAGCGGTGGTGGCTGTTTTGATAATGTGACATTTATTGCCTGTCTTCACTTCCCTGTCTTATTTCCCCCACAGCCACCCACACTGCTGTTTCCTTTCACCTCCCAAACAAACTAGGTGCACTTGAGTTACGGTGTCAAGGTGGGCTTCCAGGGAAGCCCAAACTCAGAAACATGCCCACTCAATTCATAGTTATCTTCAATTCCCTAGATTAATTTACATGTGTGTAATGACCTTATTTTTGTTTCAAATTACAGAAAACATATTCACCTTGAAAAGCAATATCTTTTACCCGAGTAGTAGATCAGACCCTTTTGAAACATTATTAACCTTTCTAGTAAGTTTCTTATTCTTGGTTATAGTGGCCATGTTACCACAACCTGAAAGAATTAACAAAATACCCATAGTATGTTAATGCTTAAATTATTATTATTTTTAAAAGATTTTATTTATTATTATTTCCAGAGAGAGGGGAAGGGAGAGAAGTAGAGAGGGAGAGAAACATCAACGTATGGTTGCCATTCACCTGCCTCCAACCACAGATCTGGTGGGAGTCCTGGCTTGCAACCTGGTTATGTGCCCTGGCTGGGGAATCGAACCAGCAACCTTTGGGTTCTCAGGCTGGCTCCTTATTCACTGTGCCACCAGCCAGGGCTTAATGCTTATATTATAATATAATAAAATATTTTTAGATCTTATCATTTTTTTAAATAAAGCCTAAGCCCTTTATTTTATACATGAATACTCTTTAGATGGTATAAAAATTGGGAAGTGGCTTATCTAAGGTTTTACTTCTAATTGGTTTCATCTATGAAACCACAAATCAAATTCAGATATTATTTTAAAATAAATGTCATTTACTGCCTATTCAAGTGCCGTGCTCTGTATTCATTTTGTCTTCCAGGCTTTCCCAATGATATCTGTGTCAAGTATTTTGTAAAGAATGTATCTCGACATTGTTTGGCAGAGGGAACCCTGTCAACATCATTGGTCTCTATTCTCTTCCTTACAAACAGGAGGGAGCTATCTCCTTAACACAGAACAGCCTTCTTTTTGTGATTTCTATGTTTACTGGAAAACCCACGGTTACGTCCTTACCTTTTCTCTCTGCCAGTTTCTGTAACCACCAGCTGTGGAAACAGCCAATCCTCCTGTTGTAGCAGAACTAATGGTCTGCCTCCCGGGACTTGTGAGACACTCCTCTTGCCACCCCAGATAAGTCCATATGGCTGGTATACTTGGATCTCGTTGCCCTATCCCTGGATCAGACCCAGTTCCTGCACCTCTCTGGAGACGCCCAAGACCACCTGTCCCGTGGGCTGGAGCCTGCAGCAACTCTTGCCTGGAAGTGTGGATGCGCCCTTTGCTGCAGTCAGACAGCTCGTGCACCTGCTGCTGCGGCCTCAGCTAGTAACGCCAGGCAGCCTGAGCCTCCTGCAGGGCTGGGTTGGGTTCCATTCAAAACAGATGCCTCCTGCCCTACTGACTTCACCCGCCTCACGGAGGGTCTGGCTTCCCAGAGGGCTGGTTAACATAATCCACAGTGGCATTATCATGGACTTTGAATCGAAGTAGTTTTCTGAATGCTTTGATTAAGACATAGAGCATGCACATTTTGCCCATTCTAGAGACTGGACATTAAAACAGAGAAAGCTTAACGGCCTTCCTAGAATTATTGTAGATTTGAAAAACATGAAACCTAGCCTCTTGATTTAATCTTACCTTGAACATTTTTACCTCTCTGTCTCTTTTTCGCTTGCTTTCCCCCCCAAGTTTGTCTGTAGGGAGAGGGAAAATGGTTTGTTTCTTTCTAAAGAATAATTCATCTAAGGCAATAGATGTTGCATACGTCTGCGAGGCTTGTAAGTATCTCATGCACTAGGAGGGCCAAATGGCTAAGTGAGAAAAAATTCCAATTATTGAAATTGAAGTATGGAACTCCTTTGAATTGCAATACCCCTTTCATATGTTACAACATCCTGATCAATGGCACCGAAAAGCAAGAGGTTCCTCTTATTGCTATATATTTTTCTTTCTTTCCAAATATCAATGCCACATCAACTGTTAATCTGAAAAACCTCATTTAATGTCAGCTTGCTCACAGTTATGAAAATTCAGGTAATGTATTCGTGCTACTAATTGTATTTGAGAAAGTGTTATTAATTTCATATATCAAGTTCGTAGTGGCCATCTGTTCGCTCCAAACTGCTGCGTCTCCCTCCATCTGCCCTGTTTCTCTTCTGCTAATCGGGTGGCAAGGGCTCAAATGATCGGGAAGTTTCTCTCTGACTTTTGATTTGTCACTCATCAGCAAGCCAGCTGTGCGTTTGTAACAGACGCCTCTGATGGGTGGTGGTGAATTTAAATCTGTCTGGTTTCCTTTTTTTTTTTTTCTTTTAATAAAACTTTTTTTTGTCAAGAAAATGTTTAAAGGAAGCCAGATTGTATTTCCTACACTGTAAAATGTGCTTTGCTGCCACTAATGTGGCTGCATCTGCACTCTCATGAATATAGATGAAGGTGCATGGCCAGGATATTATTAGGGACTGAAGCAAGCAGGGAAGAATTTTAAATGCGGCAAGACACCATAGTTTAGATTTCTGAGAACATTAGGACAAACTAGCATGGAACTGCTGACATTTGCTAGCTTCAAGTTCAAGAGGAGTTTTTTGAATCCTAACCACAAAGATGCTCCGTTGAATATTTTTGCTTGTGTGGTTGGGCAGGAATACGAGGTTAGGAGGAGGGGTCTTGGAGAAGGTTAAATCAAAAAATATTTTCATATCAAATTTCTGCATCCTGCCTCCCAGAAATCCTGGACCAGAGTTAGTATGCGAGGGACTTGTTTGAGTTAATATATCTTAACTGTACAAGCTGGAGTCAGGACATTAGCTGAATATGGCTCTCAAGTACTTTGGATACCCTACGGGGTAAGGTATAAGGGATAAGCTTACAGACCTAAGAGCTTGAAGATGAATCTAGAATACAAACTATTTATTGTTTGTAATTGTTTGTTATATATTTTCATGTTAAAAACAGGTGGTTATACATAATAAATGTGTACTAAAATGTCACTCATCTCTTCTGATAAGCATTTCCCCCCAAATCCAATAGACAATAGCACAACTCAGATGTTAATGATAATTAAACAAGCCTTATTTTGGCTTCAAAATGATTTAGTATAAGGTATTATTAAAACATCAACCCAAATTTACCAAACATACATGAAGAGTGCACTTTTAAAAACAGAAGAAATCAAAATAATGGGACAATATCTGTCCTCAAGGAACTTACAATTTATTAACTATACAATCTAATAAAGTACTATATTTCCAGGTGTAGCTATTAATAAACAGTGAAGCAAAACTGCTAGATAGAAGCACATATAAATCTTCATCAGGATATTTGAATAGCATTAGTTCTAAAAAAAATATCTACTACTTGTCTAATCAGTTAATACTTTCTACATTAAAAAGTAAATTTCTTGAATTTTTTCCCCTTCGTAACCATAGCACTTCAGCATCAAAAAGGACTTTTGACCAATTTCTTTGTTTTTTAATTTTCAAAGTTTAATTTTAACAGAGTCAAAGTCCTTAAGTTTCTTAGCATCATAAGGGAGAACAGAGAGCACCCATTAGAATTTTACATTTTAAAAAACTGTTTCCTCTTTTAAATTCTTTATTGTTGTGAAAATGAAATGTGTAACTACCAAGTACTTTCAAGCTATCATAATTATTGACATAGGAAAAATAATAGAGAAAATACCAGGTGTACGTTATTTCAAGGAGTAATGAAAAACTAATGTTTTGCACTATCATCGCTTCTTTAACCATCTTTTGTTGGGAAAATTATTTTCCCACTTTTCTCCCAAGAATTTTACTAGGAATGTTGCTACTAAATTAGAATCAAGTTCCAATTCTTCTTTTTTTTTTTTTTACCTGTCTTTTGATTTTTTAAGGGAAAAATAAATTTATATCCCCGCTTCTCCAATAAAAAGCAAAAATCAAAAATCCAAGATTCTAATATATATATTCCTAAGAGACTCTTGAGGATTTCTGGATCTATCTAGGTCTTGAAGAATAAAAGACATTAAAACTTAATCAAAGCATCCTCCTTATCTCTTGCTGATGCCTGTTTCCCAGATCTTCCTCCTTGTGCCCACTAAGATATTCCCTGAAATCCTGGGGTAGGCCCTTCCCTGAACTATCATCTAGCTCTAGGTGTTTTCTAACTAATTCATATCAATCAATTCCCATTAATTCATAATGTTAGTTCCTAGTAGTTCTAAAAAGCTGTCATCTTTGGACTATTTCTATACAACAGTACTCATCAGTGTGGTCTGAGGACCAGCAGCATCAGCATCATCTGGAACAAGCTGCTTAGAGATGCAGATTCTCAGGCCCCCGAATCACAAACAGCACTTCTACTAGGCTCCCCATGTGATTAAAATGTATATTGAAGCTTGTGACTCAGTACTAGGCAACACATTATTGTTTTCCCTATAAACTTTCAAAGCAACATCATACAGCACTATAATATCCTGAATACAGAATGACTCTCCTTAGGACATACTAGTTTGTTCCTAGTTTGATACCATATCCTTCTCCTTTATTTATGTAAATCTGAAGCCTTTAACATTTAGGAAATTTGCACGTGCACAAAAAGGGTAGAAAAAGACCCCAAAGGATCGGCATGTGCCACAGTACTACTATCAATACTTTCCTGATGTATGTGTTCACTGATACCAACACCTGGAAGATCCTTAATGACATTAATAGAATATACATTATCAACACAGAAGGGAAGACCAGGCCCATTGAAGCCATGGTTCTGTTTCCTTTCCCTAGGTAGATAATGAAGTAGGTTCACTTTTCCCATGACACTGGGCTGCCTGATATTTTGCTGTGTTACATGATGTGCTTTAGCATGACTAATACATGCCAGCTGGTCTCAACAGCAGGGAATGTGTTGTGGGGGTAGGGGGGTGGTGGTGATGGTGACTTGGTTAGGCAGAGGAAGATCTGTTGTGTCTATGATTAGAGTCGGGGCGTGTGAGAAGATGGAATGAATGAAAGAGGGGAAAGGAGGAAATCCCCAGGAGTTTGAGAGACTTGAAATTTTTCAAGCTGTCATCTACCTTTGCAAAGTTGTGGTTGGTGACTGTGTTTATAGGTTGTGGATCTGTAAACAGCACATGTGCAAACCGTTAGCTATTGTTTTGAAAATGACAATATGGCCAATAATTTCAATTTCAGTGTTTAAGCGTGTACCAGATGACGCTATGTTTTATTTAAAACTGGGCATGTATCGGGAAGGGTGGAAACTTGTACCTCTTAAACACTTTTATATTGTGTAGTGTGCCATATGCTGCCTGCTTTCAGGTTTTTAAAGTGATTGCCTACTGCCTCAAGATGGTTCGCCTGAAGATTATAATCCACATCTTGCTGGAGGGCAGAAATGAACCCATTAATTTAACAGCACACTAATGGGATTGGTATAAAGGTGTTAATTCTATTCCAGATTCCTTAAGAATTCATTTGAATGGTAGTTTGGTAAGAAAAAATAGGATCAAGAAGCAACATGAAAGCTAAGAGATCATGCAAGAAGCTGACCACAGAATGTTTAAGTTGTTTTGTCCACTACCAAAAAAAAAAAATACAAAAAGTCAAACTTAATGGCTAGATGAAGTCATTTCTGACGTAAAATTCTTTGTGAAGTCTTAAGTTACAAAGTAAACCTTATTTTACAACTTGAAATGGAAGCCAGTTTCTTACTCCCTATTTATTTTCAACAAAGACAAGAATGCATGCTAACATTTGCTCTGGGTTATCCTGAGTACGTATCTGAGAATCTTGCTGGATATGTATTCTAGCTGAATTTAACTTTGATAAGATTTGGGCTGGCCACTTAATAAAAGATCTTTGCTCTCTCACACTGCTTTTAAAAATGCTCATCGGATATTCAGCTAAATGGGAGTGGCACCCAGCTCCGCAATTATATCCCTGGGCTAAAATGCTATTCAATTGTGTGGTCCTTGACCCTCCTGATTGAATGTAAGACTTTGTTCTGCGTGAAGCTCCGGGCATTGAGATAGAGGCACAAATTGGTGAAACCTGCCCGTGATTTGATAAAGGTCACATAAGTTTCTGTTTTTACTTAGAGGAATGGTTCTCTGATCTTTCAGACTCCAAGTCCTAAGCTCCTAGATAATTGTTTCCTCTGGGCTGGTTTCCTAAGACATTTGCTCCCTGAGATTCCAGTCGTGGCTCCCACAGAGGCAAATGTTCGCTACCTTGTCATAGTTGCCCCTCGCTAAGTAGCTATCTGAAATACTATTACCACTTACCTCACTTAGTATTAGTATACCTGTTACAACAATATCTTCTTTTATAAAAAAATGAGTTTATAACAAGATTTCTTACCAGGTAATAGCAACCTAGATTTATTTAAAAGCCCTTTCTTGTTAGCCGAATAAACCCCCAGCAATGACCAAAGATTGAGTTTCCCCCAGGAGGGGTTCAGGCAGTTTCTTCTTTGTATTTGCATCTCTTTTTCTGCGTGTGAGATGTGATCAGCAGCCTGTATTAGGAGGCCTGTGGGGGAAGAGATTAAGTTCTCCTCAGCTGGCTATCCAAGGGTGTGGCTCTTTAACATTTTGGCTAACAGATGGTGACAAGCCAACAGGTGCGCCCAGATCACTACACCAAGCTTGACACATCTGCTGGGCTCACAAATAGTGTGCTCCCTGCCACGTCCCCCACGCCAGCTGGGGCCTTGTCAGCTACCAAACGTGGTCGAAGCAAGGTACAGCGAGATGGAGGTCCGTGACCTTCAACTATGAACCTACTGATAGGACGACAGGCTGTAGAGGATAAGCAGGACAAGAATGCTTTGGTCTGAATGGAATGAAATGAAAAGGAAACAAAGGGTTCTTACTCAGAGGGGAAGTGAGAGAGTTGGCAGACAGTTTTGCTACCAAAAGCCTTGATTTGGGATATGACAGCTTGCTTCTTTCATCAGGGCCAGACTTTTCACTTTCAGCAAGGCTGTTGACCTGCATTATTGCTGCTCTGGAAAACTGCTGTTGGGTGGACTAAAAATTGTTGGGTGGAAACAACCCAGAGAATCATTGAGACAATTCCCTTAGTCACAGCAGCCAATCTTTGGTGGTTACAGTGCACTGCCTGCCCTACCTCATTGCACCCTTATAAGAAGCCTCTAAGCAGGCAATATTTCTACTCCCATTCCCGTTTTATAGTGGAGAAACCAAGGCACAGAGAGTTAAGTGGTCTACAATTTAGAAGGAGCAGAATCGTTACCTATTGACTCAACATTATTTAAGTACATATTTATTGGGTCTACTGTGTGCCGGGCACAGGCCTACGAGCCAACTCTCTAAAACTTGATTTCCTGTGTTTCACTGGTGGAGCAGTCAAGGCACTCTATCTGCTTTAAAATGTAGACAAAAAAAATGTCCTTGGGATAGATGCTTATAACTTGCAACTTTGTATACTAAGTTCATCTTAAAAAGATTAGTTTGGTGTTTTTTGTGTGTCTGATTATACAGATTTTTACATCACATAAAAGAAGACCTTGTCCCCATATTGTTTTACTAATCCTGATTTTAACCTTAATTTAAAGCCTTGGATTTTTAGACTTAGAGTTCTCTCTCCTACACTTTTATTTTTTATAAATGAGGAAAATTACATACAGGAGCAGCTCTGTACACAGTTCTGTTTAAAAAATGAGGAAAAATACATACAGGAGCAGCTCCTTGGGTTACACAGTTCTGTAGTACCAAATAGGGATTGGAACTACAATTTCTTGATTTCTTACCCTCAATTCAAAACTTTTTTTATACTGGATTGCCACCTTTCCATGAATTATATATTCATCTCTTTAAAAGGCTTGGGGAAAATCTCTCTGAAAGGCTTGGGGAAATGGGTTTTTATTCCTTTTTTTACCTTTTTTAAGTATGTTTTATTGATTATGCTATTATAGTTGTCCCATTTTTTTTCCCCTTTGCCTCCCTCATCTAGTACCCTCTTTCCCTCCAGCAGTCCTCTTAGTTCATGTCTAGTAAAATGACAACAAATTCACAACTATCAACAACTGAATCTAAAAAACAAAACCAAAAATAAACTAAGCAAACAACTAAAACAGGGGAGATGGTTTTAATAGGCTGGCTACCAACCACCTCCAGCTTCAGCTATACTCTGAGTGAGGAGGAAACACAGTAGGGCAACATCTAATCATCCTGGCTTTCATTTTATATATTTTGTAATAAATCACAAAGAGCAGATTGGTTTTGTTTTTTTTTAAAGCCAAGAAAATAAAAGCTGAATTGAGGAACACTATCTTTCATATGTGGCTTCCCAAGGCAATCACAGAACTCCTCTGGCCATAGGAAATGTAGCCTGGCAAGGGTTAAAGAAGGAAAACATTATTTTCACCTTTATCACCGAAAGGTCACTGGTCAAGGCATATGCCTGGGTTTTGGACCAGGCCCCTGGTTTCCAGTGTGAGAGAGACATAAAATCGATGTTTCTCTCCCCTTTATAGAAAGGGACAAATTTATAGAGAGCACTTTTACATAAAGCCTGCTCTATAAAATTTAAAAAATAAAAAAGGAAAATAATATAGTCATTGGATTGTAACAATCTATAATTTGTTATTTTCCTCTTGGCGGGTGTTGTTGGCTTTATTTGTTTGCACTAACTGCATGTCAGGCATCGTGTTGTATGCTACATGCATCCTATCATTTCATCTCCCCACAAAACACTATTATGTAAACACCATTATTGGCCCATTTTACAGATGAGGAAATTCAGGCTTAGTCTGTTGGAATAACTTTTATAAGAGCTCACAGCTGGTATTTTAAAATTTGCATGGTTTTTGATTAATGACCAACATGTTCATTGGATTATAAGTTGAATAAGGACAAAGATTGTTCCTGTTGAGATGCCTCTGTTCACCCAGGGTGCTTAAAGTATTTAACGTGGCCTTCATACATATATGTTTGATAAGTACATATTCAATAATTGAATAAAAGAATGAATAAGTGAAGTTGGAGAACTGAAACTTAAATCCAGGCCTGTGTGAATTCAGCATCTATCTTTTTAGCCACTGGGCCTATAGCCCCATAGCCTGGCCATGTTCTGCCATGCATTAGGTACTGTTTTGGACAGAATTGAGTCTTCCCCAAATTAATATGTTAAAGCCCTAACTCCCAATTTAACTATATTGGAGATAGGGTCTTTAAGGAGATAATTAAGGTTAAATGAGATTGTAAGGTTAAGGCGTTCATCTGTAAGCTCTGTTAGTTTTATAAGAGAAGTAGACACCAGAGACCTCTCTCTGGGCTCACACAGAAAGGAGCATGTAAGATGGCACAGCAGGAAGGCAGCCATGTATAGCTGAGGAAGAGGCCTCGGCAGAAATTAATCTGATTGCACTTTTATCTTGAACTTGTGGCCTCCAGAACTGTGAAAAAATAAATTTCTGTCTTTGAATCCATCCAGTCTGGAATTTTGTTACAGCATTTAAACAAACTAATATAGCAGCCGTGACTTTTATTTCCTTTCATTCCTTGCTGCTCTTACTTCTCCTTTATTCCTTAGATATGTCCTAGATATTTCTCTTACTTGGTCTTCAAAAAGCAACAAGAAAGAATTATCTTCTTCCTCTATTTTTACTCTTTTTTTCCTTATAATCTTCAGCAAAGGAACACAGTAACTTCTCCCTGTCCATGTAATTATCCCTTTCCTTGGGAGATATGAAACACTGTGACAATTTACAACCTTCTTGAGGTACTTAGGATTAATTTACTGTGTTGTGAGCCTTCCTAGTTCCTGAGTAGCTTTCTCCCATCCCCATCCCGCGCCAGGTCTGTAGGACAGGCATGGTTTCTTTCTTTCTTTCTTTCTTTCTTTTTAAATTTTATTGTTGTTGTATTACATCCATCCCCTTTTTGTTCCCCTCTGTCCCCCTCCCCACCCACCCATTCCCCCCAAAGTCAATCCCACCTGTTGTCCATGTCCATGGTTCCTTTATACTAGGTTCTTGTCTGAACTGCTCCCCTTCCTTGCCTCTGCCTCCCCCCTCCCCCTAACCCCTTTCCCCTCTGACCACTGAAGGCCTATTCACTGTATTCATATACTTGGTTCTGTTTTGCTTGTTATTAGTTTTGTTCACCATTGTCCTGTAG
>PVIW01000106.1:561706-614809 GCA_004026585.1 Noctilio leporinus
GCATAATACTCTCCAGTTCCATCCATGTTGTTGCAAAGGGTACAAGTTCCTTCTTTCTTTCTGCTATATAGAATTCCATTGTGTAAATGTACCAAAGTTTTTTGATCCAATCATCCACTGATGGGCACTTAGGCTGTTTCCAGCACTTGGCTATTGTAAATAGTGCCGCTATGAACATAGGTGTGCATAGGTTCTTATGGATTGGTGTTTCAGGATTCTTTGGGTATAATCCAAGTAGTGGAATTGCTGGATCAAAAGGCAGTTCCAATTTTAGGTTTTGAAGGAAACCCCATACTGTTTTCCACAGTGGCTGCACCAGCCTACATTGGTGGGAATGTAGGCATGGTTTCTTAAGGTCAATATAGAACATCACCAATCAAGAAGGAAGGATGGGAGTTAAGACTTGACAATCAGCTCAAAAGCTAGGACAAAACCATAGGTTGGAATTCCATTCCAGCTTTTGACTTGTACTTTGAGTGACCAGGTATCCGAAGTTTATAGCAAATTAAGTCATAATTCACTTTATAATTTTGAATCAGCAGACTCATTAATCAGCAGGGTATCTAGCTGGTGTTAAGGAGGCATTTAGAAAATACAAACAATTGGAAAAGATTCAGGGTAAGGCTCAATGCCTAAAAAGGGATGAAGTTACTGAGAATCATGATCTATTCTTTCCTCCAACATAATTTGCCAGGAATTTGGGAAGGTCTGAGTCAATGAGCTGTAAACTGGATGTTTTGAGGGTGTGGGAAGCAGGAAACCTGGGAAACTGAGGCAGGGAAAGTCCCAGGCCTGTAGCAGCAGTGGTCACAGTTCCTCCATAGTTTGCCCTGGAGCAAGCAATCAGAGATGCTAATTCTCAGCAGGAGGTTGAGGAAGCCCTGGTCTATCATGTTCCCTTATTGTTGTAGGTATGTCAGAGTTTTTGTATAAAGGCTAGGCTCACTATATCTGTTATGTGAATTTAAAAAGTAATAGACTGTAGCAAGAAATGCGGATCTTCCAATGCCAAACCTATAGAATTTTCAACATTGGCCATTGCAGCAAGTTGATTCAAGTTTATTAGCAGTCAAGATCTGCCATTCAGGAACCACCAAAGTGTAGTTCTTAGCATTCAAGAAACCAATACTAGTAAAAATTCTGGGTCTTTAAAATGTTTTCTGTGTAAAATCTGCTTAATTCTTTTGCTACTTTCCTTCAAAAGGATTAAAGAGTTGGAGATAATCATTCAAGCAATTTATAAAATGTTTGAAATAAATCTTTTGATTTATTACTGGGGCTATATTTTTATTAAAATATATTGATTTTTTACTGGAGCTAAGAAAGATTAGTTTGAACATCACATATTGAAGTTCTTTGATTATTCCTTTATCAAAGCCCAGATATTAGTAAGCACATGGTTGTGATTTCAATTTCTCTTTCTATGAATAAACACACACACTGCCAAGAATGACTAGTCTCATCAGAGAATACACTGGTATTTATCCACTTTATTCCTGGCCTTCTTAAAACTTAGAGGACTGTGAGATGGGCAGACAACCTTCCCTCAGAACCTGGCCGAGCCCCAAAACTCCAGATTATATGATCTGGGTTGGTGCTTTCTCATTGACTGCTGCTCTTACAGCCTGGTAGGTTTTTCAAATGTAGTAAAATAGAAACACTCTGTTACTCCTGATGCAAACAAAATACTTATCTATCAAATTGCAAGCCCCTGTCTGCTCTGTGGGTGCACTTAAAATTAGGAAGAGCACAGCAGCCACTTGTCTTGGAGAACACAGCCACTCACCTTGGGCCACACAAGAACAGCCAGGCAAGGTGCCAGCACCCTCCGTGATGGCAGGTTCCAGGGTGTGGACTCAGGGAGCCTCATTTTGAGTGTTAGATGGATCTTGGAGCAGTGCAATCTGCATAAACTGCAAAAAAGAACCCCACAACAGTATTAACCCCACAGCTAAGATTAGCTGAGAATGTTTTTCAATCTTCACACTCATAATCTGCTCCTCAGGTGAAAACTGAGCACCAAATGCCAGGACACTGTGAGAACAGGTGTACCAGCCTGCACCTGGGACTTGGGGAGGGAAAGTAATGAGCTAAGAATGGCCAAATCAGAATTTCCTAGGTAAGCAAGCTCTTAACCAAGCGTGCCTGGACTTACAGAGCTTGAAAACGCCCTCTTTGGCAAGCATCCTAAATGCAGCTTCACAGGATGGAGAGCCTCATAAAGCGCTTTGCGGAACACATCGGGCAAGATGCTCTATGCAAATGTGGCAAACCACACGCTCCACCCCCAGCACTGTGAGCCTGTGAAAAATTCAGGAACATCCTCTTGTAAAGCACTCTAGTGAGTGCAAAGCTAAATTATCTGACTGTAAAACGCTTTTGATGCATTACCTTTTAGTATCTTTCGGAACAGTTTTCAGTTGCTTGGAAAACACTGATCTAAAAGGCAATTCAAATATAGCTAGTATCTTACAGAAACAAACAGGGAGCATTTCTGAGACCCTAAAACCATATTTAAACAGAAGTCTGGCCTCTCCTAAGGCAGTGGAATTTGATATTTCCCTTTCCATTTCCCTATCCTTCATTATTTTTTGTATTAGCTTGAATCAAATATATACATAAATCAATTGAAGTTCCAACTATTTCACTAATAGACCATGACAATAAAAAACATTTCTGATGAACTTCTAGTTCCTTACCTTAAGCTTACACAGAGACCCACCCAGAAAAAATGCAGTAGTTACTCCCATTAAGAATCTGCTTTGAGCCCTGGCTGGTGGCACAGTGGATAAGGCACCGGCCTGTGAACCCAAAGGTCGCTGGTTTGATGCCCCAGCCAGGGCACATAACCAGGTTGCAAACCAGGTCTCCAGCCAGGTCCGTAGCTGGAAGCAGGTAAAAGGCAACCATTCATTGATGTTTCTCTCCCTCTCTGCCTCTCTCCCTTCCCCTCTTTCTAAAATAATAATTTAAAAAAAAAAAAGAAAAAGAAAAAAAGAACCTACTTTGAGAAAGTATAACTTGACCCAACTTCTTATCAGTGCTGCTGGAGCCCATGTGAGCACAAGCAGCCAAGAGGAGAAAGTGCTGAGCTAAGCATGAGATCTTCTTTGCCAAGGTTCTTTTGATTACTACTCTGCAAGGTAAGTGTTTGGCTTCACAGGCCCATGTGCAGGGCTGGCTTCTCTGGTGTGCCACCTGACCAGTCCCACAGGGCCCTACACTTAGAAGGACTGTGTTTAGTTTAGTACCTTGCCATTACCCTATTAAAATTCTTAATAATATTTTAACAAGGGTGCTACATTTTTATTTTGCACAGGACCCTGCAAATGAAACAGCTGGTCCTGCCCACCTGGGGAAGGTGAATGCATCTTTTGGAACCATTCTTCTGAAAGGCTACTTGCTTGTCCTGCCCAGCATAGTAACTACAATTGTCTTTTCCATTGATCCATTGAGATATCTTTTTAGAGTAAAATCTGAAGGAACTGGAATATCTAATCCAGTAGATGTGAAAATATAGAATTTGGAGGCAAAGTGGGTTCAAACCAAAGCATACGTACGTTCTTGGGTTTGGACCTGAGCACTGTTACCACACCAGGCGTTACTTTTGGGGCCAATGTAGGCTGCTTTTCACCTTCTGCTCTGAAAAAGAGCTCATAGGCACAGGCAAGGGACAACATGCAGCTGAACTAAACCCTTTGTTGCTCTTGCTAAGCCAGCTGTCTTAGCACATATATTTGTAATTTGCCCAAAGGTGCTACATAGGCTAGTGATGGCCCTGCCTGGCTTTCTCATTTTTGAAAATGAGAACGGTGTTGCTGGCTGCAATGATTTAGATAACCCATGAAGGATCTAGTTCAGGAGTCACTCAGTATCCATCAAATCTTTTTCCTAAAAATAAGTAGTTCCACTCAGAACTTTGAAAAGACAGCCAAAAGTTTAAACTCATATTATGCTCTAGTGTAAATGAACTAGTTAAGCATACATGTGTCTGTTTATACCTATTTACTCATGAACAATGTACACCCACCTTAAGTAATAAAATAGCTGAAGTGATTTTTGGTACTAAATTGAAATTTCCCTTGACTAACAAACTTGTGAAATGCTGTTGTTTGTATTGTTCTTGTTCTCACTAAAGGCTCCTCTGTGCTTTTCACTGGGACCAGTGTGCATCAGAAGGGTTATTTCTTTTGGAAAGCTTCTGTCATTTCATTGAATACTCAATTCTTGCATCTGTGTTCATCTACAATCCAATTTTTAAGTAGTTTTTATTCAATGTGATATTTTAGTCAAAGTATAAATGAACTCACAAGAGGCAGGCAGCCCTGGGTTTGAATTTCAGCTTTTATTAATTTCCCAAGACTGCCATAACAAATCACTACAAACCAGGTGGCTTAAAACAACAGAAATGTATTCTTTCACAGTTCTGGAGGCCAGAAGCCCAACATTAAGGTTTTGGCAGAGTTGAGTCCTTCTAGAGGCTCCAAGGGAAAATCTGTTCCATGCATCTCTTCTAGCTTCTGGTGACTGCCAGTGGTCCTTGGCATTCCTTGGCTTATAGATACATCACTTCAATTTCTGCCTCCATCTTCACATGACATCTCTGTGTCTCTGTCTTCAATCTTCCTCTGCCTTTCTTTCATAAAGACACCTGTCATTGAGTGTCCTTATGAGAGAATTCTAAATCCAGGACAACCTCATCTTTAGGTATTTAATTTAGGTACCTCTTCAAAACCTTTTTTTCTAAGCAAGGTTATATTCACCCACTCTGAGGGTTTGAGCATGGGTATATCCATGTGAGGCCACCTTCAAACCACTACTATCCATGGAGCCTTGAGTAGCTGCTTAACATTGATCACTGTCAGTTTTTACCATTGGAAAGTACAGATTACCAAAATTCTACAGATTATTGTAGAACTGTTAGGAGGATTAGATTACCCTAGGTTAGCTGCACAATGCCCACCATGTTATAGACTCTAAATAAATAGTGGCTGCTATTATTTTTATGTAGAGTTTTAGCTCTTTTTTTCTCTTAGTGTCTACTGTAAGAGTTACACTTACATTAAGGAAATAAATAAAAATGGGTCTCTCCTGATGTGTGCATCACACTATTGACAGCTTCAGCTGCCTGCCAATGCCATCACCTCTTCTCCAATGAAGGTGGCAACATTTTATAGACCACTTTGACTCCTGAAGGGAAAAGAACAATTTTGAGGTTGAGAGCTACTTCAATATGTGTATCTCCAATACTATGAAAATCACTATCTGCAGATACTCCCCATGTGCTACTTTTGCATGCCTCTCCTAACTGGCCTCATGCGGCATCCTGAACCTGAGGGTGAAATAATAAGAAGCTCAGCATGAAGCAAGCATTTCTTCTGACAGTGCTTTTTAATGAAATAAGAGACTGTAAAAGTAAGGTGTTTGGAGAACAAGAAAGTAATCACAGTAAGTCTATCAATATTGGCTTCTTATTCATAGCATGTAAGAGGAAACTCAAATCTTACCTGCTTAAACAACAAAGGATATTTATTGCCTTATGTACCTGGAAGGTATGGAGGTAGAGTGAACTAAAAGATTCATAAGCTCAAGAAGATCATAAAGAATCTAAGTTCCTTCATTTTCATCTGCTCCTTCTCCCATAGTGTTAGCATATTGCAGAGGTGGGTTTGGTCTCCTAATTGCAGAACAGTGGCTGAAGCAGTCTATGCTTTATACCTACAATTCATATCATGAAAATAAAGGGAACAGAAGAGTGAGGTCCTACATGCTCTCTGAAATAAGTCAAAACCACATGAAATTTCCACGTATACCTTGTCCACTATAATTTTCTTGCATGCTCACTCCTGAGCCAGTCCCATTAGACCACTTTCACATTCACTGTGACGTTGGCCTGAGTTACCTAAGTTGGTTCATTGTAGCACAGGAAGGATAGCAGTTCTGCAACTGATGGTATGAAGCAGTATAGTTGAACACTAATTTGATATTTTTGTTTCTGAAGTTAAAGTCAGCCTAGTTAGTCTCCAGTAATATTCATCAATTCTGTTAGGTAGTTAAGTTCACCAAAATTGGAACTTGGCCTAATGAAAAAAGGAGAGAGAGTCAAGGGACTTAACAGTGTTTGTAAAGAGAGGAGTATAAATATGGACCATGAAGTGTTAGCTGAGTAAGGAGAGTGATAATACAACAAACTGAAAATAGTATTCTGGTAGTAGTTTTATGAATTGAATGTCTCAGTGAGGCCAACGCAAGGTTTAAATGTGAGTGAGGCTCAAAGAGTAGGATGCATGCCAGCTGGGATTTCAGTATTAGTGGAGCTACTCATGATGAACAAGTCCAGTGGCCATGGTGGGATGCAGAGAAAGAACCCTGGATATGGGTAGGTCCTGAAGGGAGAGGCCTGTTGCTGGCTGACCAGCTCCATTGTGGCTCTCAGTATTGCAGAGCAGTGAGTTGGCAAAAGGAACAGTCTAAGCTGAAACACCAGAAGTTGAGATGGTTTCCTATCTTCTTCAACTTTCAATGGCGAAAAAGTAGAAGAACCTTGAAATTTCTGTTTTTGCCCACTTCCCCAGGGGTGTAGTCAACAAGAAATAATAGCTTTCCCTGGGTCTACACTAACTGTATTTAACTGAACCATTGCATGACTTAACTGAGTAGATCTTGCTATTTTAAAAGCTTCAGAGTGTATATTTTTCCCCCTGAATTATTATGGTTGATGGATGACTGATTAGAGAATTAAAAATAAAGAGATAATATGATTGACAAGTTATAAATACCAGGGATTGTCAGGAGCACTGAAATCTTCTTGGTGAATTTTGCATATTTTACATTTAGTAGGGAAAAGGGTTGGGGGAGAGAATAGGAAAAGAAAGAGAAAGAGAGAGACAAAGAGGGGTAAGGAGAAGCCCAGAGAAAACAGACATTTCCATTTGGATTTTGTGCTTTTCTGAGTGCTGACTTTTTTAAAATAGTTTTTATGATTTATTATGCTGTTACTTTTGTTCCAATTTATTTTCCCTTTGATCCCCTCTACTGAGCACTGCCTCCCTCCAGCAATCTCACCCCCTTAGTGCATGTCCATGGGTCATGCATGTGAGTTCTTTGGCTTTATGTTTTCCTGTACTATTCTTAACATCTCCCTGTCTATTCTGCACCCACCAACTATGCTTCTTAGTCCTTATGCTTTTCATCCCTTCTCCCTCCTAGCTGACACCCCTCCAAATGTTCCCCATATCTTTGATTCTGTTCCCTAGTTGTCTGCTTAACTTTTGATTTTATTTTTTAGATTCTGTTGTTGATAGTTGTGAATTTGTTATCTTTTTAATGTTCATAATTTTGATCTTCTTTTTATTAAGTAAGTCCCTTTAACATTTCATATAATAATGGCTTGGTGCTACTGAGCCTTACCTGGGAACCACTTTATCTGCCTTTCCATTCTAACTGATGGCTTTGCTGTATAGAGTAATCTAGGTTGTAAGGCCTTGCTTTTCATCACTTTGAATAATTCTTGCCAGTCCCTTCTTGCCTGCAAAGTTGCTTTTGAGAAATCAGCTGATAGTCTCATAGGAACCCCTTTGTAGGTAAACCTCTTATTTTCTCTTGCTGCTTTTAAGATTCTCTCTTTATCTTTAAACTTTGGCATTTTAATTATGATGTGTCTTGGTGTGGTCCTCCTTGGGTCTAGTTTGTTTGGAACTCTCTGTGCTGCCTGGACTTGTACATCTATCTCCTTGTCAAGTTTGGGAAGTTTTCCTTCATTATTTTTCACATAAGTTTTCAATTTCCTTATTATCCTCTTCTCCTTCTAGCGCCCCTATGCTTTGAATATTGGCACATTTAAAGTTGTCCCAGAAGTTCTTAAGTCTCTTCTCATTTTTTTCAATTATTGTTTCCTCTTTCTGTACTGGTTGATTGTTTATTTCTTCCTTATGTTCCAAGTCATTTATTTGAACCCCAGTTTCCTTCCCTTCACCCTTGGTTTTGTGTGGGTTTTTCTTCATTTCACATAGCCTAACCTTCATTTTTTCCTTTATGTGTTTATTGTATTTAAGCATATCTGTCAATTTTGTGAGCTTCGTAATCATCAGTGTTTTGAATTCTGTGTGTGTTAATTAGGTTAGCTATCTCTTTGGCTGTTAGGCTGGCTGTCTCTTTGTCACTCAGTTCTCCCACTGGCACCTTGATCTGTTCCCTCTTTTGGGCCATACTTCCCTGCCTCCACAGCTTGACATTTTTTTCTGTGTTTGCCTCTGTGTCTTAGGTAGTTCTATTGCACTTATTACATTGTAAGGAGGAGGAATCTTAGGAATTCATCAGTGCAGAGGGACCAATTTTATCACCTTGTGGTGGTGTATGTAGGACAGGAGTCTGAGGGAGCAATGTTGCTTGTCTATTGAGACTGGCAGTTTCTTCCCAGTCTCTATTCTTCCCAGTGCTGAAACTAGGCTGCACAGTCTGGCCCTAGGATCACTTCCGGGGTTTAATAGGAATGACTGTGTTTTTTGCTACAGCCTTACCACTAATGCTGCTAATGCTGCCACTACTGTTCTTCTGTCCAGTTCTGCCCCTCCTACCTATCTGGCTATTTCTTTACCTCTTCCTTTGTTGCACTTCCATGTAGTTAAATTTTCTGAAATTTTTGCATTGTTTCTGTTGAGTTTTGAGGTAGGTATAAAGTTCTTCTAGTTGTGAGGGAGCTATAGCTTGTCTACCTATGCCTCCATCTTGGCCTGAGCACTGACTCATTTTGATAGAGTATTAGAAAACTCATATCTGCTCATAAATGAGAAAAAAGCAAATGTAAAATTTGCAAATTTATTACAAATGTAGTTAAATTCATAAATATTTAGACATTTTCTGTAAAGCTTTGAATTTGTAACATTTACATGATTCTATAATTTGGATTAAAAGCTAACTAAAATAGCAATGTCACAATTTCTATAACTAGCACATCTCTTTTTAAAAATATTCTACAAACCATAAGAATAAATTGTGAATGTAAACCATTTTTCAGGTGGATGTTTTCTTACCAAGTCAGGACAATGAACAATGAGAACCTTTAAGAGAAAATTTTGAGACCATGATTTTAGTCTATTTCATATATAAATTAAATTTATTTATTTAGGATGACTAGAAAATGTTATCCCTGAAACTAAGAAGGAATAAACAGCTTCAAATACAAAACTGAAAATCAAGATGCAAAAAAAGTGGAATAAGATTTCTAAAGGTACAGACAATGTCAGGTAGAATAGTAAGTCTTAAATGAACCTTTTTGAGGCTCAGTTTTTCATCCATAAAATGGTAACAATACATTCTTCATGTTTGTGTTTTTTTTTTTTTTAACAGTCAAGGCTATATGAGTAACAGGCACTCAACACAAATACGCTTAAGTAAAACAGAAACAAAAATTCAGCAACGGACATCCCAGCAATCAATCTCTCTCTCTCTCTCTCTCACAGTCTCTCTCTCCCTCTCTCATACACACACATGAAGGCTCTCACTATTGCCCTCTTCACTGTCGTGCTTCCTGTCCCAAACTTTCAGGTCTGCTTTTCCAGGCTCAAATCACCCCTACACATAGTGACCCCAATAGAAGAGAGGTTTTTTCCCAATTATTTCACCACAGCTCCCCTGACAAATTAGCATGAGCTTGATTTGAAACATTTGCCTGTCTCTGAACCTGTCACCATGCCCAGAATAATAAAATATCACCTAGCCATGTCTGGGTCTCATTCTCACCCATGAAGCCAGGGGGACTTGGGGTCATGTAAGCAGGAATAGGAAACATTGGGTCTAGTATGGCTGGTGGCCTTAGAAGAAGAGGGGAATGGTTACTAAACAGGCAAAAACCAGAGATGCTTTTTAGACATGGTCCGTGGATAAAATGAAGCCATATGTGAAAGGCCTTAGCATAGTATTTGGCACACAGCAAGTTCTTGATTATTGCCAACATTAGCCACCACTTCCTCTTATTACTGCACTTTCCTTTGTAAATAAAAGACAAAAGGAATTAAAGTAGGAAACAGACAACTTTAGAATAGGTGTTTCCTGTAAAAATTGTGGCCAGAGGGTTGAAAGAAGTCAGATTCTCCCTTTGATTCTACTAACAGCCATGGTAATCACACACATCCTGTCCTTTTAACTCAAATCCATGAGTTCCCACATGTCTGTGGTGCCAGGGGTATTGGGATAAATCCCCATCAGCATGTTGGACATTGACAATACACAACCATAGAGTAAAGGCTTGGTTTCTGATGGTTTTGTCTTTCTATTATAGATTCCCCTGTATGGGATCAAGTTCCATGTTTCTTGGTTTTGATGAGGTGTTAGTACTACAGGGCAGGAATTTTGATTCTTCATAAGATTAACCGCAGAGTATTAGGGAACTATTCCTATACCTTCTTTAAAATGTGCTTAGCTGGTTGCTTGATTATTCTACTGTACCTAACCCTTTTGGACTGATTTGCTGTTTCTTTTTCATAGGGTAGATATTATGTTTATTTTTGGTTAAATTAGCACCATAGCTTTTCTTGTCCCTAAATATGTTTTTCCTACATTTTTCAACGACATTCTTCTACTGCCAATAGTACAGAATTTGGTTAAGATTTTTTTTTTGCCCTAAAATCTATATTTTCCAGTTTATCATTTTAAAGATATTGCTGCTTTGCCTTTAGCTTTACATACTAAAGTCTATCGTCTTTTTTATTTTTTAGTCTATTCCTTTAAGATAGCCATTAGCTCTTTATTCATTTAGATTGTGCTTCCCTACACTGTCTTTGCTGCTCATTCATTTTTATTAAGGTGTGGTGATCAGAGTCTATGCCTGCACATGTGCTGCTGTTATTTTTGGAGATATTTGCCCAAAGTCATGTCATTGGTTTACCTGTTGACCCTCATCCCAAGGTAATTTTCAGTTTCCTTAACTAAGCTGCTATTTCATTCTCTTTGCATGTATAAATTTATCCCTTTCTTAGTGTTCCCACTATTTTAGAAAATAAAGTTATGGCTGGTGCCTACCATAGAGTGTTACATGGAAAAAGTCTTTTATAGAATGTAGAGAATGTACGGTTTTCTGGCAGGTGGAAAGCCCTCAATAAGCATTTACTAACATTATAATATTGATCATTATTATGATAATAGCTCGTTGCAGTTTGAGAGCCCACTTATAAAATCGGTTTCTGACTTGGACACTGGCCCATTACTTGATTGATTCTCTCTTAGATTATAACCTTAAAATTGGAAAAATTTATGTGAAGGGCTTGCATATAAAAGTAATGAGAAGTATTTTGCAGACATTTATTTGGCTGAAAAGTGACACATAATAAAAATAAGGACTTGGACTTTACTGAGCTCAAAGGAGTAATTCAAAAAAAGGAATTATAGAAGCAACCAACTGAAGCACAGTCAAGAAGTTGGCACTGACTACAAAATATTTGTCCTGCCTTCAAGTTTTTGGTTTCTTACATAATATAAAAATTATCTTTTAGTCACAACGTAGTCTTTCTTGGAATTGTTATTTTAATTCTGTATCATTTATATTCCTAGAGAAACATTCAATTTGCTGATTACTTTTAAAAGCAGCAAAAAATTGCAATTATAGTCAAAATTAAAATTATTTTTTAATCTCATGTTTATTAAAATTTTATGGTCAACATAGCACATTTAAGTGTCAGACACTGAATTTTTCTATGCCAATTAAATGATAATCTCCTGTAAAAACAGTAAGCTTTCTACCGGATTTTTATTATTTAACCTGTTTAATATAAGTTGAAAACTTTCTCTTGTGTAAGTACCATTGCATAATGCTGTCTGCTGAGCTATTAAGATATATTTAGTAATTCCATTAGAACTGCACCATCGAGCAGGGCAGAGCATATGGAAAGAAGTTGGTGAAAAACTGATTAAACATTTATATCAAGTACATTTTGATTTAACTCACATAAATAATTCATTTTTATGTTTTCTTTCTTTCAAAATAAACCTTTTTGACACCTGCTGTGCTAAAAATAATGCTAGCTTCGCTGTAATAAAAAAAAAAAAAAAAAAAAGCATTAAAGCTCATAGCAATGACATCATCTGGTACCCACGCAGATACTAAATTGTCAGTATATAGTAAAGTAAGACTTGGCATTACTTATTATTTATTTAGTGCCTCAAAAACATACCATGCTTAGTGGAAAGTAAAGCACCTGCCTGAATTTGAATATAGAGTTTATCTCAAGAAAAGCTAAATATTAAAAGGCTCACAAAGACCTGTAAGAAAATGTATGACAGAGAAATAAGATGCTCAATCTCATTCTTTCCCTTGAGCATGAGCATTAAGCTGAGAGATCAGAGTGAATGAGCTAAAGCAAAGACCCTGAGAGATGTCAGAGTCCTTTTGAAATGAGAAGGGAGAGATGCAGGCAAGAAAATCATGGTTAGCAACTACATATTGTCACCACATCATTCTGAAACAGTAATTCCCAAGAGAGGAGACAGACACCACTGGAAGGGATGTTGTTGCATGGTTCACAGGCATGGTATTAAATAACATTGAATCACATCATCAAAAAATTAATTCCCTTTTTGTTCATTTTCAGTATTTTTCGGTAAGTCTAGGAGAAAGCCTTAAATTAGAGCTATTTAACCCTCATCATTCTTTCCCATAACCCCATTCAATCTCTTTTTACAAAGAGACAAGGAATATTTCTGGGCAGGAGCCTTGTGACTAATGTCACCCAACTAGAATTTGATATCATTCCTTTATTCTTACTTTATCTACACAAGCTAAATATGTTTTCTATGCACAGCATGGTATAAAAATAACTTTTAAAAAAATTTGGCAATACTGTGAATCAACTTAATGAATATTTTTATGTAAATAAGAGTGGACTGCAGAAGCAGCTCAGAAAGGAGCTACATTTAGGCAGAATTATAACAATACTTGCAAACTTAGCCCCCAACAGCCGGCTGATACTGGGATGTTCTACCTAAGGGAAAGCTTTATGGTGAGAAGAGGAACTCTTCTGGTTTTGCCTCATTGTAGACTAAGAAGCTAAGAGGATGGCAGAATCTAAGATGATGGCAGTGAATAGTCTGCCAGAATCCCTTTAAGGCAACCATTCCCACACGTGGTAAAAAGGCATAACTAATTACAGGATTACTTATTGATGATATCCCTTTAAAGAAAACATATTTATTCTTACGGAAAACACATCAAACCACCACAATTAATATTGGGAAAGAATGCCTCCCATTTGGCACTTGCAAATTCAAATAATATCTGCTTAACCAAACATTTGTATGAGCTTATTTTGTTGTGAGAGATTCACTTAGAGAACAATTTTTCTTCATAATGTACTCTTTCAAATTAAAAAAAAATAAAATTGTGCATAATCATCATCATGTCTATTGGAGCATGGTACTGGCACATAGTTCTCTGTACTACATTAACTCGGCTGAAAGAGCATGACCAGAATTGGGACCACAGAAGTGTTGCAGATATTTTCCTTGCTGCTCCTAGAAGAGCATTTCATAGATATGATCATCAGGGAAAGTGTGAGAACATCACATTTCAAGCAGTGCTGAGCTTAGAAATTAAAGAAAAAAATTAGGTTACATTTATTTAAGATAGCTTTTCTCCATGTTTGCAAAGTTAGTGCATGTTTGTTTTTTAAAAACCTACAAACTATTAAAAAATCAGAAAAAGTGAATGAACTATAATCCCATTATTCAGAGACAAGCATTGTTTATATTTTGTAATATAATTTAAGATGTGATTGCTTTTCTACCTTCCCCATAGAACTTTGTAACAGTCTTTTTTTTTTTTTTTTAATGTGATGCAAGTTAATATTCTTTCTTAGTGGTAATTTGTGAACTGTGCACTTTGTTTAGGCACTGGATGTAGGAGATGCAGGATTTCACAGAAGATTTTGTTTGTAAAGACTTAAATGGTAGACTTGAAACTATAAAAATAATAGAAGAAAACATAGGCAGCAAAATCTCAGACATTGCTCATAGCAATATTTTATTAGATGTATCTCCCCAGGCAAGGGAAACCAAAGAAAAAATAAACAAGTGACATTACATCAAACTAAAAAGGTCTTGCACAGCAAAGAAAAATATCAACAAAATAAAAAGACAACCACAGAGTAGAAGAACATATTTGCTGATATTTCTGGTTTGGGGTTAATATCCAAAATTTACAAGGAACTTACAGAATTCAACATCTAAAAAACGAACAATGCAATTAAAAAGTGGGCAAGGGACCCGAACAGACATTTCTCCAAAGAGGACATACAGATGGTCAATAGACATATGAAAAGTTGCTCAAGTCACTAATCATCAGAGAAATGAAAATTAGAATCACAATGAGATATCATCTCACACCTGTCAGAATGCCTATCATCCATAAACAACAAACAAGGGCTGGCAAGGATGTGGAGAAAGGGAAAACCCTTTTGCACTGTTGACTATTGGTGGGAATAAAGATTAGTACAGCCACTGTGGAAAGAAGTATGGAGATACCTAAAAAAATTAAAAATAGGTCTGCCTTTTGGCCCAGCAACCCCACTTCTGGGAATATATTTGAAGGAACCCAAAAGACTAACTCAAAAGAACATAAGTACCCCTATGTTCATTGCAGCATTATTTATAATCACCAAAATATGGAAGCAGCACAAGTGTCCATCAGTAGGTGAGTGGATAAAGCAACTATGGGAAACTTATACAATGGAATACTGCTCAGTTGTAAAAAGAATAAAGTATTATCCTTTGCAACAGTAAGGATGGACCTGCAGAACATTATGCTAAGTGAAATAAACCAGTCAGAGAAAGACAAATGTCATATGATTTCACTTATATGTGGAACAGACTGAGCTAACAAGCAAAATAGAGACAGACTTATAGATAGAGTAGGATGACAGCTGGGGAAGATTAGGAGATAAAGGGATTGAACAAAAAAAAGGAAAAAGGACATGAATGTGGACAACAGTGTTGTGACTGCAGGTGTAAAAAATGTTTTTTTCAATCATAGTTTTCACTGCTTTATAATTTTCATAATTTAACCAAATCTCTACTTTTAAATATTGATTGTTTCTATTTTTTCCTATTATAATATAAACACCTCAGTTATAAATATTTAAAAGCATAAATACTACATTGAAATGAAATTTCTTAGAGAGTATGAATGTATTAAGGTTAATTTCCTCAGAAATAAAATAATCTTTATTTCCTACCACCAGAATATATGTGTTTACTATTTTATCTTCATTGAGTATTATTTCACTGTTATATCTTCTAGTTACATTTTAAGATAAGAAATGTTTTAATTATTTGTGTTAAAATGTGAATAGGAACATTACAAATAACTGTAAGAAAGTTTAATATTTTTCATTAATTAATGCTCACCCTTGGATGGGATCTGAAGAACAAAATTACAGTGATATAGAATTCATGATTTTTTAATTAGAACATCTATTCCATTATGTATGGTTGTTTATATAATGCCTTCTCCCAGAATATAAAGTAAATGTTCAGATTTTCATTCCATTCTGTGATATATGAAGTCTGTCCTGAAAGTATGGAGCCAATATGAATCTAATTAAAAGTTTGCATGGCCAGTACTTTTAGGACAGACCCTGTATGCCAAATGTAAAAAAAAAAAAACAAAAAACAAGGTATTTTGCATTACCTGTCAAAGTTAGTGAATTACACACAGTCTACAGATCTTTACACAAGCTTGAATATTTATACAATAGAATTATTGTCTTTATTTGTGACAGAATTAACCACCTTCTCCACAAATAATACTCTCTTAGCAATTATATCTCTGTTATAATATTATGTTCTGCTTTGCAGTGTAGCTCTTTTTGTACATGTTACTGCTTCTTAGAAATCCTATTTCATTTTTCTGTGGTGCCCCCTCAGTGATTAACAAAAAACTGGATTTGTGTTTTAATAAACTCATTTGTTTATTCAGTACATAGTTACTGTGCACCTACCATATACCAAAATTTTGATAGTTACATTATAGTCACAGCAACAAGTTAAAGGTATGCAGTTCCTACCATGGTAGGCCTTTAGTTCTGTGGAACAAGTAAATATTAATGAACTGTATAAATATTTATAGAATTCCAATTGACTCAAGTGTCATAAAAGTGCTGGCCTCAATGAGAACACAGAAGAGGGCAGGCATGCTGGTAGCTTCAGTTATGTGGTCATAGGTGGGGACAGAAAGAAAACAAAAATGTGGAGACTGTTGGTGAATTTTAAAAATAGCCAGTAACATTGACAGTGATCACTATCAGGTAATTATATATTTCCACAGATGAAAATCCAATTCTACTAGGTAGCAGACATATATAGGTTAATATTACTCTCTGTCTAGGACTTCTATATGCATCAATATATCATATCAAATTAAAGAATTGGTTCTTCAACCTTAATCCTTTATTGAAAATATTTTATTTCAAGCATTTTGAATGCATATAGTCTACCATTTAAAGTTAGTTTCAACTATTAGAGAAGAATAAATATATAGTATTTTTTATCTATAATGAAATTTATTTTTTCTCTCAGTAAACTTAAACTAAAATTGTACAATATGCACAGTACTATCATTTTGATTTTCTTCCTTGATTTCTACAACACTTCTGGAGCAAAAGCAAAGTAGATATTAGAAAGTGAATAACCTGAAGGTCAGAGGAGTCTGGTATTGTCCCCATTGTGGACAATTTCAGCAGCTCAAAAGAAGATCCAGATTTAAATGAAGGCATTGGGAACATGGAGCACTTTTGCCTGCTCACCTGTGGAAGACGTCTGAGCCATTGGCATGTAGATTTTGCAGGACCTGTATGGGCCCATACAAGGCAAAAGGGGAATGTATGAGTCTCTGAGTTGCCCAATGGAGATATTTCAGTGAGTGTTTTGACTAAACCTCATGGTGCCGTTCATAGTCAAAGTGATTTCAAAAGAAGCTTTGCCCACCAGAGATTATTGATATTTATATTGACATATATTTTTTAAAAGCTTGTAAACTGCATAGTTCCTTGCTATTATCTCTACAGATAGTGAACTAGAAACAGGAGAAAAAGCTTGGACATTGGAAACATCAAATTTAGACCAGCTTTGCTAATTTTTTGCTGTGTGATCTTGGAGAAGTTACTTAACCACTCTGATCTTTAGCTCACAGTGTTGTTATGTTCATCTAATGAGATGTCTGTGAATGAAACTACATAGTGCTTGGCTGTTTGAAGGCATTCTCTAAAAGGTAACTATTATTATTCAAACAAGTCTAATTAAAGTCTAACCAAAGAAGTTAAAGGATTTCAGATGCAGCCAAAACCACAGGGTGGCAGAAAGTTACCTGAGACCCTGGATGCCAGCAAGAAAGCAGAAATCAGAAAAAGAAAAACTGCCACCTACCACCCTGCTCTTACTTGGTCCTCCTTTTTTTATCTTAAAGGTGAACACTAATTAACCATACACCCTGTGAGACAGACTTGACCATAGCACCATGTACTTGAGAACAACACCCAGCTTTCATAATTGACTCCATCATCCTCATCACCTGGTATAACTGTAAAACATTTTTTTTCCACCAGCATCTAAGGGCTGTAAAGAAAACTTGCATGGATGTACCTATATGACCTCATGAAATTAGAGAATTGGTATAGGTGCAACAATGGACCAATACCACCCTTCTGACCATGAAGTTCCTGGCTTATATAAATAGAAGCAAGATTGAGCCAAAATTATTCATTAATCATTATAAAAAACAAACAAGTAAAAGCTATCAAAACATTATAGTCATGGGTACATTCACATGTGTAAGATGTGTTTGATCAACCACACACATACATGCATCCACATACTTAAAACCTAAAGATTATTATAATGTCCCATTTTTCCCTCTGTGGCTCAAGCAACTACACAGGATCTTTTCAAGCTCACACTGTGTAGTATTTAAAGTTTCCTTTTAGTGTTACATCCATTCTGCCAAGCATATGCTCTTTCTAAACCTTTTTTATGTATATGTTGTCTTTCTAAGGTTTCCTATTTATTTTTGCATGCTTTCTATCTCCTCCTTGAAGGCAGAACTACCAAAGTTTATGATTTGATTCTTCCTTATTGCCTGGATCCAGGGAAGGTACATAGGGTATTGCTAAACCCTCTGAATTTTAATTGATTTTAGTCCCCTTTGACACACACTCTATGTACCTGGTCATTCTCCTGGGTTTACCTGCCCTGCTTACAGCTTCTGCTCACACTCTGTTATAACCTGGACTCTGCCATTTCTCTTTTCTATCTTTATTTGAAGGCCCAATTCTAATATCAACTACTTCATCACCTGTTGTCTGGTGTTTCTGCCCACTGGATCATGCCTTTATCTGATTCTGATTATGCTGCCCAGTATAACATCCAATTATCCTCAGCTGCTCCATGGTTTCTGGCTTCATCTGTACAACTCGTTGTTATAAGAATGAATACTTTTGTCTAAATTTTCTTTCGTTGAGACATTCAGCAAGTGTATTTCTTTGGTGATCCCAGCTGCGGTTCTAACGAGTACACAGTGGAACTATAGTACATACTCATACATCTTCATGGCTAGGTCAGCCCAGCTACTATGTCCAACATGGGTCTAATGGCTAGACCTTTTCTTGGACCTGACTAGGAAAATGATGCTTGTTTTAGATTACCCTTGTTGTATGTGTCTTTCCAAAAATACTATCATGCATTTCACTAAAATATACCAGGTATTTTTGCCATTAAAAGGGGGGTGTATGTATTTTGTCGTTATTGTTGCTGTTGCACTTATTTTGTGCTTTTTGGCCCAATGTTTAATACTTCTCCTGTGATCTACCCAGCACTAATCTTTGCAGCCTCTTCTCCCTCCACTTTGGCCCTTGCCTACTATTTTCCAGACATTCTGACTTCTTTGCATTCTGATAACTTGTCCTACCCTCTCCGATTTTTAGATATTTTGAACAAGCTGTAGAATTTATACAAATTATCTCACAAACCTGACCTTCTCCCATCTTCCTTCTTCTATCTAGCTTCTATTAGAGTTCAGGATTTAGCTTTAATGTCCCTTCTCCTGAAATGCACTTCTGGATGCTTCAGCCTTGTAGCACCGGAGTTCAGCTCCAGGCAGGTTTACTTTGGATTCACTGAGACCAAAAAGGACATTGGAGTATTGGAGAGAGAATTGGCACCTGTTTAATCTTGCTCCTGAGGGTGAGAGCAAGAAACAACAGGATCTGCCTTTTTAATTCCATGGTAGCCAGCGAGAACAGGGGAGTCATGGGACCCAAACTCTTCCTCCTTTAGTCTGGTCCTGCGGCAGTGGGCAGGGACATGGGAAGACAACATCATCCATGTCCTTATATGTACCTGAAGTGAAAAAAGGTGGCACCCAGCCAGGCTGAGCTGTGTGATAGCATAACACTTATACACTAAGAAATTCTTGGGCCCTGGCTGGTAGCACAGTGGATAAGGTGCCGGCCTGCGAACCCAAAGGTTGCAAGTTCAATTCCCCAGCCAGGGCACATAACCAGGTTGCAAACCAGGTCTCCAGTCAGGTCTGTGCCTGGAGGCAGGTGAAAAGTGACCATACGTTGATGTCTCTCTTCCTCTCTGCCTCTCTCCCTTCCCCTGTTTCTAAAAATAATGAAATAAAATCTTAAAAAAGAAAAGAAAGAAAGAAATTCTCTTAGATAAGGGTGACCTAAGCAAATGAAAATATATGCGTGTGGAGGTGAGGATCTTGCCTATGTTCTCCCTGACATGACAAGCCTACAAAGATGTAAACTCCCAGAAAAGGCCAGACTTACTGAGCTGTAAGATGTCACCCTTTATCACTATCTGGGTTCTAAATTTGAGAATTCTAAATTCAAGGCCTATATCCGTTTTGTGCATCCTAACATCCTCAGTACCCACCTTAGCATTGGGCATATGAGGTGCTCATTACCTATTAGTAAATTAATGAATTGCCATAGGTGATCTTTATGAGGAGAAGCAACCCTGCATCTCCCAACTAACCCAATAGTGGGTTACTGTTTGTTTCTTAATTTATCTATGTCTTTCACTTTACTTTTATTTCTTTTTTTAAAGGTTTTTGGAACCTCTTGGTATATCCAATTAAATTAATCATAATCTCTGTTTCATTTTTTAAAAGATTTTATTTATTATTTTTAGAGAGAAGGGTAGGGAGAGAGGCAGAGAGGGAGCGAGAGATCAATGTATGGCTGTCTTTCACCTGCCTCCAGCCCACAGATCTGGCGGGAGACCTGGCTTGCAACCTGGTTATGAGCCCTGGCTGGGAATCGAACCAGCGACCTTTGGGTTCACAGGCTGGCGCCTTATCCACTGTGCCACCAGCCAGGGCCTCTGTTTCATTTTGAATTGCTTAGTTGAGGAAATTCTGGCAAGCTTTTTTTTTTTCCTAGAACAACGTAGTTCTTATAGGATGGCAAGTTCTCTCTGAACATTTTCCAAGTGTGTACCATTTAAATATTTACTCAAAAGTGACTTTTGTTTTTAAGGAACTTATTTGGAAATTCTGAGTGCAAATTATGACTTTGTAATTTATTTGGACAAAAGCAATCTGGTTGCCCGGTTACCGTTTTAAATGAGCTTATAACATAATGCTTAGTAAAATACCACTTTAAACCAGTGTTTACTGTACATGGCAACTGTCCTTGTTATATGTTTCAGAAGTATTTATATAGGGTGTGGTTCCTAATGACCGAGAACCCACCACCACTCAATAAATAGAACTAAAGGCAAGACAAAGATAGTTTGCTACTTAGAACTTGCATTTTAAGCATATGAGAGTTAAATTTGGCAAATTAGATGAATGTTCTTTATGTAGATGAGTGCTTCTCTTGCCCGGAATATTTTAATTATCAGAATCATATATGGCTACTTAACACGTTTGGAAATGCTGTCATCTTTGGTTCTGCTGCTTCAAACTTTCAGCATAGAGGACCAGAAAGACGACAAGAAAATCACCAGGTGCTCTGCGGAGTGTGCAGGTGGCTGACAGTCACGCACGGCTCGCGCAGCTGTGCCTCTCTGGCAGGCAGTTCGGGGTCCTCAGCTGCGCGCAGAGCCCAAAAATAGACGCTTTCCTTTACTTCAGTTTCCTGACTCACCTCAAATATAATGAGGTTTTCCACTTACAAAAATTGCAGCTTTATTTTCATGTTCACAAAAAAATCACCTGATACCAGGAGCCTACGAAGGAATAAATAAATGCAGACAGTGCGATTTCTTCTCTACTGGCCCAACAAACATGGCCTAGGAGCCTATTTCATGCCACGTTTTCTTTTTCAGTCTTAGCGTTCTCTGAGTCTTCCTTATAAAGAAATATCTCTCCTTCCTGAGTCCTTTTCAACAGAATTGAAGAGGGTATCGGTATGCACGCGTTTTTAAGTAGTTTGGTGAGACTTAAAAAAAATCCTTTTATAGTTCTCTTTTAGCAGAGTCTGCCTAGTTAGTCACCAGCTGTTTGCCTTTTCCTCTGGACAACCAGCCAGGCCACATATTCCAGCCTCTGCCATGGTTAGGAATGGATGTGGGGTTGCATTCTCGCCTGCACAATGTGGGCAGAAGTGATGTGCTCCATTCCCAGGCCCGGCCAATAATAAAACCCCTTGCTCAACGCTCTTCTCTCTGCCCCCTGACTGCAGGGAAGGTGTTGGGGGTCTATAAGACTTTCAATAGAAGGAGCCTGAGCAGAGTGCCTTGTTGACAGCCATGGGACTATGACATGAGCAAGAAATCAACTTGCATTGTGCAAAGCAATTGAGGGCTTGTTGGGGTAGTTAACCAAACCTGACAATTGCAGCACTCATTAACCCCTGTGACCTTCTCATGAAAACCCATGAAAATGGCCACCATGAAAGAAAAGCAACAGTCAACAGTGAAGTTAAGAGGCAACCCGAATGGGGAGGGTGGAACTAAGCCAGAGAGGCCAACCCTCATTAGCCTGACCCGGTGCTTTGAATTGGCCGTGGTAGGACAGAAAATCCAGGGCACCTTCTTCCTCCTCTATTTTGTGACTACAGCACAGATCTCTGAAAAATGCTCTTACAACCTGTTGTACCCTTTAAAAATCATATGCACACTAAACATTTTGGCTTGTAAAATGAATACAATTCTAGCCATGTTCTTCTCTTCCTTCCTATTCTGTAAGAACATTTTCTTTGAGAGTAGAATACATGTACTTGGCCTCAGGACCTCAGGACTTTCACAGGCCTTTGGGGTCACAAAATATATTTACAAAAACTTTGTCTCCTGGCCTATATTCATAGGATGTGCTTATGATCCTTTGCTCAAGCTTAAAAATATGTCCAAGAAGCAAAGCAATCATTGTAGATTTGGCAACAATTTAGTTAATCTGATCATCACAGCTAGGAAACCAGGTAATTCAAGCTGAAAATGAAAATTCACTTAGATAAGGATTTTTCAGAAAGGGCCACACAGGAATATCCACCAGCTTGTAGGCTGTCAAGCTTTTGAAGAAGTGTTTTATTTTCTTGGGAAGTACAAGTGTAAAAGTATCCAAGTACTTGAAATAACCTTTTCTCTCCTGACATAGCCTTGGGCAATCAGGTCTCAGAAAAGAAGCTGGCATTTTTGCTCTAAAAAGGGATGGCTTTCACTTATAGTAGTTAAGCTTTCTTTCAGGGAGAAACAAAAAATCCTTATTTTTTTCCAGCTACAGTACAGCCCTTAAAATATATCAGCCACATTAGAATTGGTTGTCTTTTAGCACCTGCATTCGTGAATCTCCCAAGGCCTCTAAATTCAATTTTTAAAAAATTGACTGTAAAATTTTCAAAGGGCTCTGGGAGAGGGAAAATTGAAGATTAGAATCCAAAAGGGCCTGTGGAGGAAACAGTGGAAATTTAAACTGCCTTCTGTGTGCACAGCTGCCCTGTGAATAATGCTTTTGCCCAGGAACATCTGCTGAGGGCCGCACCGCACACCCAGGGTGCAGACGTAGGGTTCAGTAATGCACACAGTGATGCAGGGTGAGCCTTGCCGTGCATTCTCTCCCCTAACTGCGGCTGGTTCCACGAGGAACCATTGTTGAATCAGAAACAAAGTAGACCCCTTTCCAGGAAACTATAATAAAGAGATTAGGAAACGATGCAGGCATATGAAAGTTTTTCACGTCACTTAGAACTTGACCAGTGTAGCTTTAATAAAAGTTAATCAACCCATCTAAGGCAGTTCACAGAGGAGGTCCAAACCAGGCTGAATGTTAATAAAATGGGGGTACCAAGATCCTTACTGGTAATAGTCAAGGAAGCCTTTTTCTCCTAAAGTGAGACATACTCAGCTGTGAATGGTCAAATGTCTCCTGCAATCTGTGGCCTATCAATAAAGAATTCTTTCAACCCTAAGGCTCTATGTTGAACATTACACAAAATGGATAGTGCCAAAGGCTGAAAGGCATTGACTGTGTTTCAAAGGCAATCAAGATATTTTGCATAGCAAAGGTGTTGGTAAATGAGCATGCTGCTGCTGTTGATTGTTTTCCACATTTATTTGATCAAAGATGAAGGAAGATGTTTTTAAATTTTTTTAAATTACTGACTATAACATTAAGGACTTCATTTTCTTTTTAAAAATGCAAGAACATGGACATCTGAATGTTTATCATTCTTTCAAAAGTTGCCAGCTGGGTAGGCTTTATGCACACCTTAATAAAATTGTCTTTTTTTTCAATTATGTGAAATTTTCCTTCAGGAGTGTCTTCAGAAACTGTGACATGAAATGCTCTTTAAGTGCTCAGGGTATCCTCCACTCTTTATTTTTATCCTGCGAATTTGACTTTTTTTCTAAGTAAACAAAAGTTGTAACTTGATAAATAATAATTGATGTAAGAGATCAAAGTGTTGCTTTGGGGAGAAAGAGGTCTATATAACTTTGAAAACAACAAAATTAAACTTTGTAACCAAAATATAACTCAATATTTTTTTACTAATTTAAAAAATGACTCTAAAAACCATCATCTAAAAGGAGCTTTGACACTTTTCTCAAACTGAATCAAGAATAATCAGAAAATCTCAGCAGACCAATTACAACCAATGAAATCAAAGAGCACACACATATACACACAAAACACATCTCAACAAACAAAGTCCTAGGTCACATACCTTTACAGGTGATTTTTACCAGACATTGATAAAAGAATGAACACCTATATTCTTGAACTGTTTTTTAAAAATTCAAGAGGAGGGAAGACTCATTTTATGAAAATAGCATTATCCTACTATCTGAACCAGATTAAACATTACAAAGAAAGAGAATCATAAATCAATATCCCTGATGAACATGGAGGCAAAAATCCTGAAAAAAAATTATCAATACAAATCAGCAATATATCATAAAGATCATACACCATGTAGTGGATTTATTCTTGGGAGGTAAAAATAGTATAATATTTGCAAATCAATAAGTATGATACACCACATAAACAAAAAGAAGGATAAAAATCACATGATCATATCCATAGAATAAACACTTGACAAAATCCAGCACCATTATGATAGAAAAAAGATTCTCAGCAAAGTGGAAACAGAACATTTCTCAACATAATAAGGGTTGTGTATGACAATCCCATAGCTAACAACATATTCAACATATTCAGGAAAAACTAAAATGATTTCCCTAAAGATCAGGAGTAAGACATGGATGTCCACTTTGACAATTATTATTTAACGTAGTACTGGGAGTCCTAGCCACAACAATCAGATAAGAAGAAGAAATAAAAAGTATTCAAATTAGAAAAAAGAAGTAAAACTGTCATTATTTGCAGATGGTATGGTATATAGAAAACCCTAAAGGTTCCACCAAAAAACTATTATAACTGATCAATGAAGTCAGCAAATTAGCAGAATACAAAATAAATATTCATAGTTGGTTGTATTTTTATACACCAATAATAAACTATCAAAATGAAAAATAAGAAAATAATCCTACATATAATTTCATCAATATTTTTTTAAAAAAATCAACCAAGACGATCAAAGATCTTACCCAGAAAATCATAAGATGCTAAAGAAAGAAAATAAAAAAGATACAAATAAATGGAAGCATACACCCTACTATGGATAAGAATTAACATCATTAAAATGTCCATATTACCCAAAGCAATGAATAGATACAATGCAATTCCTATCAAAATACCAATGGCATTTTTCACAGAACTAGGATATTCCCCAAAAATATATGGAACCACAAAAGACTCCATATAGTTATAACAACATTAAGAAAGAAGAACAAAGTTGGATATATCACACGCATATCAAAGTGTGCTAACAGGCTATATATAGTAACTCAAATAGCATGCTTCTGGCCTAAAAACTATGATATAGATCAATGGAACACGATAGAGACCCCAGAAATAGAGTTGGTGTCATTGAAATGTAAACACTACACAACTATTTTCTTACATTAATTTTTATTGTTGAATAGTAATAATATTTGTATTTGTATAGTGTGCTGTGGTTTTAAAGTCTGTTTCTGTGCCTTAGGTCACTTTGAGCTTCAGGAAGGCAGATGGACTTTCAGGTATTACCACTATAATTTAGCTGATGGGAACAATGAGTTTCTAAGGGTTACATAACTTGCCCATAGTAATAACTCACTTATGTGTCATTGTTGAAGTTAAAATTCAGAGGTTCCCAGATGGTGTCTTATATTTTGCTTGTGTTGCCAGGCCAAAGCCCATTTTTAGTCTTGAGAAATTTTTACCACACCTTATTTGTCTATGGATAAAGTCCAATACTAAGACCATTTGAAAATGTCCTAAATGGATGGTTGTTAAATGTATTTCATTTTTAATTCAACATACCTAGACTTGAAACGACACTTTAAATAGCACATTTCATTTTACAATTTTTCCTAACTCATAGATTCATTACATTACATCTCTTATATAAGAAGTATTTACTTAGATACAGGTTGAATTTGTAACCTGTGCCTTCTGACTGCATGCTAAAATTACATTTCTTAATTGTAATTTTAAGTAAATCCTGGATTGGGCAATTGATATTTAAATTTGGGAAACATGTAAGACTGGTTTATATCTTATACCAAAGAGCATTTAGTTTCTTTTTTTGAACACTCAGTTTTATGTTGAACAGAAACAAACTTCAAGATAAACACAAATGCAATTGCCGTAAGACATGATCATTTGAAAACTTACTATCCTGTCACCCTTTAACCAATTTAAAAAATTGTAGCTGTTTTGTTTGTTTGGTAGGCACAATGTTTAAAAAAATGGAAGAAAAGCATTTCTTGTTGCAGGAGGTAAATGGTGGTACATATTTACTTTCACTTGGCAGATTATCTTATTTAAATGGATTCAACAGTCAGTGAGGGGCAGATGTTCATGACAACAAAAGGAGGACAAATTAGACTTCGTCAAAAAGGGAGCATACGGGAATAAATACAACACATGGTTATTAGCCTACAGAGTGCTATAAGAAATAAAAACTTGACATGACTGAGAAAGAAGGGCGATGGTGTATATCAGGGAAACAGGGAAGAAAGACAAGTGGCAAGATTCTGTCAAGTAAAAAAACATATTATCTGACAAAACATCAAGATCTCATGAATACTTTACAGGATTCCATTCTTACTCACCCTCCTCAATCTACCCTGCATTAAAGAAAACTTTTAAGACTGCGTGAAGTCAGAGATCAGTTTTCAAGCTTTTAAGAATTTCAAAATTTTTCAAGTTTGTCTAGGTCATAGAGTCATAATAGTTATTTCTATAGCATTTTCAAGGAACAACACAAATTTTACTAAATAGGTTTAGCTTGTTTTTCAGCTACACCCATGTTGACATACATGTTACAAAAATTTCTGTCAAAAGGCTCCAGAGGTAAAGGGATATATAACTTGATGTGAGCTTGCTTCCACATGAAAGAACTTTGCTCCATAAGTTATTTTAAACAGTATGATCAGGAGTAGAGATGGCCCTGCTCAAAAGAAAAACACAAACAAACAAAAAAACAACACATACACATACAACAACAACCAAAAAAACATGGTGCGATATGGTAATCAAATGATGTGTGCAATTAGGATGCTTTTAGAGACCTTTTGTGATATTGTTGTGCTGTAAGAGTTGTAATTATTGCTGAGCTATTCAGTGTTGTTTTAAGCCTTTAATCCCATGAAGTATCCTGCCAAAAATTAGAGTATTAAAAGTGTGACTTAAACACACAGAAGATTATAAACAGCTTATGTTCAGTCTACATGAAACAGATATTATCAAGGAAAATTCAGTTGTCTGAATTAAAGAGAGAATATAAAAGAAAGAAAGGACTACCTCCAGCCTTTGAAAGAAAAATAGATGTGAAATATTTTCAATAGCACAATAATTTACATTTTTTTGAATTAAAATAAAATAGACCCTATCAACTCATCAATAAGACTTTGCTCAAACCACTCCATTTGACAATTAGTGATCAGTTTCCTGAACCTCTCCTCTGTTTATTAACATGGATTAAGAACAGTATGGGGCTTGTTTGGGAAACATATCTCTTCTTCCTCCAGGACACTAGAGGATATTCTTTATTTTAGAGATACGTAACTTTACCCACTAGATAAATTCCTTAGTAGTTATTTTTATAAGTTCTTGTTGATAAAAGCATTATTTTGTAAGCATTAAGAACACTGCACTGAATGTAAAACTAAGGTAAACTTTAGTTGCTTTTCTATAGAGATAGATGTTCAGGTATTATGATTATGTAAAGTGTAAATTGGAGTGGGTCTATGGAGAACTCTTAGTGAAAGAGTTAATTCTGTTTTCTCAAGTGCCTAATTCATCACAGTTACTTTAGGCATTGAGAGCATCTGGCTCACCACGTACATATTTTTCAAGTACAAATTATGGACTGAGAAGGAGACCAGGTACATGCTCTTATGTGTAGCAATAGCATTGATTCACCAAGAAAGAGAAGCATAAATATTGCCTCAGATTTTAATAAGGATGAAACGCAACGTACCATTAATAATTCTTCCTTCAATGTTTTGAACACCCTCAGTCATTACACTCGATTCTTGCTTAATATTCAGCATTTGTGAACCAACTTGAGTTGAGGTTGCATCAAGCAGGTGGGCATTAAATATAAGATTCCTCTTTTTATGTGAAGTTGTTTTTAAAGAAAACTTGCTTTATGTGACTTATCTGGCAGTTTGCGCCAACATAGGTATCTGCATACCTGTTTATACCTACCCTGTATAAGAGATAAGAGACTAAATGGCCATTTCCCATACTCCCCAGTCATATTGATTGTCCATCCCTCTTTATTTCTCTTTATATTTAAAAAGAAATCAATCTTATTTATAGTCAACTGGGGAAGGTTGGGGACCTAAATAAAATTTTATAATTGCTTTATTTCTTCACAAATGCTCAAAACAGCCAAACTAAGTTTAAAAGTTGTGATGAAGATAGGAGGGTGGGGGCAAATTTTGATGAGAGAAAAAGCAATGACACCACTAAGAGGATCCAGTTTCTCTAATGTCATATTAGCTATATGGATGATGCATGTTTCTTTAAATCAGAAATAATTTGTTTGATCTGCTCTAGTGAGTTATAGGCACATGCTCAGTTGTCTTGGGATTATAGGGAGATGACCGCATGATGGCTATCATGCAGCATATGTTGAAGTGCATAAAACTTGGATGAAAGGTTTCACATGGAGAATGATAAGGTATGATCATGTATTAGTTAATATTGATAAGCAGGGTGAAATAAGAGCCAAATCTCTGTTGAATGGTCTCCGTATCTGCCCTGGCATGTAAGAATCTCACTTTGGGAAAGGGGCAGAGAAGGGGAAGAATTTAGTCAAGGAATTAGTATAAATGACCCAGGGACATGGACAGCATATGGGATTGACTATGGGAGAGGGGATATGGTAGATGGGACAGAGGAGGGCAATGAGGGAAAAATGGGACAAATATAATACAACAACAATAAATTTGGGAAATGAATTTCTAATATCTCATTAAACACACGTATTTTTTGTTCTAAAGTCATAATATGAGGAGCTCATGGAGATCCCCAAGACAAGACTATTTTTTCAGAAGAGAAATAGTGAAGACAATGCTTCTTCCTACTCTGCAACAAAGACATCTGACCACCAAGGTGACCAATTTGACCTTTCTCTTAAGCACTAATTTTTTTAAGCCCTCAAAAATGCCAACTTGCAAATTGTACATAAAATATTTCAAATTTGAGCCCTCACTTTGAAAAGGTGACTTAATTAATTCATCAATCAAAACCCTGAAGTTCTGAAAACCTCTAATTTACTTTTTGTGATCTAGTGAAAAAAAAAAGTAGCTTTACTTTGGACAGCTCCACAGAAATGTGATTAACTTTGCTTTTGATGAAACAGCTGGGAGATGATAAATAAGACGAGAAACAAGATATACACACACAAATACATACCCTGACATACAATGTTATAGGGCTCTTCACAATTTGAAAATGCCTATGAATTATATATTACTTTAGAAATAAGTGTTGCAATAGTTGTTTTAGATAGATGTAGATAGATAGATATATAGAGGCAAAGATTATGAAATGTTAATAAAATATTATAAAATAATTTGTTATAGAAATCAATCTGTTTTCATTTTTGCTATATTTTCCAATAATTGTATTCAATTAACAGGTATCCTTGTGAAATAAAAGAAAATGAAACACCAATGTTTCATTATTTTATTCAGTAGATATACATAGCTGATCCATACGCATAATGACAATGTGGCACATATTCAATCATAAAGTTTATAACACATAGTCCAATAAGTTAAAATACTTTCATGAAGACAATGGGCCAAAATATCTGAAACCAAGACTGCCCATAACAGTTTAAGAAAGCAGAGAAGGTAATACTCTTTTCGAAAGACTGAAGTGTATAGATTAAGATAGGATGTTATTATCTCTTTTCTATTTCCCAACTCCTGTCTTCTCCTAACTCAGGCCAAACTTAGTCTGTTTTCCTGACTGTCTCTCAATAAACCTCCAACTCTTTCTCCCCTTTGCTTAAGGAATTCAAACTTCATTTATATCTGATTGTAGTCCATGGTCAGGCTAGAAAAGAATTTAGGAGGAGGGCAAAGGAATTTTGTATCGCATGGAATGCCTGATACTGTACCGAGTGAAAGATTTACTCTTCCAATTTTTACAATTATTGCTCTTTTAATTAATTGTACTTCCAAAGGTGAAAATGGATGTACCATTTCTAGGAAAAGAAACGAGCCCAATTTAAAGTGGGATAAGTTATTACACTGAGAAGAAATGAATATGCCTTTTTCAATAGAAAGAACCCATATATTTCCATGGCTCTAATTTATTCCTAGGTTTTTTATCTCACTCATTAAGGAATTTTCTTAGGCCACCAGTGTTCGTGTGTGTGTGTGTGTATATATATATATATATATATATATATATATATATGTATCAGAAGTTCACTTTTAAGAAGTCCAGAATAATTACAGGAAATGGCTCTTCTTTGATGAATCTGGTTATACTTTAAAAGACTATACACTGACCATGTATACACATACATAAAAACATTGTAAAATAATTACACATATGTACAAATATGACCAAGATTAATTTTCTGTGTACATAACTAATATGATAAATTACCATTGGGAAAAGTTTGTAGAACCATGTTTGTTTCTCTCCCATCCTACAAAGCAAGGTCTGTCATGAAAGTATGGAGCCAATGTCAATAAAATTAAACACTTTGTGCAACCGATAATTTCAGGACTAACCTCATATAATCTTGTCCTCTAATTTTTGTTGTTGTTGTTGTTCTGGGAACAGGTATTTAGTGGAAGACTTCTGCCCTGTGTTGATTAAAACTTTTTCTTTTTGTTTGTAACAGGTCTCCTGAACATTGACTGGGCAGGGTCAGAGTTTGATACAATGCTTTTTCTTGAAGTAGTAAACAAATATGAGACTGTGTATGTGAGCCTTTGTGGCTTCCTTCTCAAATAAAAGTAAATCTTTAGTTTTATTATACCTTGTAATTACTCAAACAAAAATGGTCAGAGTGCCATGAATGGTATATTTGGCTAGCAAGACAGTTTCATACAGTAATGAGATTTCCCCCTGTAGGAGGGCTATGAACTGCTAATTAGCATCTCTGACCTAATATTCTCCTGCAACCAAGAGTAATAGCAGTAATTTTCAGTTTTATGCAGAGTACAAGTCTCCAATATTACCAACACTTCTGTTTCATTTGTAATTAACTGCAAGCAATTATTGCAGTCAAGAAAGTCTATCCTAATGCTTCTAGGTAATAAAATAAAAAGAAATTATGTTTGCAAAACATATACGTGTCCTGCTGATTGACGGGGAGTTCTGTGAAAGCCTGGAGGTTATGTATCTATCACTTAAATTTTTCTTTTTGTCTATATTGTATCACTCTTAGTTTTAATTTGCAACTTTTATTTCACTACTAAATCCTTTGTTCTTTGCTTGAAAACAAATATTTCTTAGATTAGATTTTGAGCACACAGATTTAAATAAAATCACTTAAAAGCTAGTAAGTAGGGGGAGGAGACATTTTATTAGCTGACAGTGTGTTTCAAAAGACTGCTAATGCCAGCTTCTTAGAGAGGGATACAGAGTGGTGCAAAGGTAGATTTGCAATTGTGAATATGCAAACTGGAATTTACTCTCATATTATTAGTTATTAATGATTGTATGATTTTCCAAATTTACAGTTGTAAACCTACTTTTGCTCTACCCTGTGTTATGTACAGGAAGAATGGTTTACAGGGTGGAAATAAATTGTATTTGAGATTTTTCTTATGAACCTTATACTTCTGTGAATGTCAATGAGAATTGCCCTATAAAAAATTTAAAATGCCATTTACGATGATTGCTTTACACTTAAAAGGAGAGCAAAACCTTATTTTTCTAGAATTGTAATTTTCTGAGTTAGTGATTTTTTGCCCCAAAATATATGAAATATTTTTAGGGCATTTTCTGAAAAAAATAAATTCATTCCCTATTTTGATTTGTATAATTTTCTAACAGCTCATCTAAGCTCTAGAGGACCCCTTCCCGTGCAGAACAGATGTTAGGTTACGTGAGTGTAGTTGAGGTCTTCATCTCCACTTACCACATCAAGAACAGCTCTGCTTGTCTGCCTCCTGTACTATACTGAGTTTCCCCCTTAAATTCCATGCAAAGAACATGTTTGTCGCTCAACCTTAGACTTAAAACGTTTTTCTACCTTAGGAAACAGAATATACATTTAACTAAATGTTCTATTGATTAAGCAGGATTATCATTATGCACATCAAATATTATACTGTGCAGAAATAAAATAGTGTGATCAAGAATGGAAAGTTTGCACTTTTCTCCTGCATTGAATAGTTAACCGTAACTTAAACATACTGACAAAACTCTAAGCCATCCCTACTCTACCTCTCATTCTCATCTATTATAAAACCAGAGAAAATGTGAGGGTGGCTAAGGGAAACCATATGATAAAGATCAGTAAATCCTAATGTGATGCTGTAAAGCACGTTGTGAAACTGTCAAAGGCTCTGCAACTGCAAGGCTTTGCTATTAAACAGAACTAAACTAACCAGTAAGGAATATAGCAGTGCAGATTTAAGCTCAAATTGTAGAAAGTCTTACTCAAAATTCAATATTAGTGATGATGATGATCATGATGATGATTATACTATATTGATAAAACTTCACTTAACATTTATGCTGTACCAGGCACTGTGCTTACCACATTTTATCAGCATTTAATGTAATAACATCTGTAATGTTAGTAATACTATCATTATTATTCCATATTAGAAAATTTAGACTTTGTTTACATAACCTTTAAAAGAAATGTATATTAGGGAAAGGAGCTGGAGATCACACATCTGTTTGCTTCAAAACTTATGAGCATAACTACCAAGTTCTTTTGCCTCCCAAATATGGTAGAGAATTAAAAAATGAAGCATTTTCTACCATCATCAGGTTCAACTTTCTTATTTTATAGTTGAGGGCACTGAAGATCATTATGTTGAAAAAGTGTCACCTCCTTGCATCCGATCTCTTCCTCCCAGGGCAGGGAACTTTTTCTTAATTACCTTGAATATGAAGTCTTCATTCTCTATATTTTATCTGCCCCCCATCCTCATTACTTGAAACTGGTCCTTCCAAGATTAGCAAAGTCCCATTCATTGCCAAATGCAATAGAATCTTCTCAAATGCAATAGACTCTTCTCAGTTCTCAGTTCTTTGCCTGATGTATGTGGAGTAGTTCACATTCTTGACCTTTTTTCTTTCTCTTTCTTTCCTTCTTTCTTCTTTTTTTTGTATCTCTTCCTCTAATTAGCTCCTTTTTGGTTAAATATTATTATTTTTAGAAAAGGGGGAAAGAAGAGAGGCAGAGAGGGAGAGAGACATCAATGTATGGTTGCCTTTCACCTGCCTCCAGCTATGGACCTGGCTGGAGACCTGGCTTGCAACCTGGTTATGCACACTGGCTGGGAATCAAACCAGTGACCTTTGGGTTTGCAGGCCGGTGCCTCATCCATTGTGTCACCAGCCAGGACTCTCTAATTACCTCTTGTTCCTAGTTAATGCTGGCTTGTCTTCTTTGTTCTATCAGTTATGTTGTTATGCTTATTTAGTTCACAATTCTACAAATAAGGAAGTCAAATAGTACTTAGCTTGGCAGTTCTTCTGGTCTCATCTGGGCTCACTTATGTAGCTGTAGTTAGCTTCCAGCTTGAGTGGGTGATGGTTGGTCTAGGATGGCCTCAATGAAATGGTCTGTCTCTGTTTATCCTCCTCCAACAGCCCAGCCTAAGATGGTATGTTTGGTGGCTGCTCCAAGTTCTAAAAAAGAACATAAAATAATACAAAGCCTCTCAGTGGTAAACCATCACTTCAACTGCGTTCCTTAGGCATAAGCAAGTTCAAAAGTCAATCAAGATTCAAATAAAGGGAAGTAAACTCTATCCCTTGATTGGAAAAACTTCGAAATCACATTGCATGGGGAGTGGATACAAGAAAGAGCAAAAGGAGAATTGTGGACATTTTCTGCAAAATTAAACAACCTCCTTTGTAAGTTCCACTTCTCATAGGTGCCTTTGAAATGTAAGTTCAACTCCAATGTTCAGTCTTAACCTTTCCTTCCTTTTCTTATTTTCCTTCTCTTCTTTAATCATCACATCTAAGTATTGTTCAGGCTCCTCTTCGTTTATTCTTAATAATAATGTGATTAGATACATTGTTTTTTATTAGCTTATATATTAATTGTCCTTCACTCCTTCACATATAAAGTTTAATATATCCTCCCCAATTAGTTATCAGAATAATATTTCTGAAACACATATCTGTTCATACAAATTTTTATGTGAAATCCTTTTATAGCTTCTTGCCTGGAACAAAAGGGAAGTGTACTAACCCTTGTTCTTGGATATTTGGATTATTCTTGAGGTCTGTGAGGTCATGAATTACAATTATTGGTATACCATTGTTATATCCCAGTGTCTAACATCCTGCCTAACTCAAAACAGTTGCTCAGTAAATATGTATTGAATGAACAAATAAATGAGTGAATAATGATTAGACACATAAGGCAGAAGAATAGCAGTCAAAAAGTTCCTTTGTGTTGTGTTAGATTAAAGAAGTTTAGTCATTGGCCTGGGTTTGAATCTACCTCTCCCACCTCCAGTTGTGGACCTTGCACAAGTTTATTTAATTCTTATAAGCCAAGACATCCTTTATTTATAAAATGGAGATAGTTGTTAGTAAATTACAGAGCTATTGTGTGATAAGAGATAATGTATGTGTAATTCCTTTTAATACATGGGCATATTAACCATCATTATCATCATCATCATCAGTTCACTCAAGGAAATCATTAGTTTCAAGTGCTATAAGGACTCAACCATTGAAATAGAGAAGGCAGACATTTCATTGGAAAGTTGATTTGATTATGAATCTTTACTTCATTCATCTTTTAAACTAACAAAGTGGAGACAGACTTATGGATACCGAGAATAGACTGACAGCTATCTGAGGTGAAAAGATTAGGGGCTGGGTGAAAAGCGTCAAGGGATTAAGCAAAGAAAAAATAGGAAGACTCTTGAACACAGACAACAGTATGGTGGTTACCAGAGGGAAAAGTGTGGGGGAGGGGAGGTAGAAGAGGATAAAGGGGGGATAAATGGTGATGGAAGGAGACTTGACCTGGGTGGTGAACACACAGTACAATATACAGATAGTGTATTATAGAATTGTGCACTGGAAACATACATAATTTTATTAACCAATGTCACCCCAATAAATTCAATTTAAAAATAAATAAGTTATGCTAAATATCTCACACATCTGGATAGCAGTGTGGTTTTATCTTGTAATTTTAAATTTGATTGATTGGTAATGGCTGCCTACAACAGAGCATTTGAGGGAATTAGAAGGAGTGAAGAGTGCCATAATTAATTAGCCATGCCTGCTATAGGTAAGTGAAGAGGAAAGAACAGGCCCATTTCAGTGTATCTGACAAACCTATTCTACATAATGATAGTGCTATCTTTTTCTACCTCTTAAATCTGTGGTTTTCAAATTATTTGTAACTTTATAGGCTTCTTATCTGAATTGCAGAACACAAAAAGTAAATTGAGTGACAGCTTTCTCAACTCTGTATATAATTGGTACATATTATATGCATAGGAAAGCAGTTAATCCTGTACATATAATGGATAACTTAGGGCACTGGTGTTTCTTTGCTCCCAGGTTAAGACTGAGGTGGTCCATTAGTATGTCAAAGGCAGCCACTGGTGTAAAAGGGAACCAAGAGGGCAGAATTCCAATTTCCATTTGTATGCCAACTAAGTCAGTCTCACTTTTATGGTTATATATGTATGTGCACAAACATACATATTGCATATATACATAGAACATGCACAGACAATTCAGAATACATTTGAAGAAAGAATTATCCAGTTTTTAAAAAATCACAAGAAACTAGCATAGGTGACCCATGGACATGGACAACATATAGGATTGACTGTGGGAGGGGGGATGAGGGGGGCAGGGAAGAGCAGTGGGGGAAAATGGGATAAACGTAATACAACAATAAAATTAAATTTAAGTAAAAATATAAAAAACAACTCATTTAGATTTTTTCTTCTGCCTTTTGAAGTTCATTCTCTTCTTTTTTATTCTATGTAGTTCCTTTTTATTATCTGAGAGAAATTCAAATGTTTGTGTATATTTTGTTATTCATTTTCTTTTTACCATAAGAATATAAAAATTACCTCTGATTATCTAAAAATATAATGTGGAAAACAGAAAAAAATATTCACTTTTAGTTAAATAAAAACTAGATCATGCAATCCGTAAGAAAATAAGGGTCGTTATATCGCAGTTAACAGAATTCTTGATTTAATGGGTTGAAGGTAAATTTTTACTTTAACCTTAGTAATTGGATACTAAAATAGCTGCCATTTAATTATTTACAAATGATTAAATATTATTTCCTTTTCCCATTTTGTGTACTAGGTAGTGTGATTAATATAATTTCAACAAACCTGTAGTAATCTGTATATAGATTTTGTGAATTGTGTCTAGCAGAGTCTTCAGATATATTAAAGCTATTTGAAACTGGGTATTTTTTTTGTTTGTTTTTGTTTTATTTTTGGTTTTTTGGCACAGATCATTTCAACACCCTATAAATAATCAATCAGAGAAACACCTACATTAATGCAACCCTTTGGATTAAATAATTAGGACCAAAAGCTAACTGGATGGAAAATTCACATTATTCAAGAAACATTAATTTTCTCACATGATGAATTTTGCACAGTTTATTTGCTCTACATTTAGAAGCCCAATTAGCAGTCCAATATCACATGTGTAGTGTAGAAAAAGCTCCTGTTATTATGAGCACCCTGTGTTGCATTCATTTATTCAACAATTATTTACTAGGCACTTACTCGCTGGGCACAAAGGATGCAAGGATGTGTGAGATAGGATCACAGCAGTCTTCTAGTCCCATGAAAGAAGCAAATTACTAAAAGTAAATAAAATTTTGCTATCAGAAATTGTGATCAGGGTTAAGACAATGAAATGAGCTAATGGTGAATGGGGCAAGATTTTTGGGGTGTAGTTGGAAGGTGTTCTCAGAGGAAGCAACATTTACACTGGGCCTCCTATCTCAGTGTACCTGGACAGGACCTGTCAGCCTGCATCTCATGTGGGGAGCGGAGGGACATGTGATAATTCTGCCGAAGTGTGCTGGGACTTGATCATAGGACCAGGTGAAGTTATTGATGGGGTGAAATGAACTGATTTTGGGCCTTAAAACATGACTGCCACATGAAGATTATGAGTGTGCCAGAGCAAAAATGGATATCTTCATTGGCCATTATAATAATCTTGGTAAGAGAGAGGGATTGAATAGACAACTGTGATGTGTATTTGAAAAACAGAATTAATAAGATTTGCTGATGAAGAGTGTGGGGTGAAGTGGAAGACATGGTGAGAGAGAAAGAAATGACTCTTGGAAGAGCCACTAGATAATAATACTATTTACTAAGAGAGAAAAAGGAGCTTATTGGGAAAACTGAGAGTTCTGTTTGGATGAGTTGAGCCTGAGATGTCTGTAAGACATCTAACAGAGAGATTGAGAAGATAGGTATGTGGGGCCTGACCTACAAATCTGTAAGTCAGCACCATAAATATGGAATTTAAAGTATGAACTGAAGAAGGTCACCTAGGTTAGAAATATAGAGAGGGAAGAGAAATGGGGTCAGGACTTAGCCCAAAGAATATCAATTTTTTGATTTCTTTGAAGGAAACACAAGGGAAATAGGGAGTAAGGAACTAGACTAGAGAGCTATACCAGCAAAGTGTATTATCATGGAATCCAAGCAAAATAAGAGTGTTTAAAAATCAGGGTGAGGTTCAGCCACAGAGAACAGTGCTAAGAAGCACATGGAGTTGATGACAATGGTGTAACCCACTGGGTCTGGCAACATGGAAGTTGTTCATAACACTGACATAAGCAGCGTCAGTGGAAATTAATGAGAAAAGATGGAGGAGTAATAGCCCAACATAATATAGATAATAGCAACATGAGCAAGCTATTATATTTGAGAAGGTGGGTATAAGATGGGATACAGAATATGGGTTAAAAACTTGGCCTTTTTTTCAAAGGTAGAATTCCCCTCATGTCACATTAATTCTCTTTTCTCAATCAAGCAGTATACCTCAGCTGAGGAGAAAAAATAATATTGACATTTGTAGTGAGAATAGAGGGCTTCTGTCATAAGCCATATTTTCATTTGGATACCAATGGAGACAGGAAAACAGTCTTTAAAAAGACTGCCAAGCCCACTTGCACTGCCAGAGAGCCATGGGATGACCTTGGGATAACCATGTAGGACAACACGTATGCCACATGTCATCCTCTTGATTGGCCAGCAGGCAGTATTTTAAAATTAAAATAATGAAGATTCAGATGTGTTTTTTAAAGTGAAAGATTTCTTACTTTCAAATACCAGGTTTAGAAACTGGAATCTAGAAACATTTGTTTCTTGGGTGGTCTATGAAGGAAGAGCTAGTTACTTCCATTTAAACACGGAATATTAAGTGGCTTAAGTTTTATTTCAAAGCTTTCTGAAAACGTTACACAAGTCTTTAAAGAAATAAACAGGATTTTCAAAAGATCTGAAACTCTGGTAGAATGATTGAAAGTGATCTTAAAGATTTCAATGTAAATTACCGTTTATACCAGCTCTAGGCTTTGAGGAAAAGAGGTGCTGAAGAAAAGGAATGGAAAAGAAAATCACTGTCTCTGACTAGAAAGATGTTATTAGAAAAGTGTGTGGCTTTACACACTCCAGGGGCAGGGCCATAACTCCTGCGTATATGACTGTGTGAGAAACTGACAATTGTTCTTATAACTTAAACCAATCAATCAATGGGGGGCAGAAAGGTACACGGAGCCAAAACAATGAATTTCTGTTCTGCGCAAGTGGTCAGAGAACTCCAGTGAGCTGAGGGAGAAACTGTGCACTGTCACATGACCTGCAATTAGAACTAAGACTGTGTGCAACTGAGGGGGAGAGAGAAGGGTGAGGTTTCTGGCGCTCTACTCAAAAGCATGATTGGTAGTCCTGACCAGTGTGGCTTAGTTGATTGGACATCATCCCTCAAATTTAAAGTTACCCTTCAACTCCTGGTCAGAGCACTTACCAGGGTTGTGGGTATCATTCCTGGATGGAGCACATCTGAGAGGTGACTGATTGATATTTCTCTCCCTCTTTTTCTCCCTCCTTTCCCCTCTCTCTTAAAAAAAATAATAATTGGCACAACAAAGTTAGAGCATTCAACAATAATCTATTGAAATTTGGTGTAGGGCATGTTTCACCTTTATTCTAAAATCTAATGTTATATAAATATATTAAATATTATGAGTAATTAATTGTCAACCTGGGTTGCTTATGTAATGAATTCACTTTTTTTTTTTTTACAGAAAACACATGTTTAAATATAATTAGCTAATCTTTTGCTTTGTTCTTTTTGTAACATATGAGATACATAGCTGTTTCTATCATGACAAAAACATTTGTTCATACCATCCCTCTGTTGTCAGCTCTCTGGAATTTGAGCACAGAACAAAATACCCTGGAAAGTCTAAAAGATGTGATGCTTCTCACATGGAATCTTCTGAAAAAGTGATTGTATTTGGGCACCAAGTATAGTAGGTATAGACTTGGCTTTAGACTTTTCAGCTCCTAAGTTTTATTGCTGTAAGTTTACAGTTTTCAAATTCTTATCAGTAAGATTTTAAGACGGCAGTAAAAGCAGGTATTCATAGTTTTATTTTCCAAATTAGACCCCGTGCTCAAACAAACCTCCACAACATAATTGCAATAACTTTGAAAATGAGCATCTGTGTATAGAATCTGATATGGATGCTGCTATCAATGAATACACACACAAGTAATATTCTAAATGTATGTCTGGCATCACACTGTGACTAAAACCACTAACACATTTTTTTCAAAACATTTAATTCAGTGCCTTAATGCTTGTGTCTATGCATATAACTTGAACTAAAATAAAAGGCATATTTTCTATTTAACTCCCCTTTTTTGTAATGTCTAATATGAAGCTCCTGCCTTCAAGGAGATGACAATTTTCTGATATGCAGTATCATGCTAGTAGTATCTTTTTTCTGCTAAGATTGTAAGGCCCCAAAACAGTTATAGCACTTCTTTCTGGATCCAGAATAGATATAAACTTCATAGTTTTCACTAAGGTATAAGAATCATTATTGTCCCATTAAAATAGCAGAAATCTAATTGAAGAATAATAGTCTCTGCTTGGAAAGAATAGTTTCACATTTATTACATTCTCTAGAAAACAAAGCCAAAAACCTAAAATAAAATACTTGAACTGTTTTCAGGATTGCTATCACAATCTAGGAGATAATCAGAACTTGGTGCTATATTGGCTGCATCCTGCCCCTTGTGCAAGGGGACGAGTGGGTATGAAGTGGCATGAAAAAGAATTGGAAACTGCAGCATTTATTTCCTTTAGAAAGGCTGGAGGCTGAGGCTTACCTTAGAAGGGCATCCAAACCTCGATTTGGTTTTGGTAATGCATCAGCAACAATAACAGAGGTGGAAGAGGAGAGAGCTGGTCCCAGTCTTGGGAGGCAAAGCTGGATGTGATCCCAAAGGTACCTATCACTGCAATGCTCAGTGTCAGAGATGGGGTGTTTTGGGTAATGGGAGCCAGAAAGCCAAACTGAATTGTTTTCTGTAAATTTTATTGCATGATGAGTTAAAAATACCAGAATCAAGGATGCACAAAGTCTGTCCAGGAAATTTCTAGCCATTGTTAATATAATGAGAAGAGTTTGTGCGACATCAATGTAACCTGGTAGCCAAGGAAAATGGACTGGAATGTGCTTGCAAAAATAATGACAATGCCACTGTGGTAGTCAGTGGGGGTGGTAGATGCCCATTGAGTGAGCATGTGTACTGTGACAGAGCAAATAAAACAATGAATCTGCATCAAATTTTGCACTAAGCTTGAGTGTTCCTCCAAATGTAAACTATTTGGATAATTCAGAAGGGCAGCTGGTGATTGGCAGCTTCATCATCACAACATGCCTGCTCATGCATTATGTCTTATGCAAGAGGTTTTTGGAGAAACATCAAATCACCCAGGTTACTAAGCCTCCCTACATCCCAGATTTGGCATTCCGTGACTTCTGGCTTTGCCCAAAACTAAAATCACCTTTGAATAAGAAGAGCTTTCAGACCATTGATGAGATTCAGGAAAACACAACAGAGTAGCTGATGGTGATTGGGAGAACTGTGTGAGGTCCCAAGTTGCCTACTTTGAAGGTGAATAAGGCATCATTGTCCTATGTATAGTGTTTCTTTTGTCTTCTTCAATAAATGTCTCTATTTTTCATATAACATGGCTGGATATCTTCTGAACAGACCTTGTATTCCCAGAAAATTACTTTCAGTCTGCCCATGAATATGCTAGAGCTCAACCAGTCTACTGGGTTTTGGAATCTCAGGGTTGGAATGGTTGCATATACACAAAAGATCTAGCAGAGAAGAACAGAGAGGCAGACTGGTCTCCTTGTGGAAGGAGAAACATGGTGGTGAAAGTCCACTCTAACTAATCAATATCAGTTTCAATTTACTTTTATACAATGAGAGTAATGTAATCTACCTTATGTTTGCTACAAGAATAGAAAATGCATTCCTTTTTACATTTTTATATAGATGTTTAATCAATAACTGATATTAGTGTTAGAGAAGGTAGCTCTGATGGTGTTTAAAGAAAGCAGTTCCCTTCACAGACCTTAGTTTTCTAGAACAGAACTATTGAAGATGCACTATGAGTCTTGAACTCAAGAAGAGTCTCATTTAATTTATGAAGAAAAGGGTAATTTGCAGAAGATTGGGTACTCCTTGCCAAGAAAAGAATTCATGGAGGACTGAAACTTCCATCCTTTGGGGGAAATAGTAATTTTCCATCAATATGCTAGATTTGAATCTTAATCACAACATTAAAGTCAAAGTGAAGTTAATACCATTGGGAACCTGAATAAGTTTTAGCACAGCCACTTTAAGCACCTGGTAAGTAAACCTAATTTTCTCAATCAAATGAATTTCACATGGTCTAATAGCCCCATTTGCAACTTGTATTGTTGATTCACATAAATGTGAAAATAATGGCTTGAATCCAAGATCCCCGAAGACAATGTTAATTCTCTAAAATTAAAGTGATAATCAAAAGTCTTTTCAAAATGCTCCCTGATCTTTTTGATAAATTAATTGTAGAATAAAAAAATAGCAGTTAAATTTGGAATTTGATTTTTGCTATGTTGTTTGCATATGTGGTGACTTTGTACACAGGCATTATTTCATGTGTAAAATAAGAAGTCAGGTCAGGTCTTATATTTTTTGTTACCCTGCTCACATTGAAATTTTGAATTTATTGAATAGTCAATTCAAAAAGACTTGATATACAGTATTTTATGTGTAATAGTTATAAAATGACTATTTAGACCTAGCCTAGATTATTCTCTACCGTAAAAATTAAAATATCATAGAATATTATTCTTATGTATTGAAAAATCTGGCCATGTTCTGGGTTTAGAAAGTGATTAGATACTAATTTTTAAATGTTTTGGTTTTGAAAAGTTGCCAAATGGGATTTGCCAAACACATTTTTCTGTCATTTCACAACCCATGTGTGTGTTTTAATAAATGTGTAATCATATGCTCTGATTCTCTTAAACTTAACTTGACAAATTTCTTTTAAGAATATTGCCAAGAAGGCGTTAAAGCTGTCCTAAGAAGCCAGATCTTTGATTTTTAAAGGGGAGTCATAGTTGATAATGAATAAACAGAACTGATCTATAAATTTGGAATGCAAATCTGTATCTGAGATCCACATTTTAAATGACTTTTCACAGTTTTACTAACTCATGCTTAGTGAAATAAATAAAAAAGCTTTAGTGCTGAGTTGACATTATGCTGAGCAAAATAGAAGGTAAAGAAAAATGACACATCTTTCTACTTCTGTTAAATGTAACATTAAAAAGATAGCAATCATGAAAATACAGGAAAAAATTATCTTATGCTGCTTTTACATGGTATACTTGACCTCTCAAGTATCTCCCACAACAATTTGCAACTAACATATTTTAAGAATAAACAGGAACTGCTTTGGGGAGGCAATGAATAGTAATGCAAAAGTAATGTGCTCAGAAAAATTTAGATACCAGCTGGAATCAGAAATCTCCACAACGAAGCTGAGAAGAAGAAGGACATCTAAGATGGTTCTAGGTTGGTAATAGTCCTTAGATCATAGTAATAAATAAACAAACATACAAACAAAAACACACAAATTTTCACTAGATAAAAACATTCTTTTGTTAAGACCTCAGAATGTTCAGACAGTTATTTAAGATTCAATACAGTTAGAAGATAAACCAAACTTAAAGTTATATGCAATATGTGTTCACAACTAAAAAGAAGGAACAACAAAATAATAACATGAGAAAGCAAACTACCATAATTGAGTCAACAGAAATAATAAATAGCAGATTAGATCTTGATCATTGTAAAAAAAAATGCTGATATGAACATAAGGGTGCATATATTCTTTCTGATTGGTGTTTTTTGTATTTTTTAGACTATATTCCCAGAAGTAAGATCACTAGATCAAGTGGCAGTTTCATTTTTAATTTTTTAGGAAATGTCATACTGTTTTCTACAGTGGCTGCAACCAATCTGCATTCCCACTAACAGTGCATGAAGATTTTCTGTTCTCCAAGTCCTCACCAGCACTTGTTGTTTGTTGATTTATTGATGATACCCATTTTAGCAGGTGTGAGGTGATACCTCACCCCTTTGTTCATCACATAAATAGATCTTCCAGACAGAGATAAAAACAAAGAAACAACAGCCTTGAATGACACAACTAGAACAGGTAGATTTAATTGCTATATTCAGTGATTTCACCCCAAAGCAGAATATACATTCTTTTTCAAGTGCACATGGAACATTTTCTAGGAGAGACCACATTTTTTAGTGTGAAAACCAAGTCTTGGTAAATTTAAGATTAAAATCTTATCAATATCTGATAAGATATTGAACAAAATGGCTTGAAACTGGAAATCAATAACAAGAAAAAAACTGAACACACAAAGACATGGAGACTAAATAGCATGTTATTAAACAATGAATGGATTACCAATGAGATCAAAGAAGAAAGTAAAAAATGACTTGAAACAGTAAAAATGTGGACACAGAAACCCAAAATATATATGACATGGTGAAATCAGTCCTAAGAGGGATATTTATAGCATTAAAAGCCTACCTTAAGAAACAAGAGGATGTAATGCAACAACAATAATTTTTTTTAATCAAAAAAAATAAAATAAGAAAATTTTCTAATAAAACAATATAACTTTACATCTAGAGTCTAAAAGTAGAAAAACAAGCAAAGTTTAAAGTGAGTAGAAGGAAGAAAATCATAAAGATCAGAGCAGATATAAATGAAATGGAGTATAAAAAAAACAATAAAAAAGATCAATGAATCTGCCCTGGCTGGTGTGGCTTGGTGGATTGAGTACCGACCTGCAAACCCAAAGGTCGACAGTTCGATCCCTAGTCAGGGCACATACCTGAGTTGTAGGCCAGGTCTCCAACCAGGTCCTTAGCTGGACGCAGGTGAAAGGCAACCAGACATTGATGTTTCTTTCCATTTCTTCCTCCCTCCCTTCCCCTTTCTCTAAAAATAATGAATAAAGTCTTCACAAAAAAAAAATCTGTTAAAAAAATATAAATGAATCCAAGAGTTGCTTCTTTGAAAAGATAAACAAGATTAACAAACTTTTAACCAGCATGAACAAGAAAAGAAGATGAGAGGTCCCAAATAAGTCAAATCAGAAGTGAAAGACACCACAGAAATATAAAAGATTGTAAGAGAATATTATAATTAACTATAAGCTAAAAAATTGGATGATGGATAGATTCCTAGAGATATACAAGCTTCTAAAACTGAATCAGAAAGAATTTTAAAAACTGAATAAACCAAATATGATTAATAAAATTGAAGCAGCAAACAAAAACTCCCAACAAACAAAAGTCCTGGACTAGATGGCTTCACAGATGAATTTTACCAAATGCTCAAAATAGAACACCTATCTTTTCCAATTATTTCAGAAAATTCAAGGTAAAGGAAGACTTCTAAACTCGTTTTACAAGGTTAGCATTGTCCTGATTCCAAAACCAAATAAATACACTACAAAGAAAATTATAGGCCAATATTCCTGATGAATATAGATGCTGAAATTCTCAGTGAAATATTAGTAAATCAGATCCAGCAATACATGATCAAGTGGGATTTATTCTGGAGGTGCAAGGTTGTTACTATATCCCCCAATCAATAAAAACCACATGATCAGATGAATAGATGCAGAAATAGCATTTGATGAAATTCAACACCCACTTATGATTCAAAATTCTCAGCAAAGTGGCAGTTAAGGGAATATACCTCAACATAGTAAAGGCCATATACAACAAGCTCACTGACAACAGCTAAGTCAATAGGGGGAAAAATGTGTTTCCTTTAAGATCAGGAACAAAACTTTTACCACTCTTACCAACATGGTGCTAGAAGTCCTACACAAGGCAACCAGGAAAGATGTAGAAATAAAAGATATCGAAATTGGAAAGGAAGAAGTAAAATTGTCATTATTTGCAGATGGCATGACATGGTATATAAAGAGCCCTAAAGATTCTACCAAAAACTACTATAAATGATAAATGAGTTCAGTAAAGTAGCAGTATACAAAATAAATATCAAGAAACTAGTTGCATTTTTATACACCAAGGTGTATTATCAGAAAGGGGCCCTGGCTGGTGGCACAGAGGATAGGGGAAGGCCTGTGAACCTAAAGGTCACTGGTTCAATTCCCAGACAGGGCACATAACCAGGTTGCAAGCCAGGTCTCCAGCCAGGTCCGTAGCTGGAGGCAGATGAAAGGCAACCATACATTGATGTTCCTTTCCCTCTCTGCCTCTCTCCCTTCCCCTCTCTCTAAAAATAATAAATAAAATCTTTTTTAAAAAGAAAAGGAAGCTAAAAAATAACAACAAAATCCCATTGGAAATTGCCCCAAAAGGTAAAATATCTTAAAATAAATTTAACTAAGATTGTACTCAGAAAACTATAAGACACTGAAGAAATTGAAAAAGATAAATCAGTGAAAGCATAGATATATAGGTATATGCTATCTTGGATGAGAAGAATTAACATGATTCAAATGTCCATACCACCTGAAGCAACCTATAAATTCTACACAATTTCTATCAAGATATTCATGCCATATTTTGCAGAACTAGAACAAATATTCCAAAAATGTATATGGAACTACAAGAGACCCTAAGTCTCCACAGCAATCTTGAGAAAGAACAAAGCTGGAGGAGTCATGCTGATATCAAACTATACTACAAGGCCATTGTAACCAAAGCAACATGACACTGGCATAAATAGAGACATATCAATGTTACAGGATAAAGAACCTAGAAATAAACCCATGTTTTTATGGTCAATTAATAGTTGACAAAGAGGCTAAAAGCATAGAGTGGTATAAAAAGTGTATTCAATAAAAGTATTGGGAAAATGGCACAGATTCATGCAAAAGAAATGAACCTAGACAGTCTTATACCATACACAAAAACAAACACAAAACAGATTAAAGATTTAAATGTGATACTTGAAAATACAAAAATCCTGGAAGAAAACAAAGTATGTAAGATCTTAAACATTTCTCAAAGCAACATTTTTTCTGATATTCTTTTCAGACAAGGGAAACAAAATAAATAAATAAATAAATAAACAAATGAGACTACGTTAAACTAAAAATTTTATATAGCAAAGGAAGTCAACAACAGAATAGAATAACAAACCACAGAATGGATGAACATGTTAGTCAATGATGCATCTAATAATGGGTTAATATCCAAAATTTCTAAAACATTTATACAACTTAACACAAATACACACATGCACACACATATAAACAGTATAATTAATAAATGGGCAAAGGACCTGAAAAGATTCTTCTATGAAAATGACATACAATTGGCCAATTGACATATGAAAAGATGCTCAATGTCATTAATCATCAGAGAAATATAAATTAAAAGTATAGTAATATATCACCTTACACCTGTAAAATGGCTATTATCAATAAATTAGAAACAATTTTTGATGCGAATGTGGAAGAAAGGATGTGTACCATTGGTGGGAATGCAGATTGTTGCAAACACTGTGGAAAACAGTTTGGAGTTCCTTTAAGCAATTAAAAATGGAGCTGCCTTAGCTATACCACTCCCAGGAATATATCCTAAGAAACTCAAAACTCTAATTTGAAAGAATATATGCAATCCTATGTTCATAGCAGCATTATTTACAACAGCCAAGATTTCCAAGCAGTTCAAGTGCCCATCAGTAGATTTGTAGATAAAAGAGCTTTTATCTACATTTATACAATGGAATAGTATTCAGTCATTAAAAAAGAAGGAAATGTTACCTTTTGCAACAGCATGGATGGACCTGGAGAGTATTATGAAATACCTAGTCAGGAAAGACAAATGCTATAGGATCTCCCTTATTTGTGAAATCTAATGAACAAAATAAACAAACAAAATAGACACAGACTCATAGATATGGAGAACAAACTGACAGCTGTCAGAGGGGATGAAGGGTTGAGGGGCTGAATGAAAAATGTGAAAAGATTAAGCAAAAGAAAAAAACCTCATAGACATGGTTAACAGAAGGTAGCCAGAGGTAAAATAGGGTAAAGGGGAGATAAATGGTAAGGAAAGAAGACTTGATTTTGGATATTGAACATACAATATAATATGATATATTTGGAGTTGTGCTTTTGAAACCCATATAATTTTATTTACCAATGTCACTCCAATAACTTCAATATAAATTTTTAAGTTTCATGACTAGCAAAAAATTTCATGAAAACAATTGATGCGTCCTTCAGCAGAGAAAAACAGATAATTGAATTGTGATATATTTAAACCAAGAAATATTATTTAGGCCCTGGCTGGTGGCACAGTGGATAAGGCACCTGCCTGTGAACACTAAGGTCACTGGTTCGATTCCTAGCCAGGGCACATAACCAAGTTGCAAGCCAGGTCTCCAGCCAGATCTGTGGCTAGAGGTAGGTGAAAGGCAACCATACATGGATATCTCTCTCCCTCTCTGCCTCTCTTCCTTCCCCTCTCTCTAAAAATAATAAAAATAAAATTTAAAGAAAGATTTTAAAAACAAATAAACAAACAGAAATATTATTTAATAACTAAAGTGAGTGAACCATTGCAAAACATCAATGAATCTTATAAATATTACTTTGAAAGATAAAAGCAAGACATGGGTTAAAGATTACAATATCATTTTTATAAAGCTAAAACTGTAAAATTAAATTGTCTAAATTTTAAACAAAAAGCATGCATAAACTGTTCAAAAAGAAAAGAAAAAGGTGTGCTAAATCCAAAATTTGTAGTACTCCTTATTCCTGGAGTGACATGATGGGCTTAGAAAAGAGCCTGGAGATGTTCGTAAGTCTGGTAGTAGGTCTATGTCTAGTTATTTTATTATTTAAATTCCTCACAATTTACCCAAATATGTTAATGTGTATATCAAGCATTATATATTGCAATCTAAAATAAGAGCTGAACAATAATCCTTTAGTAGTTCAAGGCTTTAAAACCTGAGGTGGATGCTAATACACCCTTTTTAATCTCTGTGAAATAAATGATGGCAAGGGAAAGGCATATAAGAACTTGTTGTCAGGTTTGATAGATTTTGAATGAGTTACAGTAGGTATGTCTCCTGAGACACTGTATGTAGTATGGGTTTGACAGACACGTGTTTTCAGTGGTTCAGGAGTGGTCTTGTTCAAAGACTGATGTTCAAGTGATGCATTGAATGACGTCTTCGATCCTCTTTAGCATATGGTCCTTGGTATTTCAGTCTTGTCCTCTTCTCTGGGTCTTGGCAACAGTATGGCTTCAATTCCTGCCTATGTTCACCTTAAACAGTTTTCCAGTGAATGGTATCTCTTAGACAAAACATTCATTAGAGGAGGCCTATAAATCTAACACACTAAACTACTAACCCTGGACTTTGAACTTTTCAACTTTTCCAGGAATGTGAGCATCCATAGAGACTTAGGGGAGTACATGCAAATGTAGTCATACTGTGCATTATGGTGTTAAAGAGCCTGCATGATGTATTTATTGACAAAAACTTAAGGAATGTATGTATATTACTAAATGCATAAAAATGTACATTATACATACAAAAATGTGAAAAAGCAATTTCTAAAGATAATCCTGAAACTATTAACCATAGTTGTAAACAAAGTGATAATATCTGTATTTTTGGTCTCTTTTTTAAAGATTTTTTATTTATTATTTTCAGAAAGAAAGGCAGGGAAATAAGAAGAAAGGAAGAGAAGCAACAACGTATGGTTGTCTTTCACCTGCCTCCAGCTACGGACCTGGCTCTGGAGACCTGGCTTAAACCTGGTTATGTGCCCTGACTGGAGAATTGAACCTGAGACCTTTGGGTTGGTAGGCAGGCGCCAATCCACTGAGCCACCCCAGCCGGGATGTATTGTTGATCTCTTGATGGCACCTCAGTAGTATCTTGGTCCAGGAAGCCAATAACTCAGACCACCAGTTCATAGGAATGCTGCAGATGTAACCCAGCTTCATGTCACTCGATTGATAGGAAGGGACCTCAGAACCCTAAACTAGTCAAGTGCTACTCACTTAGGTCACTATAGGAGTATACAGTACATTACCACACTTATTAATAAACTTATACTTGAAAATAAGTTGAGGTTCAGGTACACAAGTATCTTCATACTAAATGCTTTAGGCTCATCAAACCAATTCAATAATCTCTCTTTCTCTATCCTTCCACCAGGGCAATGCACATTAATACATAGCTTTGCTTCTTATAGGGTGTTTTCATTTTGTGATTTAGGGTAACTTACTAAAGATCTTTCTAATTATTTTTTCTTTTGGACAAGTTTTGGAAGTTTTTGAATATTTGCTGAAAAACAGAACATCAAACTAAATTGTTTTTTAAGTAGATGAAATTCCAACTCCTTAGAAAACATGTCATATATAATTTGGGGTGGAGGACTGAGGGGTGTGCTCAAAGAGAGCCTTCTTTTCTTTTAAAAAATTTTTAATTGATTTATTTTTAGAGAAAGGGGGTGGGAGGGAGAAAGAGAGGGAGAGCAACATCGGATGTGAGAGAGAAGCATCAATTGGCTGCCTCCCATACCCATCCCAACGGGGACCTAACCCGCAACCCCAGTACGTGCCATGACTGGAAATGAACCCGGCGACCTTTCACTTTGTGGGATGGTGCCCAAGAAACTAAGCCACACTGGTCAGGGCAAGAACTTTCCTTTTTCCTATTCCAATAGAAGATTTTTATAATCACAACATATTCATGCTTTAGTTGTGTCCTTTAAAATGAGTAAATGAAAATGGAGTAAAAAAGAAATCATCGAAATGAAATGAGACATGAGCAGGGCATATAATATAACACACATGACCACAATTTTTGGTTTCAAGGCAAATGTCTGTGTTTGATTTGCCACTGGGGTCTTACAGAAAACATCATCCTTCCCTCTTCTTCCCCCACTGTCTAGCAGCCAGCTGCAAGACAGATTCCCACCCAGACAGAATGCAGGTGAAACATCAATGCAGTGAGAGCCCAGTCAAAAAAGGCTATGTGGAGTTTAGAGGGTTTTAGAAAATTTTATTGCAAGAACACATGTGTTCGTGTAGCAGATGGAAGCAATTACAGCAGGAAAACTTTGCCCTATGCTGAAAACCAAATTCCAATAGTGTGAGCTCAGGCTAATGACTATCCTTGAGGACAAGTAAAATCAGACCACAGTGAATTCTGAAGATCGACTTCACTTGCATCAAGTCATAATCTGCACTGCTAAAAACTCATCAAAACTTGGTATTATCTCTACCTCATTGCGAGAAAGACGTGACCTCAAACTCAGTCATCTAAAATTAATATGCTTTCCTGGAGCCTCTGTTAAAAACCTCATCTGACACTGGTATTTTATAGTCGGACTTGAAGGAAGTACAATTATGATTGCTAATGAATAGCATAATTATTTCAGACCAGAGAAACTTGCTTTGATTGGACATTTCTGTGTATGTAGTCATTTCTGAAATCTTCTCTTTGAAGGAGACATCTCCTCTCTTACTGGTGGATGTATGTTTGTTTTACGATGATATAGTATCAGTCATCATGGGAGTTGAACTCCTTTACTCTCGTGGAAATGCTGAAGGATTTACTAAAATAGGAGAGGGACTAGAAAAGCATGAAAATTCAGGAGTGAGTCGGAATGAAGGAAATTGCTCTTCTCTTAATATGCATGGGCTTACTTTCTATTGAAAGATAAAATAATTTGGATATTTAAGATTTAAAATATTTTGTTATTCTAGATAGTGGAGTGAATAATGATGTAAGAAAGTACAATATTTGGTTTAAGCTATTAGTTAAAGACACAGGCCAAATTCCAAAGGTGGTTCAGACAGCCCTGCTAGACCATTGAATGTATACAAGTGGGAAAAACATACACATGGCATAGCAGAAGGAGCACAGACCAGAAGTTAGAAAGTGTGGCTTCCATTCCTAGTTCATCCACCCCTCAGGCTTGTTACTTTGAACAAATGACTACTTCTTCAGTTCTTAGAGGCCATAGGCAAAATGGGAAGAATAATACCTGACCTACCTATTTTGTGAACGTAATTAAATATGGAAATGAAAAAATAAGTGGGCATGTGTTTGCCTAGGTGACCCAAGCAAGTACAGTCTCCCTTAGGTGACTAAATCTGTAAACCTCATTTTCTGATCTACTTAATCAGGACCCTTAGGTAATAACATCTACTTTATTTGGGTACATTTAGTTAGGTTAGTGTTTCTTATCAAGATCTGAATCAATTCTTCAGAATTATTTTAAAATATATATGCTCAATGGGAGGGTGGGGAAGGGGAAAGAAGTGGGGGAAATGGGATGAATGTAATACAACAATATAATTAAATTTTTTTAATTAAAAAATAAATATATATGCTCAACCAAGATAATTGTTAGAAAGAAGCAAGTCATTACTGTTTAACTATATTGAGTTTATTGGCAATTAATTTATTCATGCATGCATTAGTTGAGCAAATAACTCAAAGTACCTGTCATTTATGTTTGATACTAAGAATACAGTAATGAGGAAACTACGGTGATCCTACTGACGTCAGATCAGAAGCTGGGGACTAGGAGGAAGGGATGGAAGGGATGAGCAACATCAGGGAAATGCCCATGCTTGACCATCCAAGGTTCACCCATGGGTTGAAGAACCTCAGATTGAAATAATATAATTCTAATAAAAAGGCAGAGACTGATGTTCTGGATTAGCCAAGTTGAAAGCAAGGAAAAGAAGTTCACCATAGAATGTGGTTCTATCCTACCTTGTGTAATGAGCAGCCCCACTGGGTAGTATCTGAAGCCCAAGGCTGGGAATTTTATCCTTCATTGTTTGATTTGGCAGAAGGTTTGTCATTTCTATTTCAAGAAAAACTTCTAATCTATTAGGCCTCCCCAACTCCCCAATGACTTCTCTCTGATATACAATGCCATCATATATTATCAGGGCTACTGAAGATCTTCCTATTTCATTATCATACTCTGGACAATTTTAAAAATATTGAATTTGTTGGTGTTCATTAATTAATAAAATTATGAGTTTCAAATGTACAATTCTATAATACCTCATCTGTATATTATATTGTGTAATAGACCCCAAGTCAAGTCTCCTTCCATCACCATTTATCCCCCCGTTACCATCTTCTACCTTTCCCTAACCTCCTTTACCTCATGACTATTTTTATTCTTTCTTTACAAAAAGGCTAGAGTAATGCATTTAATCAAAAAA